>JAGSMR010000206.1:110000-298454 GCA_029286605.1 Sericinus montela
TTGTAGACCTTAAGTTTCAAATACATCGCGGTTGTAAGTTTCCGACATCGATATCATAGATAAGCAAGTTTCTAATCTTTGAAAGGGGTTTTCTCTTCTCAAGTATTATCTTTTAACATAGTTGAGTGCACTTGAATGACCAATGATTATTATACTGTAACACTTTCTTTGCGATCAAAGTAATGAATGTGTATATATACATATAATCACCTTCGTAAAGCATTCTTCTTCGTAAGACTACGCCTTCTGTAAGGCCTACGAAATATATAATTTGAATGAATATAAATATTTCCTTTTTTTTCTCGATCTTTTTAAACGAGTTTTGCGAGACATAAAGCAGTTTTTGTTAGATGTAATCCAATTAAAATAAAGAGTAACACGTAGTCATTTAATTAAATGACATCAGGTTTTTAATTTAAAATGTGAATTGGTAAACGGTTGGTGAATTGGTTTCCTATACAACGTTTAACTTTTCATCAATTTTACTCTTCTAATTATTATTTTAGTTAAATAATTTGGCTGTCTCATTTAGGGAACCTCAAATAAATAAACACTACAATTATATTCCCCAAGAGCACTTCATTCATATTCTATTGATTCTAAGTGAATAAAAAGTCAGGATATAATTAAGGAAATGTTTAAAAAATTTTCAATAGCGCGATTTAGGACGCTGTTGTGTGTTTCCTTAAGTGTCCGCCTCTATTTCCAATCTAACTAATTCTAATTTGAAAACATAGACGTCGCTATCATATTTTTCCAAACTATTTTAATCGAGTTACCAGAAAGACACGGCTACTCAGAGGTAAGAGCGTTGCCACGGTACGGCAAAGGTCGCAGGTTCGAATCCCCCCCCGTTACAGTTGAAATATTAAAAACATTTTTTCTCTTTAATTTTATTACGTAAAGTTCAGCGTAACTTTTCTGCTTTAAAATCAATAAAAAAAACCAGAGTCTCGATATGTACAAGAGTGTCAAACGTCCAGAGCCTTACTTACTTCTATCGATTATTTTCTTCAGACAAGTACGTCTGAGTATTCAAAGACCCTTGACCTTCATTAAGCAACTTGTGCATCTGATTTTCAAAAGAATGTCTCGAACTACCTAGACCCTTTTTAATGATTATTTTCACGATGGATATTGTCTGCGCCATTGGTTTTCACTCATTCGTGCCGTTTAGCGAATTTCTTCATTTCAATTTCGGTTCAGTCTTTCAGAAAACCGAGATTTCCTTTTTTTCGCGCTTTTCAATATAGTCTTCAGAATACTTTAAAGTATCCTAGGCAGAGCATCACTAACTTATAATAAACCTTAATCACAAATTAATTTAATTAGCAAACCTTTAATTAACAATATATTATATACATAAAATTACAATAGTCACAAAACCGCATCACATCGTCTTATCATATTACTAAATAAATAATATTTAAAAAAAAAAACAATGGTAAAGTATGGATATTGTCGTCCGCCTTACAATCAATTGTCAAAAGTTGTTTTTTTTTGATATATTTTATATTTGTAATTTCTTTAATAGTAAGGAAACAATCGAAAATGGATATGTATTTACAAAACATTATGACGATATTATATATATATATATATATATATATATATATATATATATATATATATATATATATATATATATATATATATATATATATATATATATATATATATATATATATATATATATATATATATATATATATATATATATATATATATATATATATATATATATATATATATATATATATATATATATATATATATATATATATTTATTTATCTTCATGCACAATCCCTGACAGGGTAGCCAGAGACAACAGATCGCCAAGTGTCACGATCCCTACATACTTCTTTCCTTCTTTCAGATTCATCATCTTCTTCATACATGCACGTCTAGGTATCCAGTACTCTAGACCCTCCTCTCTTCGAGCAATTTGCTCACATGGTCTTCGAAAGTTAATCTCGGTCTACCTCGACACCTTTTAATATTAACTTTCGCGCTATATATTTTCTTCACCATTCGGTCTTCACTCATTCGCTCAACGTGCCCAAACCATCGAAACACGCCCTTATCCATTTTAAGACAAGGTCATCTTTCAAACCTGCCATATTGCGAATCTCTTCGTTTCGCTTTCGGTCGGCCATGGTAAGGCCGCACATTTTACGAAGATCGCATCTCCACTGCATTCAACCTGCTTTTATGCTTATTCTGGCATACCCAGGTTTCGCTGCCATATAACAAAGTCGGTACCAACACTGCGTTATGTATTGCAAGGCGTGCACTTTTCACAACGCCTAGCCTTTTGATTAACGCAGTCAGGGCACCATTGACTTTGTTCCCGGCAACGAAACGCCAGTCCACATCTAAATCACATCTTCCATCTTGGCTAAACGCACTCCCCAAGTATACAATTTCATTCACCTGTTCTAGACATTCCTGATTTTACCCAAATTTCGCACTTCGTTCTTTCTTCGTCCCTTTCAAATACAGAACCTTAGTTTTATTAGCATTCAAACGGAGACCATTAATTTCACATTCTTCTTCATACACGTGACTAATGCCTGCAGTTCTGCCTCTGATGGTGCTATAAGCACTGCATCATCAGCATAAAGCAGACAATTTACTTTTATGTCACCCAATTTCACACCCAAACAGCTATCTTTCAGCATCTGTAAACAGCTGTCGAGATACAGTATGAATAGCCAGGAAGACATGATACAACCCTGTTTTACGCCCGTTTGGACGCTAAACATGGGTGATAGGTCATGCCTACCCGCACACAGGCTTTACAGTCACAGTAAAGTGACTGCACAGCCCTTAGCAATCGACCATCCACCATACCCCGGCAACAGTTCCACATTTTCTTCCTTACAACCTTATCAAATGCTTTCTCTAGATCCACAATAGCACAGAAAATCTTCTGGTTAGCAGCCAGAAGCTTCTCCGTGATCATGCGGAGAGAAAACATTTGATCCGTGCATCCTCTTCCAGGTCTAAATCCGCATTGTGCCTCCCATAGAAATCTTTCCGATTTATCTTGCATCCTACGTGTCAAAACCTTCGAGTAAACTTTACTTGCTAAACTGGTCAAGCTGATCGCCCGATAGCACCCGCAGTCATAATGTGAACATTTACCTTTATATAAAGGCACAATGACCGCGTATCGCCAATCATCCGGAACAGCTCCCGTTCGCCAGCACAAATTGCACAGCAGATGAAAGCTGTCCCAGACGCGTGGCCCACCATACTTGACCATTTCAGCAGTAACTCTGTCTAGTCCCGCAGCCTTACCACATTTCAAACTTCTAATCGCACATTCAATCTCTTTCATACTGATGATCTCAGTGTCATCGAGGTCCGAGTCTGGCGTACCAGTCACGGCGTCACCCCCGGATCCCTCACTAAGATCATCACACTTATACATCTCTCTATAAAATTCGCTCCATCGCTGCATGACGTCCGATTTTTCTGAGAGGACGTCATTGGTTCCCGAAAGCACTTTATTCATTCTTAAGGCTGTCGCACCACTCCGGGTCCTTCCAACCTCTTTCCAGAAGAGTTTGGAGTTCTCCTTGAAGTTGTGCGACAACCTTTCGTCCGCTTTCATTCTACTCCTTTCACGCACTTCCTCAATCAATGCTTTCGTGTGAACTTTCTGGAGCTTATATCTTTCTTTCCTCTTCTCTCTCATATCCTTATCATTAATAGAGGCCAAGTAGTCTAACCATGCTTTCTTCTTCTTATTTACAGCTTCTTTCACTTCGTCATTCCACCATGCATCACCCTTTTTACTACTAACTCTTTTCACAGTTCCACACACGTCTTCCGCTGCACTAACCATTCCATCTCTAAAGGCTCTGCCATATTTCTTCCACATTCTTTCCTAACACCAATGCTGTCCAGCTTTTCGGCTACCCTTGCTTGATATTTATTCCTAGTGTCCGCTTCCTGAAGCTTCGAGCTTCGGATGCTACCGACCGACTATGGTTCTGGTATCGCCGTCCGGTGGCACCAACCCGCGAACAGACCCCTAAATCTAGTAATCACTAGGTAGTGATCCGTTCCCAGGTCAGCACCTCGGAACACCCGCGTATCCATCACCTGTTTTCGCAGTCGGTCATCCACCAGGAATAAATCGATCATACTTCTCTCATTCTCTCTTGTTCTAGTATACATATGGATTTTCTTGTGACTAAACATAGTGTTTGTCGCAAGAAGACCCTTTTCCTTGCATACAGCCAGTATAAGCTTGCCAGCATCGTTAACCCTTTTATCGCCAAACATTCCAAGCACCGACTCGTACCCTGGCCGAGCGGTACCAACCCATCCATTCAAATCACCACATACAACAATTCTTTCGTTTCTAACCAAGTCTAGAACTTCTCTTACATTCTCCCAAAACTCCTCCAGCTCAGCTCTGGACCACGAAGCCACCGGCGCATAAACAGCCAAAAGGAATAACTTCGTCAGTCCCAATTTAAAAGCGAACCCAGAGAAGTCTCGAGTTCACAACCTTATATTCAGTCATAACATCGACCAACCGAGACGACAGCAGCACCCCACTCCCTGGCAGGCGCTCTCGCTCTCCGGGACTCCGGACCATAGAGCTAACGCTCCGCCAGGAGCTCTTCAGTATCACTGCCCTTCCGCTTGGTCTCCGACAAACACGACATCTAATTCTCTTTCTTTCATTATTTCAATCAACTCATTCGTCTTATCTCTCATGCCTCCTCTAACATTCCACGTGCCAACTCTGCACTCCGTCCTCCACCTTCCGCCGTGTCGGGCTGTCCGTGACGGGTGGCGGTCCCCATCGCCGCTTTGCGCGCTGCATTTCACACCAGCAGGGGACGAACTGGTGTGCGTCGCCTTGGGGACGCCCTAACCCTCGTTGGCATGGGTGCGCAGCTGTAGAATTGCAGCCCTGAAAGGGCTGGCAGGGGTCGCGACGAGCACGCTTCTACAATGAAATATATATATATATATATATATATATATATATATATATATATATATATATATATATATATATATATATATATATATATATATATATATATATATATATATATATATATATATATATATATATATATATATATGTATATATATATATATATATATATATATATATATATATATATATATATATATATATATATATATATATATATATATATATATATATATATATATATATATATATATATATATATATATATATATATATATATATATATATATATATATATATATATATATATATATATATATATATATATATAAATTTATTTCTTCAATTTAATTTATTTTATTTCACATGTTTAACATGTTTTTAATTAGTCGTTAACAAACAATTTTTACTTCCCGACGTTTCGGATGCTGTAAAGCATCCGTGTAGTTCGCAAAATCGTTTTATTTAAGATGTGTAGCATTGGCGTAAATACAAGAAATCATTTAACATGACTTAATGTTTAACCTACAGAAACAAAATTATGTGTATATTTACTATACTTACTAGCTAAAGGGTACAATAATTATACAGCCCTTTTCTGTGCAGCATAGTACCAAAAACGCTGACTGCGTTCCCAAATTTAATAGTAACATAGCGAGAAACGATCCTGCCCTATGGTCATCAGCGCCTACGACTTGTCGCGATTGCTATTCATTTAGAAACTGCTTCACGTGAGGACTCCGATTTATTCTCGTTCTGATCCGTGCTCTCAAACACTCGAAGCTGTGGCTTTCGGCATTACTTTAAATAATAATCATATATTCCTATCGACTGTATGACTAATGTTTATAATTTATAAATTACATAATTAACATAATGTTGCTGAGTGCGTAAGTTGGTATTATTATTAACTTTAAATTTCCAAAGGCAAAGTAGTGAGGTAAGGTAATCTAAGCTATTTATAAGTATTAGTAGCTATTATACCTCTTTGCTACTTTTATGTGCCTTATTCACTTTTAAGAAGATTCAAGAACGTACTTATATTACTTCATCTATTGGACGCCATACTGCAACATATATGCATTAATTACAAACGAGTAGTATATTCTACAAGTACAAATTCCATAGAAATCGAGGTTAATAAAACTTATTACATTACAAAGAAGCTGAAGAAAGAAAATCATTTCAGAGTTCATAGACTCTGTTGCTGGTTTGATATTACTGAAGATATTAATCTAGCCACCTGACGGCAATAATACCGTTATTAGGGCATCATTTCTAACCACCTCTTACGATAACGGGCACAAAGTAATGATTAATTCTTACTCTAAATTCAGTTAGTTCAAATTTCTAAAAGCGGACCTAATTCCAATTCATTTTAATTCCCTGCGGCGGTCGACACTGGCGGTACGCTAACTTGGACTGCTTTCCCGAGAATAGCTTCTTGAAGTGCCATCTGGCTTTGTTATAATTTAAACCTGGTTCTAAAGGAGCTACTTTATACTCTCATCAGTGGTACCTACGATACAAAGTTTTCGAAACTGAAAAACAATGTCTTTATTATGTTCTTTTCATAATTTTTATCCCAAAATAATCGCTTGTTTTACTTTAATAAATTAAAGTACAATAAAAATATATTTTTAAAACAGTCATATATTTTTATCCTTTTAAAATATATACGATGCCAGTAAAACTTAGATGAATATGTACATATACACATAAATATCGGGACGATCCGATTGCCTGTTTGGTAGAAACCTGCCTTAAAGCTATGGTAGGTTCGAATCAGGCTAGTGGCCAATATTTGTGGCATCAATAGAAATATAGAATCGGCTATCGTGAATACTGGTATTTAGATGTATAAATTAATTAGAAGTCACGATAGCCGAGTGGTTGGGTGGCCGGAATTTCGACTCAAGAGACCCGGGTTCGATCCCAAGTGGCAGGCTCGTACCAATGGGTTTTTCAAAAACTTATGTACGAACTATATCGTTGACTTGGACATAAAGGCTGCGATGGGCTCACCCCCAATCACTTTGTCCCGAAAATATCTTCGGTTGGTCAAAGGGACTTAATTGTCTAGACTAGACCTCTGCCTACCCCTGTATTGGGAATTGCTTGAAGATATTTTTATTTTTTAATTTATTTATTATTTATTTATAAAAATAAAAAAATAAAATATCTTCACGCAATTCCCAATACAGGGGTAGACAGAGGTCGAGTCTAGACAATTAAGTCCCTTCGACCCACCTTTCACCGAATATATTTTCGGGACAACGTGACAGGTGGTGAGCCCGTCGCCGCCTTTATTCCCAAGCCAACGATATTGGTACATAAGTTTTTGAAAAACTCATTGGTACGAGCCTACCAACTGGGGACCGAACTCGGGTCTATTGACTCGAAATTCCGACCACCCAACCACTCGGCTATCGTGACTTACTATTTATAAATTAATTTATTTATAAATTAATGTTTATCTACATACCGATATCTTCAACATTACTCGTAATAAGGCGATAGGCTTACAACCTGTCATGTTGTCCCAGACTGGCCTCAGAAAAAGATGGGACGAAATCACATAATTTTCTAGACCCCAATATTTTGAATATCAGTGAAGATATCTAGTAATTTTTTTTTTTACTAGTTAACTAAATATTTACGGCTTTTCCCGTGGTTTAAAAGTTAGCGCGGAGTTCTTAAATTAAACTAACCGGAGTTACTCCTAAAAGTTATTGAAACGTGCTACGAGTATGGTAAATTATTTTTAAACTAAAAAGTTTAAAAATAATTTTAAAGTTGTTAAACACCTTTGTCTAAAGAGTTCGTCTAATCTTTATAAATAAAGTTAATATATTCTTATTATTTTATGTTATGTTAATTGGTATACGGTTTTAACGTAAGTACCTTGTTAAACAATCAAATAAGGACTAAATGGCTAAATGGCTTTTGGATTATTGCCAAATGTACCCTTAAGGATTAACGAAATATTTGGCAGTTGCCGAGAAATTATAAGCTTTTCCCTGTTATTATATAGATCTATTAAACAATCACTTGATTGTAAATTCATAAATGTAATTTTATTTGAATTGTATATCATACGTCACAAATTATTACCTTACAAGTTATATATATATATATATATATATATATATATATATATATATATATATATATATATATATATATATATATATATATATATATATATATATATATATATATATATATATATATATATATATATATATATATATATATATATATATATATATATATATATATATATATATATATATATATATATATATATATATATATATATATATATATATATATATATATATATATATATATATATATATATATATATATATATATATATATATATATATATATATATATATATATATATATATATATATATATATATATATATATATATATATATATATATATATATATATATATATATATATATATATATATATATATATATATATATATATATATATATATATATATATATATATATATATATATATATATATATATATATATATATATATATATATATATATATATATATATATATATATATATATATATATATATATATATATATATATATATATATATATATATATATATATATATATATATATATATATATATATATATATATATATATATATATATATATATATATATATATATATATATATATATATATATATATATATATATATATATATATATATATATATATATATATATATATATATATATATATATATATATATATATATATATATATATATATATATATATATATATATATATATATATATATATATATATATATATATATATATATATATATATATATATATATATATATATATATATATATATATATATATATATATATATATATATATATATATATATATATATATATATATATATATATATATATATATATATATATATATATATATATATATATATATATATATATATATATATATATATATATATATATATATATATATATATATATATATATATATATATATATATATATATATATATATATATATATATATATATATATATATATATATATATATATATATATATATATATATATATATATATATATATATATATATATATATATATATATATATATATATATATATATATATATATATATATATATATATATGTATATATATATATGTATATATATATATATGTATATATATATATATATATATATATGTATATATATATATGTATATATATATATATATGTATATATATATATATGTATATATATATATGTATATATATATATGTATATATATATATGTATATATATATATGTATATATATATATGTATATATATATATATGTATATATATATATATATGTATATATATATATATGTATATATATATATGTATATATATATATGTATATATATATATGTATATATATATATGTATATATATATATGTATATATATATATATATGTATATATATATATATATATGTATATATATATATGTATATATATATATGTATATATATATATATGTATATATATATATGTATATATATATATATATGTATATATATATATGTATATATATATATATGTATATATATATATATATATGTATATATATATATATATATCTATTTCCCTTAAATTTTTACTAAACAGTGGCTACCTGTTTTATGTTTAGGTAGAAAAAAATAGCGAAATATGCTAATAAAAGTTATTGAAGCGCGCACTCTATCAAAATTTGAAGCCTCGTCAAAACAACAACCAATGTTTTTTTACTTGGCAATATTCATATGAATATGAATAAGGTGGGCGCTACTTTTAATGAAGTACTGTGCAAGGTAAAAGAAATTTTTTCCAACTAACATATTTTCACATCCACAAAACTTTTTAAAGGTCTATCACTATTGCGGAATAACCATCTCGAAAATCCATACCAGTGTAAAACGGTTAGTCAATCTCCTTGCCATAGCCATTGCCTTACAGTCTGGTCTTTTAGTAGAAATATGTAGAACCTGATTTAAAAGTTTGCTGTAAACATGGCAGTTAGATCGACTTACTTTTTACTTAAAAATAACCCTTACAAATAAATTAAAGAACTGTCATGCTCAGATTGGGCAGCCGTCATTACATGTTTCAGCAAGCAGTCAACTTCGTGATTAATTTTTTAAAACCAATTATCGTAACGGGATATATATAAAAGAATATGCTGCTGGGCGCGTTTTCTTCTCTCATTCGAGTTTATCCTTAAAGATTCAAATTAAAGCGTAAAAGAATTAAATAATAAACGGTTTTAAGAATATAAAACCTTACTGCAGCAAAAGTTCTCAGTCTGCGGAGTTCTGTCGTAATATCAGTAGAATCCAATTTATTGTGACATGTTATTTATATTAACTTTTTTGGAAAATACGTTAGTAAACAAATATTTTTTTCCAAAACTTGTAAACAAGCGCTTAAGTAGTAAACTAACAAATATGTGACTGTAAATGACGTAAAAATGAAGTTTGCGCTATATATGAAGGTTGCGCTAATACTTTTAAGCTAATATATAACTCGTTACGGTCATGTCAATGTAACGGTGACGGGCTCACCACTTGTCACGTTGTCCCGAAAATATCTTCGGTGGAAGGTGAGTTAAAGGGACTTAATTGTCTAGACCTACCCCTGTGTTGGGAATTGCTTGAAGAAATTTATTAATTTTATAAAATATTACTCTTGTGCTACATTATGTTAATATGTTAAATATCGTATCACATAAATATTATAAGACTTTAGTCTGTATAAAAATGTGTTTGGATACATTATTTAGTAACCGCTGAAGCGTGTAACTTCGTCTACGCAAAATTTATGAAAATAAAACCAAAACTATGTTTAGTTAGGCCAAGCTTTCAAAGGGAAAACCGAGGCACTTTGCCGCTCAATACTGCAAGCCTATTGAATGTGAAAAGGCAAGAGACCTTCGGAAAAGAAATGCTACCATAGTTTAAGAATATTCGTCTCAAACATTTGAAACTCGAAAACCAAAAAATACTGATGACCTGCTCTAGTTGGAAGTGACTTTGCCTAAGGAGTCACGGATTGTGGGTCTAGGGGCAAAAAGTTTGAGTGAAGAATATTAATGCTTGTACTGGAGTCATGGATGTTTAAATGTATATGATAATTACATCATAACCAATGGCTGTAAAACATTCAATTTGAAGCATAACGCACGAGTAATCATGTTATGATAATTTTGTTAATATTAGACTTTACTGCTAGACTCTATTTTTATAACAATGTTTTTAAAATATGTTTCTTACACTTTACAACAACGCGTTATTTCTTTAATTAATATTTGTATTAAATATTACTAAATAAAACAAATAATAAACAATGTGGTGTAGTGATATATTTTATACGAATTATTAAACAGCAATCGTTTGAATGTATACGGAACTCATGGCACTACTGCGACAAAGGTAAATTTTGCAATCGAACCCACGATAGCAGGTTAGACATGCCTACTTCACGACATTTTTATAAACTCCAGCTTCGTCGGTTTTTTTTACATGTGCAAGTTTTGTTAGGCTTTTAATTTTACAGACTAAGGTAGAACCCGGATCCCGGAAGGTAGAACTAGCCACTATGAAATCGAAAGAAATGGCTAAAGATCTTCCACAATAACCCATAGTGATACTATTATTTTTGTACTATGAGAAGCTATCTATCGTGACGTAAGATGATAGCAATTTTCTTTAGTTACAGGAAAATTCCTTTACCTACGTGGCTTATTTTTCATTTATCAGAATATAGCGAGATTATCTGCAGAACATAAAATAAAGAAATGTGAATTCACCAATCTTTTCATATATTTAATATCCGACAGCTGGGCTAATAACATAAACACACAGAAAGAGATGATGTAACACCTCTTACTGTATTCTGAATTGTGAAATGGAAATAAGTTACATATTTAAGAATTCACTAAAATTCAACAAAGTTGTGCTTATTCATAATACTCAAAGTGTGTCCGAAAAATGTGTCCTTCGCCAAGTAGAGGTCAGCTAAGAACAGATTTCATAAAATTCTACCGGCGTTAATATAAAAATAAGTAACTTTTTCTAACTCTACCTCTTATATTACGCAATTTTTATGGATTTTAAAGCATGTTTGTTATGCAGAACTTTTATGTGATTAAATTAAAGAAAAAAAAATGTTTTTAAAATTTTCACTGACAACGAACCGTGGCAACGCTCTTACCTCCAAGCCACTGTGTCACGCATCTGTTGAAATTTTAAATTTGTATTCTCTTTTCATTACGTATGCCTGTTTTGGCATCGGCACCAAAACAGTCATAGGCATTCAGTTAGGAATTATCAATAAGATAACGCCAACAAAATTTTCATTACGCAATTTTTATTGATTTTTAAAGCATATTTGTTATGCAGAACTTTTTTGAGATTAAATTAAAGAGAAAAAAAGGCATAGGTCGCGGATTCGCATCCCGCCTGTGTCAGTTGAAATCTCTCTTCCAGTCTGCTATCGGTACTCATATATATCCGCCTAATCGTAAGAACCTCTTTTCTCTCATTTTCCTCCACTAATGAGTTTCTTATATGGAGCCCTTGATGACTCCGCATCACAATCCCGCTGAGACTAGAAGTCGAAAGTGAGAGGAACATGACGTTAAGCAGTCTGGCGACGTGGTAAGAGGTGGTGACCAGATCTACGGTGAGACGACATGTCATAGTGCCGATGCCGCAGTGTCAGCTTGAGGAGAAGGAGAAGATCCTCCTTGAGTGGCAGAAAGGACTAGGAAAACCGTGTTGCGCCGACAGTAGACCCGTGATATGACTGCAGTGATAACGTCGATGTTATTGGAGAAGCCAGCTGCGTTGCTCTTCAGTGATCACCGTTGCAACCAACGGTGAGATCACGTCGTAATCACCAGCGTGGAGGATGATATCCTGCATCAAAAGTGTAGTTACCTGCCAGTTCAGATGTTCGTGACCTGATGTAGATATCGCCTAAAAATAAAATATTAACTTTAATCTATAGCTCGAAATCCTCCTTATGGGAGTGGCCTATGTCCTGCAGTGGACTTTAACACGCCGTTATGTTTGAATGTATGTATAGCTCCCAAGAGTTTGAAACTCGACGAAAATATAATTTTTGTGGTCTTGAACTCAACTGAAAATGGATTAATAAAATTCCGCCCGCGAAACGGGGTCCCAATTAAACAAAAAAAAAACTAATTTTTAAACTTTTGTTAGATATCAATAGATAAAATATGGCAAGATTATGTGTTTTATCTCGTTAAACTTAACAAAAAAATATACGAATATGATAAACAAAAATAATAGGCACGAAATGAACGCATTATTTAGTTATTATATTGAAAGAAGCTAAAGGTGGTAAACACAGTTTACAAATAAGACTCAGTGGCTATATGGATTTGCTAGTTTCGTAAAGTTAATTCATGGTTAATAGATATAAAAATTGATATTTCTCTCATCACTAACCACGATAGCCGAGTAGTTGGGTAATCGGAATTCGAGTTAAGGGACCCGAGTTTGATCCCAAGACTCGTACCAATGAATTTTTTCAAAAACTTACGTAAGATTTATGTCGTTGGCTTGAACATAAAGGCGGCGACGGGCTCGCCACCTGTCACGTTGTCCAAAAAAGTGTCTTCGGTGAAAGTTGTGTCGAAAGGACCTTTCTGTCCACCCCAACATTTGGAATGGCGTCAAGACCTTTTTGTTTATTAAAGAAAATTGCTATATTTACCTTATGCATAAATACTTTTCAGTTTAGAAATCTAAACAACAAAACGATGACATTGTGTTAATGTCACTGTAGCTATGTTTATATGTAAGAGATGCGTTTGGAAACTGTAATAATTATAATAAATAACGTATAGTAATTTAAACCCAATTTATGTTTATATATCAGTAATCAAATTGCGACGCTTGGATGTCTCACAGGCATTGTTACGTGTCTCGACTACAGTCGGTGAAATGAATCTAGTTATTGGGGCTAATTAAGCCTACGATGCTTTGACCTACGACAAGCGACGCATCAACAGCAAACCAAGTGGTGTAGTGGAGAGCCTAATATGATATAGGACTAATGGCAGATAACTTTGTTTAAATATTCCTCGACGAGTTTCACATGCCACAAATAAAACTATTTATATAAATCCATTCAAAGTTCTGATTCGGTTTTAAGATATTCATTCCACAAAATAGAACAGTTCAATCATCATTGAGAATAATAGGAATTCGGAATACAATTCTCAGGTGGCTCGTACCGATGAGTTTTTATTTCCAAACATTTTATGTACGACGTATATTATGTTATGTAAGATGGTGATGCGCTCGCCACCTATCGCAATTTGTCCTACATAAGCTTTGGTGCAAAGTGGATCCCAGGGACTTCATTTTCTAGACCTCTGCCTACCCCAGTTCTTGGGTAATGCGTGAAGTTTAGATTTGTTGTTGATTATTCCATATTGTGGAGTCGGAGAGAGGGTAACAAAACGTAAGTACAAAATGTGTGATTATAAGTTATCGCAGTACCAGACACCAGCTACGTTAGACGCTGCAGCTAACCATCATGCTTTTGAAGTTTTTTCTGGTAATTTTCTAGATGCTCAACTCACCATCGCGGTACTTTTTAAACGCCACCATTTTGAAAGGCTTAGTCGCCTCATACTAGAGATTTTTTCAACAACCTCTTCTAATCTCTTACCACTTCTGACGGAAAGAAAGGGGATGTCATTTTATAATTATACGTCGATAATACACGGTATTTAAGATTTATTATATTGACTTAATATTTGTGGAGTAACAAAATAAATTTTAAAGTAATATCAATAATTATTATTATTCGCGTATTTCCCGGTACTGGGGTAGCCTAGAAAAATAAAACCTTTCGACCCACATTTACTTGAATCTTAAGATAATGTGACATGTTTTAGCTTTTAGCCACATTAATACTTTTTTCTATCCTTGTTCTAATTAAGACAGATATGAAAACATGAGGCATGACTGTTATTAAAGTAAGATAAAGTCAAATATAAGTGCAGACAAATAAGACACAAAAAGTATACAACAAATGACTTAAAAAATTCATTTTCAATTTTCTCTGAAGCATTATTTCAGAATGTAATTAAAGAAAAATTAAGAGCGCTGTTCGAAATGCGCTATAAGCAGGAATTGTTGGATGTTTACTTAAGCACCGTTACCCAGCTTCCATCTTGTCTTAAGACACTTTTCGGAACAGTTATTAGAACCGACTGGCACTGAAACTCATACTTCAAGAGATTGCGTAACACTAACGTGGAATAAAGCTTTTAATAGTTATGTAATTATGCATGATATAATAGCAATTTTTTTTTATTTAAGATGAGAGGTGTCTGCTGCAGTGATCACCAGTAGTTCTTCACGGTATTAGAGCCAACAGTCTACTGTCTATCTGCAACAGTCTATCTGCAAAAAATGCAAGTATATCCTTTGCTGATTCTTCTGTAGTAAAAATTTTTAAAATCTAGATATAGTTTATTTCTATAATTCTATACTGCTTTACTATGTTCTATAGTTTGAGAGTCCAATTTGATGGATGGAGGGGGAGTTATATTGTTTATGGACTTTTGAATATAACCTAAATTTATTAAAACCTTGCATATCGGATCGGAACGAAAAACTCGATATTCGCCAATATTTTATACAACAGTTATAAATTCTTCCATGGTGGGTAAAATATGTGATATCAATTATATGAGCTTCCTCATAATATGGAAGGTATATGTTTATATATTCAGTAGCGCTACTTATATATGACCCAAAACATAGGCCTCGGTACATATTACGGTACCTCTGAGATATTGATGGGTTCATTGTTAAATCTGAAATTAATAAAGGAATCAGTTTTTATTTAATTAACTAAGAACTTATTGTGCAATGTCACACTCGAAAAAGGTTAGTCTCGAGCCATGACTTTCATCTACACATCTATACATGCGAATAAATAAAAATGAAGTGTATGTTAGTAATTCCAAATTAACAGCTTTCCTCTTACTATACCTTGCTTATGTAAAATATAGACGACACTTACATAAAAATTCTCTCTCTGTTTGCCTGCCTGTTTATTCCCGCTAATCTCTGAAACCACTGTACCGAGCTTTCACTGGCAGATAGCTGATATAAGTTAAAAGTACTAACTGCTTAGGATCAGAGCAACGTTAGACAGTACGGTTTGGCAGAGGTTGCGGATTCGAATCGCGACTGTTGGTTGTCTGTAAATTTCTTCTTTATTTAAAAAAAAACTTTATTATCAAACAAATTACATATACCTTACCGGTGTAATGTCACCTTAAGATTTAATTTTACTACTACGTAATAAACTCCATTGTCTGAAAGAAATAACTACAAATTTCATGAGAATATTTATTACGAAAATAAATTTTCAAATAACTAGTATATTCTCTTAAAAGTAATGAATGTAACTAACATATGCGTGCATATTTCATACATTTTACGTAAATTGTAAAATAAATCAAAGATAAAAATAATTAGCAAATGGTATTTTTAGCTCGACAAACTTTTGACTGAAAACAGGAATTGACAAGAGCCCTCTTATTTGCCGCCATATGAAGTAGCTCATTACCAACTCGTAATGAGAACTCTTCTCTTTACTATGAATCATTTAGTGTTGCTGTAAATCACCTCACCTGAAACCCGTACTTTCGTTGCTTAAAAATAAATATAAATACTAAACCTTCCAATTTGGTTAAATGTTACGTATTTATCTAAATAATAAACTCTTCACGCCATTCCAAATACAGGGATAAGTAGAGGTGTAAACAATTAAGTCCTTTCGACCCATCTTCCACCGAAGACATTTTTTGGGACACCGGGACAGGTTCTGAACCCGAACCCGTCTACTAAAAAATCTAATAACATTATTACTTTTGCGTTATATTGATATTTGTTTACACAGTAAGGATAAAGTACTGATCTATACCATTCCTAGATAAAACAGGAATTTCCACCTGTAAAATGAGATCGCAAATAAAGAACTTTAAAATTGTATAAAGTAAATCTTTAATGGGAAAAGTGGAAGCCAAACAATTTGCTCACTCGATGATTAGTAATTACCGATTCACGTGTAAATATTTGATTGCAGTAGATGGTAATATATTGGTAGGAGTAGCCATTCGTTATAGAGATATTTTATCTTATACCGTGACCCCCCGCGCAATGGGGTGGGAGATAAAAGTACGAGCCTCGGGTTACATTACTTTCGGATGAAATACAGAAGATTAATCTTTACATAAACTAGAGAGTAGCCCATGGAATGACATTAAATTTTTGTATTACATTACGCTCTCGCCTATTCATTATCCCGTTTATTCATTTTATATTCAGATGTTCCTATGTGAACAAGAAATCCTAACAGAGTAGCGCTATGATAAGGTATAAGATAAATAATAATATATAAGGACTGTAGTTTTTCTGTTAGTCCATTACCCGTTAAATATTATATTTACTCCCGTTATTTTTTTTATAAAATAGGGAGGCAAACGAGCAGGTGGCTCACGTGATGGTAAGTGATTACCGCCGCCCATGAACACACGCAATACCAGAGACATAGCAGATGCGTTGCCGGCCTTAGAGTGCCCCCTCCCCCCACAAATAGAGGGAGAGGGGTGTGTGGGCCTCCGGTTACTCACCAGACGAAGCGCAGAAGTTTGTTAGACTACTACTTCACGCCGGTATTCTGTGAGGTCGTGTTACTTCCCAGGTTGAGCCGGCCCATCATTCATGCAACAACAGAAGCTGATGCGTGGCTCTACCACTATTAATTATTTACCACTGTTTATTAATGAAATACAAACATAGCTTGCTAATTATTTAATAAATATGCTATCAGCTTTTTAAGTTCCGGTCGTATAGCTGCTTTAAATAATTTCCCATTTTTTATTACGTAATAAAACATAACCCTATGTTACGTATCACTTCCTAAAAGACATCAAGCAGGACCGGGGGTGGTTTGTTGTCCTGGCCGTGCCAGAGGACCACATCCCTGTACTCTTGAACGAAGGACGCCGTCTCTTGTGCATACTAGAGGCGGTGTATGTTAAGTTCCTGGGTAGCCGCGGCAAGTTCACCGAGACCCCACCAGGACATGAGACTGCAGGCACCTCAGAAAAGGAGGATAGTGAGGTGACACAGAGCACGCAACCGGGGGGAACCGGGGGTAAAGAGAGCATGCCAAGACCGTCGTCGGAACGGGATCCCGCCACCCGCCGGATGGAGGAGGACGTGGAGAATATGCTCCTGTCCCCCTCCGACATGGGGGACGACGACGAGACCTGTGGCCTTCTGGTGGAACTGTACCTGGTTGGGTGGGACGCCCGTGATAATGGCGTGCCCTTCACCAAAGATTAGGTTCCTCCATGCCAACCTCCACCACAGTGAAACAGCAACGGCTCAATTGCGGAAGGTGGAGGTGCAACATGCGGCCATAGCCCTGATACAAGAGCCGTGGGTCAGGGCTGGCCAAATCAACGGCCTTTTCAATTAGGGAGGTAAGTTACTATACTCAAGGGATCACGACACCACTAGATCGGGTATCTTTATTACGAACAATGTCTGTGCATAACCGTTAACAGATTTCTGTTCCAGGGATGTGTACGCCGTAAGGCAACAAATTGAGCAGGACCTTGGCATGGTGGTGACCTCGGTATATATGCCGGAAGCGGACACCTGCCTCCTCACGACCTCTCGAGACTGGTGCGCTATTGCGAAAGGACGGGAGTCGAGCTAGTCATCGCATCGGACTGCAATGCGCACCAACCCCTTTGGGGTATGGACACCAGCAACGACCGAGGTAAGACCCTAGTCGAATTCTTATTCACTAGAAACTGGTAACGAACCTGACTAATATTATCTTGGAGAGTTACCACGAGGCTTGTCTTCTTTTTTTTAAAGTATACTAGCAATGCCGAATAACATTACTACTATTCCTGTTAACCACTCCAATTAAGCTGCAATGCTTGTGTCTGGAGTTGGTTTACGTAAATAGTCGAATGGCGGGGCCCGAACCTGCGACGTCACGTTTCGCAGTCCGCACTCTAAACCATTAGGCTATGATCCTCTACATGCATCCTCCGCTAAGCCTAGCCAGCAACTCTGGTAGGAATGCGAGCTGGAGCGTAAGCGAAAAAAGCTCAGGAAAGCCTTCAATCGAGCGATGAATACATTTGCAGATGAGGACTGGGGCCGCTATAAAGAGCTGAAGTCCGAATACGAAAAATGCATCAGATGCCGATGGTCTGCAGGGTGGCGTAACTTCTGCATTAGCGTAGAAACCTGCGAGCGAGCAAACAAGCTCAGGAAGGCCCTAAACCAACAAGCGATCCCTTGGCCAAGTTCACTTCGCAGATTCGAAAACACTTACACCTCCACGTCAGCAGAAACTAACCGCATCCTAATGGAGGAACACTTTTCAGGATGCTGCATGGTGGATGTAATAACCTGGAATGAGGAAGAAATTAAACCCAATAGTGATGACTTGGTCGGTCGCACATAGAGTCGTGACCAGTAGACTACAATGAGCTATACGCAGCTTTCAACCATTCAAAGCAGCAGGCCTTGATGGTATTTTCCCTGCCCTTTTACAATGGGGAGAACACATCATGGCAAAAACCTTAATAACTCTTTACAGAGCATGCCTGGCTCTTTGCCAGGCCTTTGGCTGGCCTTTTTGTAACCCAGTTCAAAGCACCTTAACAGTATTTCTCCACGCCTCGGGTTGACAGGCAGAGAATGCCTAATGGCATTAAGTTCGCCCTTTGTATAATTTTCTTTGTGAGGTTTGCAATAAAGTGTAAATAAATAAATAAATAAATCACCTTTTGGCAATGTAGAAGCATGATCGGCAAACGCTGGGGGCTTTCACCCAAGATATTTCTTTGGATCTATAAAATGATCATTCGCCCATTAATTAGTTATGGTGCACTGGCGTGGTGGAACAGAACCAAACTCAACTCAACGATAAAGAAACTTCAACGATGACAGAGACTTGCTTGCATGGCGACCAACGGCTGCATGAGAACCACCCCTACAGCAGCAATGGAAGCTCTGCTGAACTTGCCACCGCTACACCTCTTCGTTCAGCAAGAGGCAACACTAGCCGTGGTTAGGCTGAAGACTCTGAATCTGTGGAAATACAGCAGGGTACCGCATACGGCTATTTTAGAGGAACTCTGCAATGAGATTCCGCTATTACAAGATGACTATGATAAGATCCCAAAATAATTTATCTTTGATAAGAAATATAAAATACAATTGCAAGAGAACTATAAGCCCGAAGAAATCACGAGAGCTGAGAGTGTTCACTGATGGGTCGAAGACTGAAGAATGGGCACCGGCTCGGGTACTTTCTCGGAGGACCTTAACATCAAAATAGGAAATCCATTAGGCGCCCATACCACCGTCATCCAAGCCGAGGGTATGGGTATACCAGCAACTAAAGTAATCGCCAACAGGGACGTAAGAAATTACACTATACGAATACTGTCCGACAGTATGGCGGTACTCCAAGCCCTAAACAGTAATGTTATAGACTCAGGGCTAATTTACGAATGCTATCACACGTTAAATGAGGTATGTAGATCCAACAATCCATTGCGGCTAAATGGCATGAGTCTTGCAGACCTTTTTTAGAGCATTTAACATTCTAACGTTGCCAGCAATGTACATATTGGAAGTTGGTATCTATGTAAAAAAATATAAACATTTGTACAAAAAAGCGACCGATGAATTCCCGCGTAACACAAGGAATTGTGAAAGACTGGTATTCGGTCGAATACCCAAAACTGAATTTTTTCATCACAATTGTAATGCCATGTCTACAAAAATATACAATAAACTGCCATATGAGATAAAAGAACAAAAAGACATAAAACAATTTAAGACTGTGCTCAAGACGTGGCTATTGACCAGAAACTATTATGACATAATGGAATTTTTAAATGAAAGCAATTAATAATTTTTAACTTTTCTCAAGTATTGACATGCACTATAATAAGGATGACACATAATAATAATTAGGATTACAAATTTAGATAAGTAGCAATGTTGTTTCTTTAGTGTTAATAAAATCTTTGCTTCGTGTATAAAGATTAAAAAAAAATAATGAAATTTTCGTACACCAATACTGTAAACATGTTGTGAACTGTGACTATTATTATTGTAAGATCTGTTGTGAAACTACCGTGTTTGTACGAATAAATGATTATGATTATGAACAAAGTAATCCTCCAGTGGACAAAGAACCACAGCAGCACTAGAGGTAACTATGCGGCAGACGAACTGGCTAAGGGTGAATCCAGTGCGCATCCGGTGGAACCTGAACCCGTCATCCCCCTACCCTTTAGCTTCGTTCGATCCTAGGTATGAAACCGTACGAGGCAACAACATGCACGGCTCTGGATAAGCCACCAGAGTGCAGGCAGGCTAAAGAAGCAATACCGGCAATCAAAGGTCGAGTTGCTAAAATGCTCCTACGTCTGAATAATCTCCAAATTCGGAACGTAACTTGTGCATTAACTGGTCACGGTCAATTTAATAAACATCTGTTTAATTTAGGTGTTACTGACAGCCCCCTGTGCCGAGCGTGCATGGAGGCCGAGGAGACGGCGGCACACGTCTTATTGACGTGTCCAACGGTCGCGGGATACAGGGCCTTCCATCTCCGTGCAACGAGATCTGTCCCCGAGTTTACCAGTAACCTTAGGGGGCTGCTGGGATTCCTTGAAGAGCTGGGTTAACTCGAGTAGGCTTGGACAATCCTGCCCATACGAAAAATACGCGCTAGAACGTGGAGTTGCGGAAATCAGCCCGTCTAATCTAATCTAATCTACGTATCACTTCAGACTGAATACTGATGTGGCTTCTATATTATTTCCAACTTTGTTGTTTCACTAAAATATGTAAAACTTTCATTAAACAAAGTCTAAAAAAAAGTTTTATCCCACGCCACTAATTAATAACATTGTGTGTGTACTTTTTAATTTTAAATTTTGCGTCTTTTAAATTACGTTTATTAGCCATGATAAAATATGTACATATTATTGGCTCAATCATATGTTCATGTTTTATACACATCAATCAAAAATTGGCACATAATATACTCGTATATCTATGCGAATAACTAAACTTTTCTGTACACAATATGTCTTTTTTATTTGAATTAAATTACCAGCCCCAACGGACATTCATTGAAAATTAATCCGGAGTACAATAAAATGAAAGAAAGAATTCGCCCAAGTCCCAGGTGACAGGACAACTTTACGTCAGTGTTACTCTTTTATTGGATATAGCAGTCTGCCTTGAATGAGGACAACGTAAAGGAAATAAATGTAATGAACATAATTTGTGTGCAAAATAAGCGTAGAAGTGCCAGACTTGATTAAAACAAAATTGTACCAGTTGTACAATTTTGTTTTAATCACCATAAAGATAATAAGTATTGACAGTACCCTGCTGATGAGACACTACAAGATTTGCTAGTTTTTCTTTCAAGAATGTAGTAAAATATATTAATCATATAATTTATTATATATTAGTCATGAAATGTAGTAAAACAAGATCTATTCGTCTCTCTAGACACCTGAAAATAATCAGAATAGGATTTGGCAGTTGTCCCCAGTAATCTGTCATATTCTAACGTATGACTATAAAAGACTGGATATCTTTTGTTACAATGCAATTTAAATGTTAAACTGATGTAAGCTAAAAGACAATTACACGTTATATACTAATTACTAAAAAAGTTATACTAATAATAAAGTTCACGAAAGATTATAGTAAATAAATAAAAATAAAGATATAATAAAGTTCCCAATACATGACGTCTATTCATACCATATATGTCAACATCTGGTTAGAAGTTAGTATCTATAGATCTTCAGTTTACTTCTTCAGTACTTTCTTTTGATCCATATTTACCAGAGCTTAATTTCATTTTACCTTGTCTTTGATGCTAGAATTGTACCCTTGACCTTATGCAGGATTTGTGTCTCGGTAGGCATTAAGTCATTAATGTTTGTGTAAATATTTATTAATGTAACATTCCATATGTTATTTGATTGTACCATTGACTTGGACAGTAAACGGCGATAGACTCACCACCTATCATGTTGTCCTAAACTGACGGCAATAAAAATGGTTCGAAAGGATTTAATTGTCTAGATCTCTGACCATACCAGTACCGCAAAATAGGTGAAGATAAAAAATATTTAATACAAAAATAAAATAATGTGTGTTATAATAATATGTTACAATACTCTGAGGTCCCGTGTTCGATTCCCCGTCGGGTCAATATAGAAACATCTTTTTCAATATTTTCTCGGGTCTGGGCGTTCGTGGTAACTTCGTTGTTTCTGATTCCATAATACAAGGGCTTCAGCTTTGGGGTCAGAGCAATGTGAAGGAATACGAGGACGGTTCAGATCAAACCTGAGTGTCCTGATTCCAATTTAAATCACTCTACCTGACTCATTGTCATTTTGATAGCGCGACGAAGCTGTTTCACATTGTCTCTACTTCTTTCGTCTTATGTCTAAAAAATTGATTGAATTACTGTTTATTAAGAAAGTAGAAAAAAGTATTCATGTAGAAAAAGTAGCGTAAGATGTTTTTTCAGCTATCGTTCTATTGCGTTGAATAGGAACGTTTCTGATAAATATTGTACTAACCTAAATATCGGTAAATAAAACTCATGGTTTTATTTTAAAATCTTATTAGAACTTTTATTGTATTTGTTGTTTTCTATCTCAGAATTTAAACTAAGAATATTAAAATGATATTCACAAAGTATAAAGTATTATTTAAATGGAAAAAGACATGTACATACATCACATTCAAGTGTTCTGAAAACTGATTGCTTACTTATTTTGGATTCTATTTCTTTCGTCGACCAGAGAGAGTAGTAGAAGACATAAGAATAAAATATAATATAAAATTTTAATGAATATCACTATTTAAAGTTACCATTTGCACCTCTAATAGGAAAAATGCAGTGGAACGAACTGAAATATATCAAGTTAAGGATATATATAAAAAGAAACATCAAAGTGTTAAATCGTTGGCTTGGACATAAAGACGGCGACGGGCTCACCACCTGTCATGTTATCCCGAAAATATCTTCGGTGGAAGGTGGGTCGAAGGGACTTAATTGTCTAGACTAGACCTCTATTGGGAATTACGTGAAGATGTTTTTATTTTTATTTTTTTATGTGTATTTAAAGTATTTATTACAAATACAGAGAAATAACACTTTTTATTTTTTTTATTTTATTTATATTCAGAAAAAAAAAACAAATTACAAATGAAAACAACAATACACTGTACTATAAAACCAAGTGGTTTTTTTTGTACAATGGAGTTCGTCCATACAGATAACATTATTTAGCAGTTTACTTATTATAAACCAGATAGTTTACATTAATAATTACGAACATGATATAGGAACTTTTAGTGAGGGTAAATTAGGTGCGAATGTTTTTTGTCGTTATAACAATGACGAGCACATAAAAAAAAAAGAAAAAGAAACAAATGCGTTCGAGTGTCCTAAGGGTGTGTCAACATTATTATCAATTATTTCATATTATTATCATGTAGCAAAGCTAAGTAGTAGTTAGTTAATTTATATTTGATGTTGTTTGGGTTTATTTCGTAACGTAATGCGGGTGCTAATTCGTTTATTAATTTTGGAATCATAAATTCGAGTGTGCGTTTTCCATAGTTATTCTTATTATACACAGGCACATATAATTTTTTATTAGAGATAGCGCGAGTACCTTTGCTATGTGATATTAGAGTTTGCAGGTCTTTGTTAAAAAACTGTTCTTTTAAGAGCACATATTTGATTTTGTCATAGATTGGGATTATTTTACAATACGCGAACAACATATGGTAGTTATTAAACTTCGAAAGATAGTTTTAGAAAAAACTTCGGTTTGAAAAATGGCCTATAGCAGGAATAATCCGTGTTTCTTGCCGTTAAGATGAAAAGAGTTTAGTTCTGCCATTAAAACTCAGAAAGTTTTTATAGATTAAAGAGAACGAACTTACCTGAGAAGATGCTTTTATAGAATCCTCATCCCGTCACTCTAACACCTATTTCGTTCAAATTTCATTCAAAATGAATTCTTATTCGGTGACGGTTCATATGTGCGACAAGATTGTATTAATCGGACTGCTAAGTAATGATTATTTTACATATTTACATAGGCGTCTAAACATAGACTAACTCTGCAATTTACTCAAAACTTCATATACATTTTAACGTAACGTTACGTAACGTGTCAAAAATATAACCATTTTGAAGAATATTGTAAACATGAATATAATAACCTTATTATTTATGTAAAAATTAAATTTTTATATGGTAGTCGGTGGCGTCCAAGGTAGAAATTTGTAATGTACAACAGTAAATTTTACCCTTGCTGCATTAAAAATTTATGACTCAGTTATCGGAAAGTTCCAAAGCCAGATGAGACCAAATATTTACAATTATTTCGATATTTCTTGCTACGTTAATGAATTGATGCATATATTGACATTATTATATATAAATGGGAACTTATATTTTTAAACTAATAAATCAGTGATAATTTATAATTAATTCTACAAATAAAATACAACCTGAATAATACGGTGGTGCCTTGTGGAGTATGCGTAACTCACCCCTTTCTTCCCATGGGTATCCTAAGATGTAATGTAAAGGAGGGAAATAGCCTTAAAAAAATTAATAGCTACAAACAGATATGGGTATGGTTACCCCGTATAATAAATATAACATCGAAATTGAGTAGACTACTGATACAAAGCAGCGTCAATGGTGCGAGATGTCTGATACTTTGATCATTAATCTGCTATAATAAAATGCTATAATCAAATTGATTATGGCAATTGCTCTATACGAGAGAGACAAATTTTATTAATTAGTAGTAAGTAACTCAGTTAGTAGTGACCACTTCAAATTTAAAATTTGTGTTCTACTTTATTAACACATACGTTAGCTCTTTCAATTCATCACCGTTTTCTAGTCAATAATAAGCAATTACTATCTAACACAAATTCACTATGAACCTAAAGTACGAACTAGGAAACGGTAAACACTAATTACTAAACTTTATGGAACATTCAAATGCCTTTGCTGTCGTCGAAATTTAGCTCGTGTGAAGTTTGGTGTTGCGATATACTTTAATCAGGATTAAAAGTTATTACAGTATTTTCGTTCATCGTTTTAAGTATTTCAAAAAAACTGACATCAGTTTTCTTTCGGGTGAAGACTATATCCAGTAGCAACTATTATAAAGAATGAAAGTAACACAGTACGTTGTAATTTTGAAATAATTAGTATTTGTACGCCACACAAGGCAAAGACATGTTGGACATTATTCCTAAATATTATGTAACAGCTTTCTTTACACATGTTTTAACAAATAAATTATCATTATCATTAACATATACTAAGGTTACGAACTTATATTTAGCATCACCTTTATTTTTTTTAGATATATACCTAAAAACGTTAATAGTACACGAGAAATCAGATGCTCCGAGATGAATAAGCTCAGATGACTGAATCATCGACCAACGGTAGCACATCTTGGCAAAAAAAATTGCGTTTTTTATGGACGCCGCATTGTCAATAGGGAAACCGATAAAGCGAAGGATTGATTTAATCTATTTAGAAAATCACTGAAGATTTACATTTTCTGGAACGGCACATTAAATTAAAAACCTTTAAAAAATGTACCTCAATAAGACATTAAAGTCAAGCCATCAGCTTAAAAAGAAAAAGATCGAAACTTTTTCGATTTCTGCAACACTGTTAAGAATTTTTGTACTTTGTTCTGACGAAGGACTTTGAAAAGTAATAAATGTTTGGAAATACCGAAACACATTGAAACTAAAAAGAAAACTACGGTATTGCAAAAACATTGTCCAGTGCCAAAATACATATGATTTTCTTTTATGGTATTGTATCAAAATTTAGTATTATTTCATAACAGAAAGTGGCAAATTACAATATTACAATTGGCAGTAATGTTTGTAAAACAATAAAGGAAAATAATATTAAGTTTATAGTGTTATAAAAAGGAATATTGTAAAATGTTGCTTTTCAATTATTCGAATATTGTTATTTTTTTTTCGAAATATTGTTTTTTATTTTTGGTAAAGCCCCACTACATTATTTACCGAATAAGCATGTTTAAATATATTTAAAATTTTTTGAGACTGTTCACTTAAGGACATATTTTTAACGTTTATATTACAAAGCTGAGTTTACGTTTAAAGTAAAAAAATAAAAACATATATAAATTTATAAATTAATTTGTAGCTTTCACATTAATTGACAATGTTCGGTATGTGTTTAGTTGGTAAGCCAAATGAAATAAATAAATAAATATCTTCACGCCACTCCCAATACAGGGGTAGACAGAGTTCTAGTCTAGACAATTAAGACCCTTCGACCCCCCTTCCACCGAAGATATTTTCGGGACAACGTGACAGGTGGTGAGCCCGTCGCCGTCTTTATTTCCAAGCCGACGATATAATTCGTAGATAAGTTTTTGAAAAACCCATTGGTACGAGCCAGCCAACTGGGGATCGAACTCGGGTCTCTCGACTCGAAATTCCAACCACCCAACCACTCGGCTATCGTAACTTGAAATAAATAAATAAATAAAATAAGTATTGATATAGAAGATGGTACATCATGGAAGTGACATGAATTACTAACTTACGTAAATGTATACTGTGGGACGTAGTCCTAGTTTAAAGAAAGTTAATCACACTGATTGACGATCGCAGTTCCAGACATCTCGTACCGTGAATTCTCAGCTCTATACCAGTATGCTAGATATATTATAGAACAATGTAATAAAAATATTATTAGATTCATCCCCTTTATTGTTTAGGCTAGACAGAGATCCAGACAATCAAGTACTTAGACTCGCCTTTCACCGAAGACATTTTTTGGAACAACGTGACAAATGGTGAGCTCGTCGCCTTCTTAATATCCTAGCCTACGATATAAATAAGACATAAGTGTTTGGAAAAACCCATTGGTATGAGCGTATTCCGATCACCCAACCACTCGGTTATCGTGATTATAATGGCTTCCTTAAATTTTCTGTAAGAAAAATGTTCTTTGAGTTTCTATAACCCATTTTAATTAAATAAATAAAATTAAATAAAAATTTCAAAAATACCGATTTCTATCTACAATAAAGACAATTAAAATTATAAAAAAATATATATTTAATTGAAATACCTTTTCACCAAAATATAAACAAGGGCAAATAAATCGAAGACCGAGACGAGACAAGAACTATAAGAATAAAACGAAGTAATGATCCGATTCCGCTCGTTATCCGGAAAATTCGCAAAAGGAACGCAATTTTATGAAACATTACCTAATGATCCCTAATGAATCGTCTTTTATAAAGCTGTACGATATTTTTGACTTATTAATATTTTGTTAGGTGGAAAAGGGCAATTCATTTCACTATTTTACGTTTGGTATCAGCTGAAGAAAATGCCACTCCTTTTCGTTTCGGGGGTGTATGAGGCGACAAAAGCCTTGTCAATATCACCTTCAACAGCTGGCAGGATAACGAATTCAAAGGACTAGAGGACCAAAATATGCAGATCGGTCATGAGCAGCAACGACTGCAAAAGGAGGTGCAAAATGTGTTGTACTTCAATCGCCACTCCGCATGCCGGGCGTGACGATTACAGCAAAAGTAAGTAAGTTAGTAAGCGAAGAAAACTTTTTAAACCTTTTAAAAGAAATCCGGTACGACAAAGTGTGAAATATCTTCAGACCCTTCTCAATTCTGGGGTCGAAAGTATTTTATTGTCAAGGCCTCTGTCTAGGTCTTGACAATAAAATAATTTCGACCCACCTTCCATCGAAGACATTTTTTGCACAACCCTGCCATCTAGGAATCTAACTCGGCTCTTTGACTCGAATTCCGATCACCCAACCACTCGGCAATCGAGACTATTTGTGAGTGTATATATGACGCAGTATGAGATTTCGAAGCTTAAACTTCTATTAAACTTCTTAAACTTATATGTTTATGTCGAGTAAGAGTGCATGAAGTTATATGTACAATCGGTTTGAAAGATATTAAACAAAATTAAACAATATGTTGCACATATAAAATTACACGAATACATTACTTACTTTCACAGTGCCAAAGTCGAACACAACATATATATGTCATTAAAGATTAAACGTAAATTGCAGAGTAATTTCAAAATACTCCTACAAATTTTAATTAATATACGATCGAATTTCGACCAGTGTTCGGGCAACAAGTTGTGTTAGAGTCAGTATTGTCTACTAATCAGCAATCAGCTAATAAATTATATAGAGGGGGTAATCGTTAGAAAAATTGTAATGTTTTGATATATTCTATGGCTTCTTTTGAGAAAGTTGTTGTTACAGTTTCATAAAAGGACTACATCAGCATAGTTGTCACTGTTGTCGTATTTTTTTATTTCTGAAGCACTTTTAATATCCGATGCTAGGTTTAGTGCCCGAAAATATAAAACAACCTACATTTTAGTTAGCAGTAGCAATTAGTTCAAATTTATTTGAATTGAATATTTGTATCTATACTAATATTCAATTACATTTTTTAAAAAAAAATACTACTATTATGTATTTCTAACCGATGTTGAACTTGGTCACATAACGTCTGTTGTTATTTATCGAAGAGCATCGTACAATAATAGCACGTACGTTACTAGAATATCAATTCCGTTTAAATTTTACTCTTTTATCAAATCATTGAGAATTTGAAGTCTTAGTGCGAAATGCATTCAACTTATTTTCACATTCTAGTTCCTGTAGCAGATATGCCAAGTTATATAATACAAGGGAATCCTTGAATAAATTTAAGTAATCTGCTTTTAAGGGAAAGTGCAAGTCAACTGGAGGAGTTTCTACAGTTATATATCAGGCAAGCAAAGACCAAAACTTTTGATTGATAAAATTTTAAATATTATGTTTTTTAGTATTTTTTATTGGGGGTCATTGTAGAAGCGTGCTCGTCGCGACCCCTGCCAGCCCTTTTCAGGGCTGCAATTCTACACAGCTGCGCACCCATGCCAACGAGGGTTAGGGCGTCCCCCCAAGGCGACGCACACCAGTTCGTCCCCGTTGGTGTGAAATGCAGCGCGCAAAGCGGCGATGGGGACCGCCACCCGTCACGCACAGCCCGACACGGCGGAAGGTGGAGGACGGAGTGCAGAGTTGGCACGTGGAATGTTAGAGGAGGCATGAGAGATAAGACGAATGAGTTGATTGAAATAATGAAAGAAAGAGAATTAGATGTCGTGTGTTTGTCGGAGACCAAGCGGAAGGGCAGTGGTACTGAAGAGCTCCTGGCGGGGCGTTAGCTCTATGGTCCGAGTCCCGGAGGCGAGAGCGCCTGCCAGGGAGTGCTGTCGTCTCTGTTGGTCGATGTTATGACTGAATATAAGGTTGTGAACTCGAGACTTCTCTGGGTTCGCTTTAAATTGGGACTGACGAAGTTATTCCTTTTGGCTGTTTATGCGCCGGTGGCTTCGTCGTCAGAGCTAAGCTGGAGGAGTTTTGGGAGAATGTAAGAGAAGTTCTAGACTTGGTTAGAGGAAACGAAAGAATTGTTGTATGTGGTGATTTGAATGGATGGGTTGGTACCGCTCGGCCAGGGTACGAGTCGGTGCTTGGAATGTTTGGCGATAAAAGGGTTAACGATGCTGGCAAGCTTATACTGGCTGTATGCAAGGAAAAGGGTCTTCTTGTGACAAACACTATGTTTAGTCACAAGAAAATCCATATGTATACTAGAACAAGAGAGAATGAGAGAAGTATGATCGATTTATTCCTGGTGGATGACCGACTGCGAAAACAGGTGATGGATACGCGGGTGTTCCGAGGTGATGACCTGGGAACGGATCACTACCTAGTAATTACTAGATTAAGGGGTCTGTTCGCGGGTTGGCGCCACCGGACGGCGATACCAGAACCACAATCGGTCGGTAGCATCCGAAGCTGGAAGCTTCAGGAAGCGGACACTAGGAATAAATATCAAGCAAGGGTAGCCGAAAAGCTGGACAGCATTGGTGTTAGGAAAGAATGTGTGGAAGAAATATGGCAGAGCCTTAGAGATGGAATGGTTAGTGCAGCGGAAGACGTGTGTGGAAATGTGAAAAGAGGTAGTAGTAAAAAGGGTGATGCATGGTGGAATGACGAAGTGAAAGAAGCTGTAAATAAGAAGAAGAAAGCATGGTTAGACTACTTGGCCTCTATTAATGATAAGGATATGAGAGAGAAGAGGAAAGAAAGATATAAGCTCCAGAAAGTTCACACGAAAGCATTGATTGAGGAAGTGCGTGAAAGGAGTAGAATGAAAGCGGACGAAAGGTTGTCGCACAACTTCAAGGAGAACTCCAAACTCTTCTGGAAAGAGGTTGGAAGGACCCGGAGTGGTGCGACAGCCTTAAGAATGAATAAAGTGCTTTCGGGAACCAATGACGTCCTCCCAGAAAAATCGGACGTCATGCAGCGATGGAGCGAATTTTATAGAGAGATGTATGCGTGTGATGATCTTAGTGAGGGATCCGGGGGTGAGGGGACGGGGGTTGTGAAAAGTGCACGCCTTGCAATACATAACGCAGTGTTGGTACCGACTTTGTTATATGGCAGCGAAACCTGGGTATGCCAGAAGAAGCATAAAAGCAGGTTGAATGCAGTGGAGATGCGATCTCTTCGTAAAATGTGCGGCCTTACTATGGCCGACCGAAAGCGAAACGAAGAGATTCGCAATATGGCAGGTTTGAAAGATGACCTTGTCTCAAAAATGGATAAGGGCGTGCTTCGATGGTTTGGGCACGTTGAGCGAATGAGACCGAATGGTGAAGAAAATATATAGCGCGAAAGTTAATATTAAAAGGTGTCGAGGTAGACCGAGATTAACTTTCGAAGACCATGTGAGCAAATTGCTCGAAGAGAGGAGGGTCAAGAGTACTCGGATACCTAGACGTGCATGTATGAAGAAGATGATGAATCTGAAAGAAGCGAAAGAAGTATGTAGGGATCGTGACACTTGGCGATCTGTTCTCTCTGGCTACCCCGTCAGGGATTGTGCGTGAAGATAAATAATAATAAAATAATAATAATAGTATTTTTTATAGACTTTTAAAATTTTTACTACAATATTTCAAGACAAAAATTACTATTCTAATTAGTCATTTTAAAACCGCGCAACGTAACAATTTGCTTTTAAGTTGCATATCCGTTATTAAGTCATCAAGCTCGTCATGAAATATGTACAAAATTTCAACTCTACACCATAGAAACACTGTTATAATGTTAGAGTTGTTAATCGAAAAATATGCAATGTTCAAATGTGGAACAACAATTAACAATGAATTTTGTCACTTCAAAAGTGACGATCGCAATAATCACGATGGCCGAGTGGATAGGTGGTCGGAATTTCGAGTCAAGAGACCCGAGTTCGATCCCCAGGTTCTAATGGGTTTTTCAAAAATTTATGTACGAATTAATGTAAAAATTATGCTTGGACATAAAGACGGCGACGGACTCACTACCTGTCACGTTGTCCCGAAAATATCTTCGGTGGAAGGTAGGTCGAAGGGACTTAATTGTCTACCCCTGTATTGGGCATTCCGTGAAGATATTCATTTATTATTTATTTTACTTTTATCACTTTAAAATCAGACAGTTTAAATACAAATAATTTAACTTTTTAAAAAACTTTTGTAAGTTTCTTTTTCCAATGAGAAATCTGCGCCAAATGAAATGTCTATTAAATATTATAATACATTTATAACGCCAAATAAATGTTTGTCAAAGTCTGCATAATAAGACTTCCAACCTCATTATGCAGAATTTTACTTTGAATTTACAAACACTTCGAACATTGGATTATTAGATTCCGTGTTATTTTCATTTTTAACAGGCACATATATATGAGAATTTTGCCTTAGGTGTTGGCTGTATGCTCAACTATATATATAGTTCCTGTTATTAGTTACTGTTAAAATTATTTACATATACTTTTTAAGTTTATATTGGTCTAATACATTTAATGAATACCCTAGCGGCAATCCCATTTTATACAAGATTAAATAAACCTGGTAAAATTAGAGTAAACCAACACAATAAATTGTAAAGTTAAATAAATCGACGAAAGGTAGCGGTGTCTAAGACAGATATATGATAAGTGTATTTTATTAAATTTCCTATCATCGTGTCACAAAAAAGGGATTTAGAAAAATATTTCTTTACTAAGAAGTTGGAAAGTAGACTCTAAGAGACTGTTAGTTGGATTCAACACTAACAGTATAGTATACCTTCATAAATAAGTACATATATGTAAATAAAAATCTTCGTAAGTACAATTACTGTTTAAAAATTATCACATTTATAATCATCTAAACCGTAATGTTTGCCCGTATTGATTTTCAAAAAATCTATAATTTCAAAAAAGTAAGGTCAATGCTAGCTAACTAAGCCATCAATTTACCGTATTTTGTACAACCATATTTTTTTTTTCAATAATGGTTCTAATAACTTGAGTACATAAGCGTCGCCCTGCGTATATGTGTATCAAGTTTCAGTGTATGGCCATCTAGTATACCAGAGCGACCATTTTATATTTATGTTGAGTGTTTGAATTAATTTAAGCGGTGTATTTCACGATTCTATTTTAAGGCTGGTAATGTCTAAAACTTTCGGCAACTTAACCAAAGTCATATTTTTAAATTGTAACAATGAAATTTCCTGAAACTTTACATATACAAATTGAAAATTGACATTATTTGAATGTCAGACAATGGCTATTTAGAATTTCTAATTATTGTTTTTGATGAAACGGTAGGAGACATTGCGGTACGTTATTGCCACTATAATGCGTAATGTATGGATGTTATTCATGAAAGAGTTTCATCTATTACTAAAACAATACTATAAATAAAATAAAAATAAATAATTATCTTCACGCAATTCCCAATACAGGGGTAGACAGAGGTCTAGTGTAGACAATTAAATCGCTTTGACAACGTGACAGGTGGTGAGCCCGTCGCCGCCTTTATGTCCGAGCCAACGATATAATTTGTAAATAAGTTTTTGATGAACTCATTGGTACGAGCCTGCCACTTGGTGATCAAACTCGGGTCTCTCGACTCGAAATTCCGACCACCCAACCACTCGACTATCGTGACTTAAAAAAAAAAATACTATCTCTAAGTTTTGCAATTGGCTGCTACCGAGCAAGTTTCAATAGTTTAAAGACTTCTCTTAGTCGCCTCTTACAACATAGAGTAAATTATTACTATACATATTGTGATACTATAGAGATATTGCGAGACCAAGATAGCACAAGTTCAATCCGCAGAAGAATACAAATTAGTATTCATTTTCTCAATCACTTCAACTGTAAACAAACCTTGATTGCCTGGCTAAAAGCCAAAACCTAGGACGAAACTTTGTCTCTCTTATATCAGCTTTAATAACATATGTTTCATTAGATAATCAGTGACTTCTATTATAAACTGTCTATTATGTTATATGACCTGTCTGCAAGCGAATGACGTTAAGTGCACGTACGTAGAACACACACACATACACACACACACACACACACACACACACACACACACACACACACACACATTGCATTTGCAGTTGTAAACTTCTTCATTTAACATTTTCGAAAATCAGGTAAAATAAAAATAAATAATTATCTTCACGCAATTCCCAATACAGGGGTAGACAGAGGTCTAGTCTAGACAATTAATTCCTTTGACCCACCTTCCACCGAAGATATTTTCGGGACAACGTGACAGGTGGTGAGCCCGTCGCCGCCTTTATGTCCGAGCCAACGATATAATTTGTAAATAAGTTTTTGATGAACTCATTGGTACGAGCCTGCCACTTGGTGATCAAACTCGGGTCTCTCGACTCGAAATTCCGACCACCCAACCACTCGACTATCGTGACTTAAAAAAAAAAATACTATCTCTAAGTTTTGCAATTGGCTGCTACCGAGCAAGTTTCAATAGTTTAAAGACTTCTCTTAGTCGCCTCTTACAACATAGAGTAAATTATTACTATACATATTGTGATACTATAGAGATATTGCGAGACCAAGATAGCACAAGTTCAATCCGCAGAAGAATACAAATTAGTATTCATTTTCTCAATCACTTCAACTGTAAACAAACCTTGATTGCCTGGCTAAAAGCCAAAACCTAGGACGAAACTTTGTCTCTCTTATATCAGCTTTAATAACATATGTTTCATTAGATAATCAGTGACTTCTATTATAAACTGTCTATTATGTTATATGACCTGTCTGCAAGCGAATGACGTTAAGTGCACACACACACACACACACACACACACACACACACACACACACACACACACACACACACACACACACACACACACACACACACACACACACACACACACACACACACACACACACACACACACACACACACACACACACACACACACACACACACACACACACACACACACACACACACACACGCACACGCACACGCACACGCACACGCACACGCACACGCACACGCACACGCACACGCACACGCACACGCACACGCACACGCACACGCACACGCACACGCACACGCACACGCACACGCACACGCACACGCACACGCACACGCACACGCACACGCACACGCACACGCACACGCACACGCACACGCACACGCACACGCACACGCACACGCACACGCACACGCACACGCACACACACACACATTGCATTTGCAATTTGTAAACTTCTTCATTTAACATTTTCGAAAATCAGGTAAAATAAAAATAAATAATTATCTTCACGCAATTCCCAATACAGGGGTAGACAGAGGTCTAGTCTAGACAATTAATTCCTTTGACCCACCTTCCACCGAAGATATTTTCGGGACAACGTGACAGGTGGTGAGCCCGTCGCCGTCTTTATGTCCAAGCCAACGATATTCGTACATAAGTTTTTGAAAAACCCATTGGTACGAGCCTGCCACTTGGTGATCGAACTCGGGTCTATTGACTCGAAATTCCGACCACCCAACCACTCGGCTACTGTGACTTCGAAAATCATGTGCAATGTATATTGTTTGTTTTAACATAAAGATGGCGACAGGCTCACCAAGTGTCGTGTTGTCCAAAATTGCTTTTTTGTAATGCGGGTCTTAGAACCAATTTGTTTAGTCACACAATGAGTATGCTGTTCTAAGACTTTTTTATATATTTGTAAAAATTTTGCCGGACAAAGTCTGACTTTAATGTAGAGACATAAAATACAAAAATATTATATATAAAAACACTCTATGGTATCTATTATAAATATTTGAACTGTAGCCATAGATATTAATATGTATATATACATGTTCTATTATCTATTGTTTCTTACGGCATCCTCGGGAAGAAAACTTTAATTAAAAAGATTAATTAAAATATCTAAAATTTTTCAAGTCTTATTTCATGATATAATCATATAGGACTAAAAAGGCCACTGCCAGACATAGACATCTCCACTAATGGAGGGTTTGCCACGATTTGCAGGCGGATTGATCATTGCAGTATCAGATACCATGCACCTTATAAGCGGCTGCTCATCACCGGTCTGCTAAATCAGTAATAAACATAGTCTGGTATTTATCGAGGTGGTTAATTCACCATCTGTCGATAGCCAATTGCATTTCCAAGGATTTTCTCGCACACGGTCGATACCACGTGGCACATTGATTAATTTTCATAAATCATAAATTATATATGTTAAATGGTAATAAATTATATATGTTAATGTTAAACTTTACATTGTAGAAATCTGGAAAAAAAATTATTGGAGTAAGTTGTATATTTGTTGAACTTACTTGAGATCATAACAATAAATAACAATGATAAATAAATAAATAAATATCTTCACGCTATTCCCAATACAGGGGTAGACAGAGGTCTAGTCTAGACAATTAATTCCTTTGACCCACCTTCCAACGAAGATATTTTCGGGACAACGTGACAGGTGGTTAGCTAGTCGCCGTCTTTATGTCCAAGCCAACGATATTCGTACATAAGTTTTTGAAAAACCCATTGGTACGAGCCAGCCAACTGGGGATCGAACTCGGGTCTATTGACTCGAAATTCCGACCACCCAACCACTCGGCTACTGTGACTTCGAAAATCATGTGCAATGTATATTGTTTGTTTTAACATAAAGATGGCGACAGGCTCACCAAGTGTCGTGTTGTCCAAAATTGCTTTTTTGTAATGCGGGTCTTAGAACCAATTTGTTTAGTCACACAATGAGTATGCTGTTCTAAGACTTTTTTATATATTTGTAAAAATTTTGCCGGACAAAGTCTGACTTTAATGTAGAGACATAAAATACAAAAATATTATATATAAAAAACACACTATGGTATCTATTATAAATATTTGAACTGTAGCCATAGATATTAATATGTATATATATATATATATATATATATATATATATATATATATATATATATATATATATATATATATATATATATATATATATATATATATATATATATATATATATATATATATATATATATATATATATATATATATGTTAAATGGTAATAAATTATATATGTTAAATGGTAATAAATTATATATGTTAAATGGTAATAAATTATATATGTTAAATGGTAATAAATTATATATGTTAAATGGTAATAAATTATATATGTTAAATGGTAATAAATTATATATGTTAAATGGTAATAAATTATATATGTTAAATGGTAATAAATTATATATGTTAAATGGTAATAAATTATATATGTTAAATGGTAATAAATTATATATGTTAAATGGTAATAAATTATATATGTTAAATGGTAATAAATTATATATGTTAAATGGTAATAAATTATATATGTTAAATGGTAATAAATTATATATGTTAAATGGTAATAAATTATATATGTTAATGTTAAACTTTACATTGTAGAAATCTGGAAAAAAAATTTTTGGAGTAAGTTGTATATTTGTTAAACTTACTTGAGATCATAACAATAAATAACAATGATAAATAAATAAATAAATATCTTCACGCAATTCCCAATACAGGGGTAGACAGAGGTCTAGTCTAGACAATTAATTCCTTTGACCCACCTTCCACCGAAGATATTTTCAGGACAACGTGACAGGTGGTTAGCTAGTCGCCGTCTTTATGTCCAAGCCAACGATATTCGTACATAAGTTTTTGAAAAACCCATTGGTACGAGCCTGCCAACTGGGGATCGAACTCGGGTCTATTGACTCGAAATTCCGACCATCCAACCACTCGGCTACTGTGACTTCGAAAATCATGTGCAATGTATATTGTTTGTTTTAACATAAAGATGGCGACAGGCTCACCAAGTGTCGTGTTGTCCAAAATTGCTTTTTGTAATGCGGGTCTTAGAACCAATTTGTTTAGTCACACAATGAGTATGCTGTTCTAAGACTTTTTATATATTTGTAAAAATTTTGCCGGACAAAGTCTGACTTTAATGTAGAGACATAAAATACAAAAATATTATATATAAAACACTCTATGGTATCTATTATAAATATTTGAACTGTAGCCATAGATATTAATATGTATATATATATATATATATATATATATATATATATATATATATATATATATATATATATATATATATATATATATATATATATATATATATATATATATATATATATATATATATATATATATATATATATATATATATATATATATATATATATATATATATATATATATATATATATATATATATATATATATATATATATATATATATATATATATATATATATATATATATATATATATATATATATATATATATATATATATATATATATATATATATATATATATATATATATATATATATATATATATATATATATATATATATATATATATATATATATATATATATATATATATATATATATATATATATATATATATATATATATATATATATATATATATATATATATATATATATATATATATATATATATATATATATATATATATATATATATATATATATATATATATATATATATATATATATATATATATATATATATATATATATATATATATATATATATATATATATATATGTTAAATGGTAATAAATTATATATGTTAAATGGTAATAAATTATATATGTTAAATGGTAATAAATTATATATGTTAAATGGTAATAAATTATATATGTTAAATGGTAATAAATTATATATGTTAAATGGTAATAAATTATATATGTTAAATGGTAATAAATTATATATGTTAATGTTAAACTTTACATTGTAGAAATCTGGAAAAAAATTATTGGAGTAAGTTGTATATTTGTTGAACTTACTTGAGATCATAACAATAAATAACAATGATAAATAAATAAATATATATATATATATATATGTTAAATGGTAATAAATTATATATGTTAAATGGTAATAAATTATATATGTTAAATGGTAATAAATTATATATGTTAAATGGTAATAAATTATATATGTTAAATGGTAATAAATTATATATGTTAAATGGTAATAAATTATATATGTTAAATGGTAATAAATTATATATGTTAAATGGTAATAAATTATATATGTTAAATGGTAATAAATTATATATGTTAAATGGTAATAAATTATATATGTTAAATGGTAATAAATTATATATGTTAAATGGTAATAAATTATATATGTTAAATGGTAATAAATTATATATGTTAAATGGTAATAAATTATATATGTTAAATGGTAATAAATTATATATGTTAAATGGTAATAAATTATATATGTTAAATGGTAATAAATTATATATGTTAAATGGTAATAAATTATATATGTTAAATGGTAATAAATTATATATGTTAAATGGTAATAAATTATATATGTTAAATGGTAATAAATTATATATGTTAAATGGTAATAAATTATATATGTTAAATGGTAATAAATTATATATGTTAAATGGTAATAAATTATATATGTTAAATGGTAATAAATTATATATGTTAAATGGTAATAAATTATATATGTTAAATGGTAATAAATTATATATGTTAAATGGTAATAAATTATATATGTTAAATGGTAATAAATTATATATGTTAAATGGTAATAAATTATATATGTTAAATGGTAATAAATTATATATGTTAAATGGTAATAAATTATATATGTTAAATGGTAATAAATTATATATGTTAAATGGTAATAAATTATATATGTTAAATGGTAATAAATTATATATGTTAAATGGTAATAAATTATATATGTTAAATGGTAATAAATTATATATGTTAAATGGTAATAAATTATATATGTTAAATGGTAATAAATTATATATGTTAAATGGTAATAAATTATATATGTTAAATGGTAATAAATTATATATGTTAAATGGTAATAAATTATATATGTTAAATGGTAATAAATTATATATGTTAAATGGTAATAAATTATATATGTTAAATGGTAATAAATTATATATGTTAAATGGTAATAAATTATATATGTTAAATGGTAATAAATTATATATGTTAAATGGTAATAAATTATATATGTTAAATGGTAATAAATTATATATGTTAAATGGTAATAAATTATATATGTTAAATGGTAATAAATTATATATGTTAAATGGTAATAAATTATATATGTTAAATGGTAATAAATTATATATGTTAAATGGTAATAAATTATATATGTTAAATGGTAATAAATTATATATGTTAAATGGTAATAAATTATATATGTTAAATGGTAATAAATTATATATGTTAAATGGTAATAAATTATATATGTTAAATGGTAATAAATTATATATGTTAAATGGTAATAAATTATATATGTTAAATGGTAATAAATTATATATGTTAAATGGTAATAAATTATATATGTTAAATGGTAATAAATTATATATGTTAAATGGTAATAAATTATATATGTTAAATGGTAATAAATTATATATGTTAAATGGTAATAAATTATATATGTATATATATATATATATATATATATATATATATATATATATATATATATATATATATATATATATATATATATATATATATATATATATATATATATATATATATATATATATATATATATATATATATATATATATATATATATATATATATATATATATATATATATATATATATATATATATATATATATATATATATATATATATATATATATATATATATATATATATATATATATATATATATATATATATATATATATATATATATATATATATATATATATATATATATATATATATATATATATATATATATATATATATATATATATATATATATATATATATATATATATATATATATATATATATATATATATATATATATATATATATATATATATATATATATATATATATATATATATATATATATATATATATATATATATATATATATATATATATATATATATATATATATATATATATATATATATATATATATATATATATATATATATATATATATATATATATATATATATATATATATATATATATATATATATATATATATATATATATATATATATATATATATATATATATATATATATATATATATATATATATATATATATATATATATATATATATATATATATATATATATATATATATATATATATATATATATATATATATATATATATATATATATATATATATATATATATATATATATATATATATATATATATATATATATATATATATATATATATATATATATATATATATATATATATATATATATATATATATATATATATATATATATATATATATATATATATATATATATATATATATATATATATATATATATATATATATATATATATATATATATATATATATATATATATATATATATATATATATATATATATATATATATATATATATATATATATATATATATATATATATATATATATATATATATATATATATATATATATATATATATATATATATATATATATATATATATATATATATATATATATATATATATATATATATATATATATATATATATATATATATATATATATATATATATATATATATATATATATATATATATATATATATATATATATATATATATATATATATATATATATATATATATATATATATATATATATATATATATATATATATATATATATATATATATATATATATATATATATATATATATATATATATATATATATATATATATATATATATATATATATATATATATATATATATATATATATATATATATATATATATATATATATATATATATATATATATATATATATATATATATATATATATATATATATATATATATATATATATATATATATATATATATATATATATATATATATATATATATATATATATATATATATATATATATATATATATATATATATATATATATATATATATATATATATATATATATATATATATATATATATATATATATATATATATATATATATATATATATATATATATATATATATATATATATATATATATATATATATATATATATATATATATATATATATATATATATATATATATATATATATATATATATATATATATATATATATATATATATATATATATATATATATATATATATATATATATATATATATATATATATATATATATATATATATATATATATATATATATATATATATATATATATATATATATATATATATATATATATATATATATATATATATATATATATATATATATATATATATATATATATATATATATATATATATATATATATATATATATATATATATATATATATATATATATATATATATATATATATATATATATATATATATATATATATATATATATATATATATATATATATATATATATATATATATATATATATATATATATATATATATATATATATATATATATATATATATATATATATATATATATATATATATATATATATATATATATATATATATATATATATATATATATATATATATATATATATATATATATATATATATATATATATATATATATATATATATATATATATATATATATATATATATATATATATATATATATATATATATATATATATATATATATATATATATATATATATATATATATATATATATATATATATATATATATATATATATATATATATATATATATATATATATATATATATATATATATATATATATATATATATATATATATATATATATATATATATATATATATATATATATATATATATATATATATATATATATATATATATATATATATATATATATATATATATATATATATATATATATATATATATATATATATATATATATATATATATATATATATATATATATATATATATATATATATATATATATATATATATATATATATATATATATATATATATATATATATATATATATATATATATATATATATATATATATATATATATATATATATATATATATATATATATATATATATATATATATATATATATATATATATATATATATATATATATATATATATATATATATATATATATATATATATATATATATATATATATATATATATATATATATATATATATATATATATATATATATATATATATATATATATATATATATATATATATATATATATATATATATATATATATATATATATATATATATATATATATATATATATATATATATATATATATATATATATATATATATATATATATATATATATATATATATATATATATATATATATATATATATATATATATATATATATATATATATATATATATATATATATATATATATATATATATATATATATATATATATATATATATATATATATATATATATATATATATATATATATATATATATATATATATATATATATATATATATATATATATATATATATATATATATATATATATATATATATATATATATATATATATATATATATATATATATATATATATATATATATATATATATATATATATATATATATATATATATATATATATATATATATATATATATATATATATATATATATATATATATATATATATATATATATATATATATATATATATATATATATATATATATATATATATATATATATATATATATATATATATATATATATATATATATATATATATATATATATATATATATATATATATATATATATATATATATATATATATATATATGGATGCTCTGTCATCGAACATACAGAAGGAAGCACCCTGGTGTATGCTATTTGCTGATGACATTGTGCAGAGCAAGCTGGGAAAATGGGATACGGGCAGGAAGAAGAAGAAGAAGAAGATATATTAATTAACCCTAAAACATATAGGCAAATCTAATTTTCACAGTTTAACAAAATGTAACTGTAAAATGATCTGTGGTAGCCTTGAGATTCCCTACTACAAATTTCGTATAATAAATGTCCCTAAATTTATTATACTAAAACCTGTTTTTTTCATGTGGAATCCAGAACATAACTGATTCGTAAACAGCAAAGGTTAAGCCCTAAATTTATCACAAGCATGTCTTTTGATAACTACATGTCTGAGAAATAAATAAATAAACGCATAATACGTAGTAAAGGACAACATCACATACATGCTCTGTGATCTGATACTGATACTGAAGTAATTGATCCCGATAATTGTGGATGGAGAGAACAATGACTCCCTCTGTATTGCTAAATGCATGACTATAAAAAATATGTTGCGATATGTTTTTCAATAGCTTATTTTCACAAAAATACATTGAATTTATTTAATATTATTAATTACTAAATTAATAATTGTATAAAAAATAGAATGCTCGACTACCGCATTGCTTAAATAACCTCAGTTCATGCTTTGCATAAGTCAACTGGCTATGCGAAATTAATCGTATGATAAATTGAAAACAAAGCGAATACGTAAAAGGCAAAAGAATGGTCGTTAATTTTGCCCCGTCGGGAAATGAAAGCGTAAAAATTCTTTTTCACTTACGTATGGACAACAAATGACTTGAATTTAATATTTTAATTTTACAGTTTGAGAAATTACAACATAATGCTGAAAACTTAAGTAGATGCAATACTAATGTTACACTGAAAGGTATTAGAACTGGCTAGTTGGTAACATTGTCTATGAAAACTTATTTTAAATTTCGATTATGGAACTCATTGGTAACGCCAGCATTGTTACTTAATGAACGAGGAAATTTCGATCCATAATTAAGATTTTCATTGTGATCCTAATCAACAAAAAAGCTATGATCGACTTCGATTGTTATTTAATAAAGGCCCATCTCTCGCCACTGTTTACAAGTGGCTCAGTGAGTTAAGCATGGACCAAGCAATCTCAGTAGTGATCTGCGTATGTGACGTCCTTCAACAGCGATATCTAAAGATGCAACGCATTATAGAAGATAAGGGATTGACCTACCAGCAGACGCGATCAGGCTTGGTATTGGTATGATTCAAGTACCAAAAATACTACACGAACTCGTCGGGAAGCTTTGAATAACATGTTATACTTAACAAGTTATTCCCAATATTGGAGTAGTCAAATAAGACCTTCATTCCAATGTTTACCGAAGCTTATCTGTGTCAACGTGACAGGTGGTAAGCCTATTGCCGACCTAAATAATACAGAAAATAAAATAATAAATTATATAAAATAAAATAATAAATAAATTGCTTTAAAATCATCAACTTAAAAGATTTCTTATATTTACGCGAATACTACACATTTTAAATAAAATCTTTGGGTTTTATCGCGTTTTTAATTAGTTTTTACAAACTATTTTTATTTCCCGACGTTTCGGATGCATTACAGCATCCGTGGTCACGGGGACTGTCCCCATCCGTGGTCACGGAGGAACGGATTTTATTGCGTTTTTAATTAGTTTTTACCAATTATTTTTATTTCCCGACGGGGGGACTGAATCTCCGTAACCACGGATGCTGTAAACCATCCGAAACGTCTAGAAATAAAAATATTTTGTAAAAACTAAATAAAAACACAATAAAATCCGAAAATAGTTTTATTTAAAATCATCAACTCAAGTTCATGAAGTGGTTTAAATCACTTCTAAAGGTCTGATTGATTCCTAATTTAATATACAATTTAATATTACACCTGTTTTGAACTAAATAAAAACAAGTTTACTTAGGTTACGAGAGTTAAGGACGAGTTTCAATGATATTAATTAATTAAGATTGTAGACATTTATTCAGTCTCTATCAGGTAACTAATTCCAAAAACTTTGCAATTAATGTTATCTGTTGATATCACTTTCAAACATCTATTAATTTCTGTTATTGTATTTTAATTGTTATCTAATCCAAATTAACCATATAAATTATACGCGGAATATAAATGACTTTTGGCCATATGAATCGAATAATAGCTTAAAATTGAGTCACAGAAGCTTGGTAAATTTGTGTAGTTAATAAAAAAATATCTTTACTCTATTCCCAATACTGAAAATAGACGAGGGTCCTGACCATTAAGTCTTTTCTACCCACTTTTCACTGAAGCAATATTTATTATCAATGTGCATCTACTCGTACGGATGCAGAGCGCACAGGTCCGTTCTATGTATCTACCTGATAGGTTCAGTTGCATTACCAGTTTTTCTGTTAACATTCTGAATATGAAAAAGTTTTACTGTTAAAGGGAACAAATGTGGTCTCTTTGACGCTATTATTACGATCGAACCACCAGCTGCACAACTTATGTAAATTGTATAGTCTTTCACTTAGGGATGGCAGTACGGATTTACATACATTCATTCGTGTCTATAATTCCGATCATGGTAAAGATTTCAGTAAAATCTTATTTCATATTCGTTTTGTATTTACATTCGTAGGGCTTTGATTACATAAATGCCATTAAAGTGATCGTAGTACTCGTATTACGTAACTAAGCACTTATGTACTTGCACTTAATTATTTTCCTCTTCTCTACAGTAAATAATCATGTAACACAGCCAACACCTGGCCAGGCGTTATTGTGGTTTTATCTGATATTCATTATTAATAAAGCAAACAAAGGCAGTCCGTGAACAGGGATTTACAGAGAAACACGTCGTTCTATTCAATTACTTTGACTTTCCCTACTAGGAATTTTTAGATTTGTGAAAACTCCGGAATAAAAATTCCGTAAAAATTTCGTCGCCGTAGGTCGTTTTATCGACAAGTTGATGAATATTTAAAGGAATTAGTAACAGAATTTATTCAGATTTAAGTCGAATAAAATGGATAGCATAATGTACATAGGAAATTAATAAGTATTATTATATGAAATATGTTTCACATCTATGCGAATGTAACTCTGTCTGCCCGGTACGTTATCACGACTAAACTAGAAAACATATTTTTATTTATTTTGCTGTGGTTACCTCAATACTTTTTATTACAAAAAATTAGAAAGAATCTCTACGAAAATGTGCGGCCTTGCCTAAGGACGTGCTTCGATGGTTTGGGCACGTTGAGAGAATAACTGAATAGTGATGAAGAAAGTGGGACGAGACTAACTTTCGAAGACCATGTGAGAAAATTGCTCGTAGAAGGAAGGATCAAGAATATTCGGATACCAAGATGTGCGAGTATGAACAAAACGATTAATTTAAAAGAAGCAAAAGAGGTTCTCTCTGGCTATCCTGTCAGACTATACATAAAGATATTTTTTTAATGGAATCCTGGGAACAATAAGAGTATATTTATGAAAGTAAGTTAATTATGCGTAATAAAGCGTCTCCACGATAGTGCTCTGCGGGCAACAGCTAGTGATAAATCAATAACTCCATAGCTTAGCAATTATCCTGCTCTCGAAGATGAGGGTTACTGGTTTCTGACCCGCTAGAGGCCAGCATCTGTATTTTATGTGTGGAAATTTGTACTGAAATAATATATGTTACGGTTTTTGATTAATCTTTCGTATTATTATTATTCTAAAGTAACACTCGACTCTTTGAAATTGTCTTCATAGCACTTTCAAAAAACCACCACAAGTATTTCAAATAATCGTTTGTGTTTCTTATTATGTAAAAACGACAAAATTGTTCTATTTAATAATGAAGATCCTTTGAACATAGCGCCCCTTTTGTTTTCCCACAAAATTTCTTTATTTTTTATTTATAGAAAAGGGAGGCAAACGAACAGGTGGCTCACGTGATGGTAAGTGATTACCGCCGCCCATGAACATCTGCAATACCGGACGAATAGCAGATGCGTTGCCGACCCTTGAAAAATGCCCCCGCCCCCCAGAATGTATTGGGAGAAGAGGGTGTGTGGGCCTCCGGTTACCTGCACTCACCAGACGAAACGCAGAAGTTTGTTAGACTTCTACTTCACGCCGGTATTGTGTGAGGTCGTGGTACTTCCCCGGTCGAGCCGGCCCATTCATGCAACAGCAAAAGCTGATGCGTGGCTCTACCACTGTTCATAATAAAATTGTTTTATGATAAACTCATTACTCGAGCTGTTTTTTAAAATTTTCTGAAGTGTTGCAAACAAAGTTAAGGGAGACAGGATGGTCTAATACCTAATCGGGGTTTGATTTCTAATTCGAAATAATGATATCAACATATGAAAAAATGATGTAATCGGGTTCAGCTATGTTAACATTTACATTTTAGAATAGAATTTATCACGTCATTAAACAGAGAAATGAATGTCCCTTTGTGAAATCTTCAACGTTTAAATGCTTTTATCCGTGTGGATAATTGCTCCCGTCTCAACTGTAATGACCACTTTTAGGACTCGAAAAGATTAATGTTTAGTCAAATTGGAATAAAAATACACAATTTCTTTTAAAATCTAACTTCATTGTTATTTATATAATCACCTAATTTCGGTATTTCTGCAACTTAATTCATTTTAAATCTTGTGTTTATTACATCTGCATTCCGGAACATTCCGAAACCTTGCCTGTTAAATAAAAACAGCGGCGTAGGATAATTCCTGAGTACAAGTCACCTATTGCTTAGGCTTAAGGAATTCTAATGTGGGCTTCTTTGGTTTGCATATCTATTACTAAGAAACATTTATTAAGGTTTATTACGTTATTCCGGATACTTCGAAAAGACTGAACCTGTTCACCCCTTTCTCACTCATTGGGAATATATATACATAACGGCCTGTGTAAGTCCATAGGAAAAGTAGGGTTTGCAACGCTTGGCAAGCGGATTGCCGACCGCAGTTCGAGACACATTGTACCTAAGATGCTACTGCCCGTCATCATATTTTGATGTCTCTACTCGAGATATTTTTCTCTGAGCCGAGATACCTGTCGGTTGCCGACTACATTTCAAAGGTTTTCCCTTAGTTGCACCTTACGATACCCGAGGAAGAAAGGGGTGGTACATTCTTACGCCTTTAACACCCGGTAAATTGAGAATATGCCAGAATATGAGATATAAAAAATACTATAATCTAAGAGGCGTACATATAATTTTAGATCGTATAAAATAAAGATAATTGTAATTAGGATGTTACAAAACCCGAACAATATTACAGTATTATATTTGCGTAAAATCTTTTATCAAATATTTATTACAATAATTTGTACTAACGAAAAAATACTTGACCATATACTGCCTCTGGCCTCTTAGGGCAATGTCAACAAATATACGTAACATTTACTAATTGGGCAGATTTATAACCATTTTTTTTAATTTAGACATTGTTCACCGAACCGTTTTTAATATTAAAATGAAACTTTAATTAATAAAAGAATATACTTAGAAAAAGTATCTTTTAAAATAAAGTCACGATAGCCGAGTGGTTGGGTAGTCGGAATTTCGAGTCAAGAGACTCGAGTTCGATCCCCAGGTGGCAGTACCAATGAGTTTTTCAAAAACTTATGTACGAATTACATCGTTGGCTTGGACATAAAGACGGCGACGGGGTCCCCACCTGTCACATTGTCCCGAAAATATCTTCGGTGGAAGGTTAAAGGGACTTAATTGTCTAGACTAGACCTTTGTCTACCCTTGTATTGGGAATTGCGTGAAGATATTTATTTATTTAATACCCCAACTGATTTAAACTAAAGAAAAAATTAAAACAAATATATGAAAGGAGATATTTTTCAGTATTACATAAAAGGTAACTTGCCATACTCATGTTGATCACTATCGACTTTTTGAAACACTGTTGAAATAAATAGACAAAACAATACATTAAGAAAAGAAAACAACATTGAGAAATTTCGACGAATTTACTTTGGCATTATTAAAGTTAAATAAATATTTTCAGTGAAAAGTTGATTTTTAATGAATAATGTAAATGTTAATTTAGAAACTTTTTCGTTTTAATGATCATCTGGAAAGAAATTTTCAGAAAAGTTGTGATGTTCATGAAAATAATTTACTGCGACTCGGTTGGTGAAAGCGTTCTAAGTGGTCACTCCATTTAAGTTGTTTACCTGTCAATATAAATATTGAAATTCCATTAGTGATAACCACATTAGGGATTTCAAAAGACGACAAATATTAACATGAATCATCTTAAGTGTCGCCTGGAGCGACCTAATTCTAAATGTATATTCAAATCAATGTTTGCTTAATGTTTTTTTTTCAGAATGTTTTTGTTTTCATACGGTTTTGCATTAAATTTTAATGATATCATCATCTATCATGACGACCTCCGTGGACGAGTGGCGTACACACCGGTTTCCACGTTGTCGCTATCTCTGGGGTCCCGGGATCGGTTCCCGTTCGGGTCAATGTAGAAAACTCTTATTCTACATTTTCTCGGGAAAATCAAAATCAAAAACAATGGAGGAACCACAAACACCTAGATGTTTGTGGTTCCTCCATTGTTTTTGATTCCATAATGCAAGTGCTTAAGTCGCTTACTTTGGGATCGGAGCAATGTATGTGATGTTGTCCCTATCTATACATCTATTTACTTATTGTAGAAATTTATTTTACTGAATCTGTCGTGATCCCAATGTGAGATGCTAAGGCACTTGAGGTATGGAAATCGGATACAACGAAGGCACAACAAACACCCAGACTCGAGAAAATGCAAAAAAGTGGTTTTCTGCATTGACCTGACCGGGAATCGAACCCGGGACCTCGAGAAGTCGACACCTTGAAAACCGGTGTTAACGCCACTCGTCCACGAAGGTTGTCTAAATAATTCTAATACAAGTGTGATTTTATAGCAGGACTAATAATAAAAAGCATTAATATATTTTACTCAGTATACTATTTATGCTGCTACTACAATGTTTCAATTGTAAAACTTAAAAATGGAAGGCTTTTTCCTTTAATGTAAAATTACATGAGATACACATTACCCGCGGAATTGCGTAAAGATATTTATTTATTTTATTTTATTATTTATTAAATTCAAGTGAGAGCACTGAACAATAATTTACCATGCTACAATCAAACCAGTTCAATGCAAGTTTATTTTATTGTAATTTATAACATATATTCAGTATTGTCTTTTGTGAACACATATTAGTAGATAACACAATTTTTCATAGAACGATTTGGATGCTACTTTTTCAATAACTTATTAATTAATTAATTTATTTATTCTTCATTGAACCTTACCATTACGTAAGATCAAAAGGCGGACATTATCCATATCAAAAGGCGGATATTTATTACAGCAGCAAAAAATTGTTTAAAATACCCTAATTTTGCAACAAATCCTCTACATTTTTTTTCTTTTTGAACTCACAAAAGTAATCCCCCAACAGAAGCCTTATATTAGGTTATTACACGCTGCTGCACATTTTTTTCTACTTTTGTAGAATATTTGATCAACGTTGGAATAGAAAGCTTATTTCATTAAAATTTTAAGTTATATTAGTAAACAAAAAAAATATTTTGCTTTATTTATATTTTGCTTAATATTCATCGACTCGCCGGTTTTATTAAATCTTCTTATATTCAATACAAGTTTCAATTATATATCATGACTCGATCACACAAATATTTTCCCCTTGCAAAATTCGAACCCACAACCTTCGAAGGCAGCGTCATTACCAACAAGGCCACCGGTCGGCAATTTCTTCAGTTAATTTTATATTTTTATATTAACTGCTATATTTTAATATAATTTAATCTACGTAGCTCGTTCGCATTTACATCCAAAGTCATTAGTTTACTGACGTAACCTAAAACATGTCTTAGGAAGTTGGAAACTCTGTGATCTTCTCTCATATAACTGAAACCGGAGTAGACAAAGGGGCTTGACTATTAATTCTGTTCGACCCACCTTTAACCGGTACCGGACATTTTTTTACTACGTGACAAGTGGTGAGCGTATCGCCATCTTAAGTCGGTTAACGGTACAACGTACTTAGATATATATTTACATAGATTAATATAACATAACTCGAGAACAACCTTACACACAAATGTTTGCCCCTAGAGGGATTCAAACCCGTAGACCTTAGCTTCGATTGTGAGGTCACTATCAACTGGGCAACCAGGTCGTCTGGCGAATACGTTTAAGGTCTTTGCTATCAAAATAAATAGTTTAATACTACAAATTTTAAATTTAGCTTTTCTTACGTTCACTCATTTACGTTTTTCATATGGTTAAGAAAAAAAAAACTTATTTGAAATATTGTTTTTATTTAAAAAAGGTGCATATTCCATACAATGAAGACGACGTTATACACAAGAAAATAAACCAAGACGTGAGAGATATCAATCTCTGTCTTTGCGTCATAACCTTCAGTTATGCAACAACCAGAGTTGCATAAATATAATTTTTATGTTATTATATTTCTTTTTAGGCCATTTTAATAATCAGTTTTTACAAGTATAAATATAAAAGATAAATAAAATGAGAAAACTCCACTGCTATTTATAAACCTCTGTCCTAAGAGAGATTTGTTGAAATCGCTATATTTAGCAAGGGTATTAGGGATCGCAGTTCACGATAATATATAAGAAACTACTGTCTGTCGCGGTTTTGATTAGATATGAGTTACTATTTCCTTCTCAGGACACCCACAATGAAACGGGTGCTATATTCTTTTGTCATTGCCACGCGGCAGGTCGTTTATTCTATCAATATATTAAAATAATTTATTTATAATAGATTTTACGTATTTATATGATTCCTTTTTTTATTTAAGGAGTTGATTTTTAAGAGCATTTTCATGATTTTAAATTAACTTTGACCCTTATTAACAAAAACTACACAGCAACTATGTAAAATATGAAAACATAAGGTAAGATGTATCCTTTATAGAAGAAATTTATATTATGACACATAAATTATTATTATTTAATGTCCATTAATATCATTAATGCTACGGAGCAGCACGAGGACCTCTGTTATTGTTGCTTTTATATTTTATACGGATTATATCTGACCCTTATCCCTTATCATACTTGTATAATTTTGTTATCTTTGATCCACCGATATTTCACATAAAGTAGGTGAAGAAAAACTCAATATTATATTAATAGTGTGATAAACCTGCATATTTTCTAAATGTTATAAAAATAACGTACATGGAAGGTTACATTTAACATATTATGTTTATTATCTCTTAAATATACACTGGCTATAACAATTCAATATTTAGTATTAAAAGTACATATTTAAAGTTTCGAACTTATGTTCGAAACTTTCAATATGTACTTTTAATAATTACATTTTTCAAACATGGTTTGAACGGTTTGAACGTTCAACAAGATCACTAACATTCTACAGATATTACGTAAACTATGCAATAATAATATTTAAAGTACTCACACACAAATAAATTAAGTAATTGATTTAAGACAATTTATATCTTAATTCAATTCTCTATTTTACATTTTAAATAAAAAATTTAAAAGTCACGATAGCCGAGTGGATGGATGGTCGGAATTCCGAGTTGAGTCGAACTCGGGTCGAGTTCGATCCCCAGGTGGCAGTACCAATGGGTTTTTTCAAAAACCTATGTACGATTAATATCGTTGGCTTGGACATAAAGACGACGACGGGCTCATCACCTGGCAGGTTGTCCCGAAATATATCCCCGAAAAACAAAACTTGAAAATTTTGAGGTCAATGTTAAAAAATAAAATATATAATTAAGTAAACTAAGTATTGTGAAAAGATACATACGTGTGAGTGAGGGGTACCTACGTACTTATAAAATTATTATGGATCAAACTTTAACAAATATCAAAACATTTTAACTGAATCTTGTTAGAATGTTTTGATATTTTTGTGTTTTTCGATGTGACAACTGTCATTTGGTTGTAAGATTTTGTTTCCTGTTTATGTTCAAAATATAATTCATAAATAGAAAATAATAATAAATTAATAATAATAAATTAATAATATTTCTATAATAATATTTTATAAGTATAATATATAACATTTATAATATAATATTTAATACTATATGATAATAATAAAAAATAAAAATTTAAAAGTCACGATAGCCGAGTGGATGGATGGTCGGAATTCCGAGTTGAGTCGAACTCGGGTCGAGTTCGATCCCCAGGTGGCAGTACCAATGGGTTTTTTCAAAAACCTATGTACGATTAATATCGTTGGCTTGGACATAAAGACGACGACGGGCTCATCACCTGGCAGGTTGTCCCGAAATATATCCCCGAAAAACAAAACTTGAAAATTTTGAGGTCAATGTTAAAAAATAAAATATATAATTAAGTAAACTAAGTATTGTGAAAAGATACATACGTGTGAGTGAGGGGTACCTACGTACTTATAAAATTATTATGGATCAAACTTTAACAAATATCAAAACATTTTAACTGAATCTTGTTAGAATGTTTTGATATTTTTGTGTTTTTCGATGTGACAACTGTCATTTGGTTGTAAGATTTTGTTTCCTGTTTATGTTCAAAATATAATTCATAAATAGAAAATAATAATAAATTAATAATAATAAATTAATAATATTTCTATAATAATATTTTATAAGTATAATATATAACATTTATAATATAATATTTAATACTATATGATAATAATAAAAAATAAAAATTTTAAAAAAAATATAAAGCCAAGTAGTTCGGTGGTTGGAATTTCGAGTCAAGAGACCCGACTTCGATCCCCAGGTGGCAGGTTCTTACCAAATCCTCGGTGAAAGGTGGGTTCAAAGTGACTTTTTTGTCAAGACTAGACCTTTGTCTACCCCTGTATTGGGAATTGCGTGAAGAAATTTCCTCTTCATTATTCATTCTCCGTAGACAAGTGGTGTAAACACCGGTTTTCAAGGTGTCGCCATATCCAGGTCCTGGGTTCGATACCCGGTCGGGTCAACGTAGAAAAACCACTTTTTGTACATGTTCTCGGGTCGGGGTGTTTGTGATGCCTTCGTTATTTCCAATTCCCATACCTCATAAAGTGCTTTAGCACTTTTTTTTGGGGGACGGAGCTATGTATTTGATGTTGTCGTTATCTATATATATATATATATATATATATATATATATATATATATATATATATATATATATATATATATATATATATATATATATATATATATATATATATATATATATATATATATATATATATATATATATATATATTATTATTTAAAACGTATAAAGAGAAAATCATTGTAGAATATATCACATACTATCAGTACTCCTTGGAACAAACTTGGAACAAACAAGTGTTTGAATCTTGTAATTTTATTGTAAGAATTACCTCTGCGACGTACTTTTATTACGTTCACCTGCATTGAAAATAGTACTCGTATATCAAGTAACCAATACAGTATCAACATTTTCCTAAAATAAGATTGCTTTACTATGCAAGGCTTATTTGAATATTTGAAAATGTTTAAAAATTAATTTACACTTCCGAAAGAATTTATAAGGAATCAAGACATTGTTGCTGTAATAAGCTCCCGACTGGGACTTGATCCGTTGAAGGGGATCAACAACGGCTATAAAAGTAAATTGAATTGTTCTCCGAGCTACTGTTCCATGCCGCATGAACCGATAGCTGTTTGCTTTGATCGCGATTTCTACTTTAGCTTTTATTTTATGGCTTCACCTGTCTTAATATTCGTTAAAGAATTAAATCTTAATCTAAAGCTGCAAATCAAAATAGTCTTTAGAAGTATTTACAATTTGGTTTGTATTATGACAGATAAATAAAGTACATAGTAAATACAAATCATTATAAATTAACAAAAAAATTATGTTAATATTTACAATACTTATTAACTAAAAACTATAAAAAAAATTCAAAAAATTTGATGTCTGTCAAAGTGTCAAGAGCTAAATATATTTAAATAAATTTATTTTAATAATTTTTACTATTTTTAGGTTTTAAAATTATCGTAAAATGTTGATAAAATTTAAATAAATGTGATATTAAAAGGTTTTTATGATTTCAGATATATTTTTTGTCAATCGTGATAATATTGTATTTCGGAGCTTGTCAACTTTCAAGGAATAAGTATATTTCTTAAATATTTGGAAAAACCTGGGAAGTATTTTAATATTCTTGTAATAATCAATAATTATGTCTGTATTTCAAATATTACTTTTACTTTTAGTGCGCTGTACGGCATGCCTACATCTGATCAAAGGTCTACACTCTGTGGTCCGTCCTAACTGATTGGAAGCGACGCAGCAGAACTTAGCAACTTTAAGTTTATTTAAGATATAATAATTAGTTTATGAATATCGCTCCTACCAACTCTCAACTGGAATTCCTACAATATCGAAATTGTTCGGACGGTAGGCTTTTTAAAGGTAAAAGAGGTTTAAATATACATATTAGACGTTGTCATCCACAGTCAATTTCGGTTTCACAGCTTCCCGTCCCCTCTCAATCCGATCTGATATTCAATTAGATATATCATTTTATGGAAGAACAATAAAATGTTCTTCCATAAAATGATATATATATATCTATATCTTTATTAAAATTACTTTAATCAATTTTCTTTTCATTTGTTTGTCAAAGAAAATATCTAGACAGATAGAAGAAGACGAAAAAAAATTGGATTAAGGTATATCAAAATAACAATTAAATAAATTTATTATTAAAACAAATTACTAATAAGATTTGTATTATTTGAACATACATTGTCTTTAGTTGGCCCTAATAATTAATAATTAGTATAGTATTTAGAAATTTCATTACCACTTTATATAGGCTGTTATTTTCGCGATTTATTACTCTGATTAATCTTAGCACGTAAGTTGTGCATAACTATAAACAAGTGTATATACTACAGGGCATTTATTATCCTTTGAGGTAATGTTGTCTTATATCTTTACCTATATGATGGTGTAACCAGAGAATACAGTCACCGAATAATTTGTACCTCTTGAAGAAACCGATACTTATTTCGTGTCATTTTCTTCTTCCACAAAGATGTAATAGACTCCTTATTCACTAACAGACCCAAAATTTAAAGACAATTTTCATAGTAAATTTTCAATATCGTGTGGAAATTACTCTACCTGCATTGGAGCAGCATGGTGTATGTTGCACGGGTTATATTAAAATCTCTTCCAACGAATATTTGAAGGAAGTCTTTGCCCGTCGATGCACATTTACAGGCAACCTTTTTATGTTGACATGAACATCGCATACAATGACTATGCTATGCGCTCGCCCAGTCGATAATGAACAAAAACATACCACGGTTTACGTGCGTGCTCGTGCGTTCGATCTTTTTTTTAATATTAAAAAAAAAACGTGCAATATTAAACTTTTAAAATCAGACTCTGAATAAACCATTTATGTACACTATGTTAGTTTTGCAGTTTCAGACCTTCGTTTAAATCGCATTGCATGCTATGCTAGGCTTAAAATAAAGATAGAACAAATTAAAAATTTTCGGATATGTTGTTGTGAATTTATCGACTTATTTTATAAAAAAAAAATATCTTCACGCAATTCCCAATACAGGGGTAGACAGAGGTCAAGTCTAGACAATTAAGTCCCTTTGACCCACCTTCCACTGAAGATATTTTCGGGACAACGTGACAGGTGGCGAGCCCGTCGCCGCCTTCATTCCGCCTTGAAATTCGTATATAAGTTTTTGAAAAACTCATTGGTACTGCCACCTGGGGATCGAACTCGGGTCTCTCGACTCCAAATTCCGACCACCCAACAACTCGGCTATCGTATATATTTTATAATTATTTTTTATATTTTCGCACGTTTTCTCAATACTGTTCAATGCGTTTTAATTTGTAGATAGACGTCTATTAAGTGCTTTTGTCCTTTCGACCCACCTCTCGCCGAAGCCTTTTTAGTACAACGTGACATGGGGTAAGCCTATCGTCATCGTAGTGATTATCGACTTATTGATTTATTTCGATTAATGATTAAAATTCTTTTTCTTTAATTAATGTATGTTACTTTGTAATTAAAGCAACGCACTAAGCATCAAAATACTGTGTGGTAAATTAAATCTAAAAAGTTTTGCTTAATTTTTTTACTCCATCCATAATTTTAAATACTGTTTCAGCGATTTAGTTTAAATATTCTTTAATTTTTTTCTTCACCCATTTCCAAATAATTAATTAACCACAGAGCTGCATAATTTAGTAATTACGACCGATATTTCATCGGGGCTTATATTGGGACTCGTAATGAGCATGTCGCCGTCTTTATGTCTTAGCAAATGATATATATCATAAATAAGTTTTGAAATAAAAACTCATCGGTACAAGTCTTACTCCTGGGTATCGAGCTCGGGTCTTGACGGTCGGGGTAATATTAGAATAACATCATATAAAAAAATAAAAATATTATTTTTTTGATATACGAATATTATCATAATAATATTTCCAAATTAATAGACTTTTCAAAGTAAACATTTGAATCCATTTCTTCTAGTTCTTAAAATAAGCTAATATCACTGAGTTGAAATTTATGTTTGTTAGAATGTACTTTGATAAATACGTTTGTTTTGGAATGTTTATAGTTTATGATATTTCCAACATTCAGATGACCTTATTTTTGAATAGATAAATATGTTGCTTCATTATTTATTTTTGAGGTTCTTAGTAACCTGTAAATTAAAATAAATAAATAAATATCTTCACGTAATTCTTAATACAGGGGTAGACATTGGTCTAGTCTAGACAATTAAGTCCCTTCGACCCACCTTCCAACAAAGATATTTTTGGACAACGTGGACAACTCACCACCTGAGCCCGTTACTATTCCGTCCTTATTTCAAGAAGGCAACTACATGAATCTTCCATAAGTTATGAAAAAACCTATTGGTACAAGCCTACCACCTGGGGTCTCTCGACTCGAATTTAGGTCTTTCGACTCGAATTCCGATTACCCAACCACTCGCCTATCGTGACTTTTTATGTAAGTTACCTTTCTTCATTAATTATGACGAAAACTAAATGTTTTCGTAATATAAACTGAAATGACAAAGAAATTTATAGTTTACCTATAATATTTTAAAAAATTTGGACTGTCTTCTATAAATTACATTATATGTAAAAAGACCTCAAAATGGAATCACTGGAGGAATTCGTGGTCCGGGTGTCGCGCGGAATGTACGACCGCGCTGACAATGGGCCACATGAACACCTACATCGCCTGGCGATCACCCAGGACACACTACCGCTACACGCTCGACCACCGGACTGGCGACCCCTCCCGAGAGGTATTCTCTCATTGCCACCCGGCCCGGGGGGGACCGGGGAAGTGTAATAAAGACCCGACATAAGACGTAAAGTACGTAACACACCTACACAACGCCGCCGAAAGGCGGTACCCAAGACCGGTGGAGCAGCAGCCCCCTGAGAAGACGCCCGAGTCATGAGGCAGTGCCTCGAAACTCGCAACCCATGGGGGCCTTTTACAACCCCACCCCACAGGGGCCTTTTACACCCCCCTAATATGGACGACCCGGAAGCATGCCAGAGGCATAGCAGTTGCATGCGTTGCCTCCCTTAGAGTGCCCCCCCCCCCCGGGGTGAGGAGAGGCGGGTGTGGGCCACCGGTTACCTGCACTCACCAGACGAAACGCAGAAGTTTGTTAGACTTCTACTTTACGCCGGTGTGAAGTCGTGGTACTTCCCCGGTCGAGCCGGCCCATTCATGCAACAACAAAAGCTGATGCGTGGCTCTACCACTGTAGAACTGTAGACTAATTGGTATTATTTACTACATTGATGTGAATCAATTTGTCAAAATGACATATAATATATATTTTTCTAAATAGAAACACATATTTTTTAAATTAAGTTTTTAACTAATATTTGCTTACTTTACTTATCATCCTGCCCTCGTATTTACAAAATAAAGACATATAAAGAGTAGATCATATGTATTTATTTAATCAAAGAATCTTGCAACTGTCGAATGATTCCTGTATGGCTGTACTCTAGAGTGACGTCACAAGTGACGCCATGACACTTTTAACATTTTAATGTTTTAAGTTAAGTGTTTATGAGGATTATAGTAGGTGTAATGAATAACAAAACAATTAACCAATGTTTTGGAAGTACAATAAATAAATAAATATAAATATCTTCACGCAATTCCCAATACAGAGGTCTAGTCTAGACAATTAAGTCCCTTCGACCCACATTCCACCGAAGATATTTTCGGAACAACGTGACAGGTGGTGAACCCGTCGCCGTCTTTATGTGCAAGCCAACGATATTTGTAATAAGTTTTAGAAAAACCCATTGGTACGAGCCTACCAACAGGGGATCGAACTCGGGTCTATTGACTCGCAATTCCGACCACCCAACCACTCGGCTTTATCCATTCCACTCCATTATATCTACTTTCTTATTAGCACTATAGTTGAAGTTGCATTTGCACATAAAACTTCTGGGTTGGTTTCCCATTATTTACATAATTTTTTAAAGTTTTTTTCTCTCATAGGACACTTAATTTCAATAACATTATTTTCACAGATCCCATCAGGTGAACCTGTTAGCATGGGATAGTTTTAAGATAACATTAAACTACATTTTTTAATTTTTTTTCCCACTTTGACACTCACTGTTTTCCACACATCTTCCTTCAATATTCTACCACGATTCATGGCTGTCGGGTCAGGAATTTTTCTACCCATTATTTCTACCTACTGATTTCATAGGCTATGGAAGCGGTCACTTTGCCATACCTTAATTCATACCAAAGCCTGCTTTTATTTTGTTCCCTTGTTTCTTCTACATTGTTGATTTCAGCATCAGAAAATATCACTCTTTCCAAAAATTTATCACAAGATTTTTCTTTATATTTCAGCAGGAAATTGTGCATTGATTGACTTTGTAGTCTATCCAAAACATGTTCATTTTGGTAACTCATTAATTCACACTTGGTAAGCATTCTTCTCTTCCCTTTCTCTAAAAACTTTTCAAATACTTCGGTATTTGACGGTAAGCTAGGGCTGCCCTTAAATAATTCCTTAGCCGTTATTTATTTAAGGGTACTCCCAACTCTGGAAAGTTTGGATTTCCTCCAATATGGATCTATGGATGTACAAGACGGATCCTCTCGCCTACGATGAACCCACATTAAGAATGCGATGGCATGTTTGCAGCCTCCTTATGAAGCCACACAATCATGACATTCTACTGACTTCACTGTTTCTTCCTGTTCGTCGACTACCAAAGACACTCCATACAACTTAGCATTTACTTTATGTTCTTGGCAGATTTTAGCTTTTATTGTGCACAAATTTCCTTCGCGTTTGAGCTGAACATAGCTTACAGCATCCTTACCATAAGATGCCCTAGCGGATCTGAAATAAATAAAGCAATGTAAAAAAAGAACCAATGTAGTAGATATTAAGTTGCAAAAAGAAATATTTAACACAAACATAACCTAACATTGTAACATTAGATATTATACTGCAATAGTATCGTACAATCGCTATGGTTTGTAAGTACTTATTTTTATGATTTAAATAACTGATTAACTGTTTAATATAGGGTACTTACATAGAAGTCTTAACATTTCTAAATTCTGCTGAACAAAAGTCTTAGTTTGATCTCAGAAACGTTCCTAGCGTTATCAAGTCGATTCTTGGTAAATTCGCGCTGGAAGCCTTTATTAATCCTTGTTCCATGACTCAATGTATCTTAATGTGTGTTAATTGAAGTTGCAAACAAAATAAAAACAGCGTATTTAATGATAAAACCGATCGAGTGTCTAATTAAGTACCGAATTACAAGTAAACAAAGAGAAAGAACTCTAACGTGAAGTGACCAGTGTTTTATAATCAAGTATATTATACACACAAATTATTTCAATGAAATGTACTTGCTGTCATGCACCCTATTAAGATTAACAGCACGGATGCGAACGGAACTGCCTGCACGTAACCTGCACGTAGCCGCGCGCGCGGTGCGTACGGTGCGCGAGGAGCGTGCGAGCTACGTGTGAGCGGCACGCGGGCAGCGGATTCGCCCGATGTGACCGCCTTGTGTCTGAAAATTTTAGAGTTAAAATCTCTCCATAGAAACCAAAATTTTCTAACACATTAGATAATGTCAGCGCACGTCAAATAATATATATTATTATATATATTGCTGGCACGTACCTATACGTTTTTCAAAAACTTATTTACGAATTTTATAGTTGGATTGGATATGAAGACGGAGATGGGCTCACCACCTATCACGTTATCCCGAAAATATCTTCGGTGGAAGGTGGGTCGAAGGGACTTAATTATCTCTCTGTCTACCCCTGTATTGGGAATTCCGTGAAATTCAATTATTTTTATTTATTATATATATCAATTTAAAAAAATCATAACTAGCCGAGTGGTAGGGTGGTCGGAATTTCGAGTCGAGAGACCCGAACGTACCAATGGGTTTTTTCAAAAACTTATGTACAAATTATATCGTTGGTCTGAATATTGTGATGGCGACGGGTTCACCACCTGTCACTTTGTCCCAAAAATTCTTCGGTGGAAGGTGGGTCGAAACGACTTAATTGTCTAGACCTCTGTCTACCCCTATATTGGGAATGATACTTATTTTATTTATTTATTAAAATTTTACCTATAAAATCATGCTACCATACATACCATGATTTTATCATTTAAGTTATTCTATTATGTGACAGACAATCTATATTGTAATACTACTGTCAGATAATCTATAAACAAAGGGATTTTAAATTCAGAGGCTGCGGTTAGGGAACGTTTGTGCTAAGTCGACATTCCTTTAGAAGTTCATCAAATCAATCTGTTTGGCTTAATTATTGTTGTGACAGAACATATACCAGTTCTATCTATACGAAGTTGCGTAGAACAATCTTTGTTTTAGGAACATAGCGCTGCTGCGTATTAAGCTGTGGAAATCATTAAAATTAACAATAAAAAATAGTACCATAAAATTTTACGAGCAGATTACAAAAATATGATTTTTAATTATTTGTAGGAACATATGTGAATTTTTAAAGTACCAGATCAAAATAAAGAAGGCCGGTGACAGACAGCATCGTCTTAGGTGCTTTAGTAATGCGGCCGTCAATAGGTTTGCCAAGCGTAACAAGCGTATAATTCTTGCTCCTAAGGAAGCTTATACTCTTCAGAAAGAACTTAACACAGCCTTAGGTATAGGTATAAGAATTTGGGATGATACGTTTTTTCTTCATGTATTCGCCCGATTTTAGGGTAGAAAATTAAGTTCTTACGCCACACCTTTCACTTCGGTAAAACAGGCTTCGGCCGGTTTGGAGGAGAAAAATATTTTGATATATTTTTAACAATGGCAAAAGAAGCAAAGGCTTAATTACGAACTGTAGCTAAAAATTGTAGTCATTTTCTGTGTATGTAAATGTCATTGTATGGTAATACATTTAAAATACCTGTCTATACGCAAAATACGCGCTAGGACGTGGAATTGCGGAGATCAGCCCGTCTAATCTACGACCTGTCTAAGGATGCAATTATCTATCTATCAATCGTTCAGTCAAATATATATATATATATATATATATATATATATATATATATATATATATATATATATATATATATATATATATATATATATATATATATATATATATATATATATATATATATATATATATATATATATATATATATATATATATATATATATATATATATATCAATTTAAAAAAATCATAACTAGCCGAGTGGTAGGGTGGTCGGAATTTCGAGTCGAGAGACCCGAACGTACCAATGGGTTTTTTCAAAAACTTATGTACAAATTATATCGTTGGTCTGAATATTGTGATGGCGACGGGTTCACCACCTGTCACTTTGTCCCAAAAATTCTTCGGTGGAAGGTGGGTCGAAACGACTTAATTGTCTAGACCTCTGTCTACCCCTATATTGGGAATGATACTTATTTTATTTATTTATTAAAATTTTACCTATAAAATCATGCTACCATACATACCATGATTTTATCATTTAAGTTATTCTATTATGTGACAGACAATCTATATTGTAATACTACTGTCAGATAATCTATAAACAAAGGGATTTTAAATTCAGAGGCTGCGGTTAGGGAACGTTTGTGCTAAGTCGACATTCCTTTAGAAGTTCATCAAATCAATCTGTTTGGCTTAATTATTGTTGTGACAGAACATATACCAGTTCTATCTATACGAAGTTGCGTAGAACAATCTTTGTTTTAGGAACATAGCGCTGCTGCGTATTAAGCTGTGGAAATCATTAAAATTAACAATAAAAAATAGTACCATAAAATTTTACGAGCAGATTACAAAAATATGATTTTTAATTATTTGTAGGAACATATGTGAATTTTTAAAGTACCAGATCAAAATAAAGAAGGCCGGTGACAGACAGCATCGTCTTAGGTGCTTTAGTAATGCGGCCGTCAATAGGTTTGCCAAGCGTAACAAGCGTATAATTCTTGCTCCTAAGGAAGCTTATACTCTTCAGAAAGAACTTAACACAGCCTTAGGTATAGGTATAAGAATTTGGGATGATACGTTTTTTCTTCATGTATTCGCCCGATTTTAGGGTAGAAAATTAAGTTCTTACGCCACACCTTTCACTTCGGTAAAACAGGCTTCGGCCGGTTTGAGAGATCAATCGCCATTTATTATGTTGTTCCAAATAGGATAAAAAGTCGGTCGAAATTACCTATTTGTGTAGACCTCTGTCTCCCGCTGTATTGAAAAAATGCGTGAAGATTATAAAGTATGAGTTCATAAAGAGTTATGTCTATTTTCAGCTTAAATCAAGTAATTAAATCTGCCATGAAATAATAACCATAAAAAGAATTAATTTTATTCCGCACTAAGGCACACGAGTTAATATTTTGAAAATATTTTTAATGTCAGATGTTCAAGTATAAAGAATTTAATTGAAAAATCTAGCAACATCTGCTTCGATCAGGCGACTGCAAAACTGTTACTTACGCCTGTCGCTACAATTTATTACCCATAAAGTGTTTTTTCACTAGGAGAAAAATATTTTTGATATATTTTTAACAATGGCAAAAGAAGCAAAGGCTTAATTACGAACTGTAGCTAAAAATTGTAGTCATTTTCTGTGTATGTAAATGTCATTGTATGGTAATACATTTAAAATACCTGTCTATACGCAAAATACGCGCTAGGACGTGGAATTGCGGAGATCAGCCCGTCTAATCTACGACCTGTCTAAGGATGCAATTATCTATCTATCAATCGTTCAGTCAAATATATATATATATATATAATATTAGATTGGGTACTTCTATCTACTACTAGTACTTCTACTAACGTGGGTTCGATCGTATGTGGTTCGAGCGAATCGAGTGAAATTAAATGGACCGAGCAAAGTATCTTTATAGACAGTTTTCTTTTCTTTTCCTTGTTCTATAGCTGCGTATTACCACTTTTCCGTAACCAAAACCATGTGGAAATTACCCGACCAAAATAAACAGAAAGATGATGGGCTACAATGTATAAGGTGCGAGATGCCTCTCGTACTACCATCGCTTATCTTTCCGACGATTGTGATAATAGCCGTTTGTTGGTGACACCTGTTTTCATGGAATGACCAACTATGTCGTTAATGCTTCACACAAGTTGCTGCGAAAGAATATTTTCTGTAGCGTTTAACGCTTTTGAAACGTAGTATATTTTACACTGCGATCTCCAACGCAATTGAAGGTTCTACTATATATAAATGCTCTTTGTGGAAAAGAAGCATTGTTAAGCGTTTTGGTGCAAATTTTAAATTTATGAATTAAAAAGTAATTTTTAAATAATAAACCATAATTTTCAGCAGAAATGTTATGTTTCTTGTAATTAATATATATTTTTGAGTATTATAAAACAGTTTCTCAAAATTTGTCATCATGCCTATTGTAAAGGACATGGGCCATTTTCTCCAGGGCCCAGCTACTCGTGCTCTCAAGGACATTAATGAAATCTCTATAGAAAGAACATATCTTTTTTACATACTTATTATAAAATTTAAGGGTATTTTAATGGTGGAATAACTATAATCATAAATAAAAAGAAATTAGCATGACTAAGCAACATTTATAATATTCAAGGAGTTGTCATAGGTAAAATATATTTGTATTTTAAACAATTCATATTAAATCTTCTTAAAAAAATATTACATTGCATAAAAACTAGCAAAATATGTTGACATATTTAATTAATGGATTTAAAAATTAATATAAAATGTTATATCTAAAGAAAAACCTATTTTTATACTTTTATATCCGTAGAATAAATCATTACACGGATGAATAATTACTGATCATAAGCAAAAAAAACTACGATTGTTTAATGTTTAGTAACGTTTTATATTTGATTACTCGTTTTCGACTCGTGCGGAATGAGTGTGAATGAAATGTGGAAAGGTCGCAACGAAACACTATTATACAGTGTTTCGTTGCGACCTTATCTATTTTGTTGTGTTATATATATTTTGTTGTATATAATTAATATTTAAGCTTATGATGATGTTAAAGTGTCAGTGTATTGACAGTAAAATCATATGACATAACCTAAATTCTTATCTTATTTTTGAAATATCTCTGTATCCCCAACAATATTGATTTTAATTTGCTTATAATTGTTTTTAATAAAAGGGAAATATAGTCTGTGATTTAAACCTATTTTCATTACTGTCCTTGAACTTCGTTTAGTGGACCGTGGACCGTATGGAGAGTGGCCCATGTCCTTTTAAAACAATTTTTATCTTTCAACTCCATGACATGCGTACGTATATAACCTTCGGCAATATAAAACGAACTAATCGGATGAGCAGGCGGGCAGGAATACGCCAGAAACGAAGCCGGCACTTTCGTCGCAGTAACGCACGCGTACACATCTGTTTTTGAGGTGTTTGGTTGTCATGATCTCCGAAAGGAGCAATTCGGATTCCGCAGCGGCCACTCCACCACGGCGCAGCTGACCCGAGTGCTACACTACCTAGCGGCCGAAACCCATCGCGGCCGCTCTTGTCTGGGGGTCTTTCTCGACATAGAGAAGGCCTTCGACCGGGTGTGGCACACAGGTCTTATCTACAAGCTGATCTCCAACACCAAGACGCCGCCAGCGCTCATACGACTAGTGGCGTCATTTCTGGAAGGACGGAGCTTCTGTGTTAGCGTCGAGAGGATCGACTCGGCAGCACGAAGAATAAAGGCAGGAGTGCCACAAGGCAGCTGTCTTTCTCCGCACCTGTACGCAGTTTACACCAACTTGAAGGTCGCGTCCAAGAATGGGAACAAGATGTCATGCTCGCCCTCTACGCAGACGACAGCGCGTATTTTACGTCGTCCCGTCGGGCAGACATTGCAGCCAGGAGGATGCAGTGTCTGCTGAACCTGCTGCCTGAATGGCTGGACAAATGGCCCATGGCCGTGAACGTTGGCAAGACATGCGCCATAATTGTCAACAGACAGGGACCTGTACCACCATCACTCAAGCTCCGAGGTCAGGATGTAGAGTGGAAGAAGACTGTGACCTACCTTGGATGCCAGATTGACCGCTCTCTACGTATGACCCCTCAGGTCGCATACGTTATACAGCGCGCAAGAGCTGCGAGGGCGGTCCTCCGTCCGGTTCTGGCATCCAACCTGCCAACGAAGACCAAGGTAGGGATCTACAAGACCTACATCCGCTCGCGAATCACATATGCTGCACCAGCGTGGTACGCGTTCACATCTCCCGCACAGCGGAAAAGATTGCAGGTTCAGCAAAACATTTCCCTAAGAACGATTGTGGGAGCTGGTCGTTACGTCCGGAATGACGTCACCGCCAGAGATCTTAAAATCGAACCCATTCACGACTTTGTAGTCCACTTGGCGCGGAAAATGTATGACCGCGCTGATAATGGACCACATGAACACCTGGCGGCCTTATTGGACCTCCTGCCGCAGCACGCTCGACCACCAGAGCGACGACCTCTCCCTAGGGAATTGTTGCAGCCACCACCCGACCTCGTTGAGGGAAAGGACGGGGAAGAGTGAAAGACCCGACGCATGGCGTAAAATACGCAACACTTCTACATATATACCGCAGAAAGCGGTACCCAGGACCGGGGGAGCAGCAGCCCCCTGAGAAGATGCCCGGGCAATGAGGCTAGCCTCGAGGCCCGATACCTGCGAAAGCAGAAGAAATCCGCTCACGCTCACGGTTGTCATGTCATCGCCAGCTCTGAGATCCCGGATTTGATTCTCGGGCGGATCATTGGAAACAACCACTTTTTCTACATTGTCTCGGGTCTGAGTGTTTCTATTAACGTCGTTTTTTCTGATTCTACAACACAAGTAAGGAAGCTAAAACAGCTTACTTACTTTGTAATCAAAGAAATGTATGTGTTATTGTCTGTATTTATTTATTTTAAGAATTATGACTTTGATAAATATTTAAAAAACACCAGCGAATCCTCGGCTAAAATCTAGTAAAAATATATTTATATTTAATTTAATATCATTAACCCAATTTCTAGACTATTCTTGTGTTTCTGATGTATGAGCATTTGAGTGAATAGAAAAAGTTGTTAGCAGGTTATGGTTTTCTATAAACAATTATTATTAATGCATAATTGACATTTGAAAAAAGTAAAAATGAAATGATTTCCCGCTATTTTCAATTATGGGCCTCTCACTTACTTGTATTGGCTACATAATATTTTTAGTGTTAGGTTAACATCAAGAGAAACCTGTCAAAATATCTCCCGCGATGTCCCGCGATTTTGTCACAACTTACTAAATGACAACTATCGAATGTAAATAAACTATGAAAATTTAATAAATTTAACGTATATACAAAAACAAGAAAATTTGTTTTTCCCAATATACAAAATACCTACTCAATTTTCCCTGCCCTGATAAATAATATGTGTCTCATTACTCGAACTACGAATACAATAGGTTCATTTTGAACAGTAATAAGTAATTTAATCACATATATTATATTACATAGTTTTTGGTTGTGTTAAAACAAATTAAAATATCAACTCAGGCGAAGTGGTGCATTCAGGCTGTTATACAATATTCTATATATGTTATAAATTTAATATTATATAATATTAAGAGTCACGATAGCGGAGCGGTTGGGTGGTCGGAATTACGAGATCAAGACCCGAGTTCGAACCCCAGGTGACAGGCTCGTACCAATGGGTTTTTCAAAGACTTATGTAGGAATTATATCGTTGGATTGAAGATAAAGACGCCAACAGGCTCACCACTTGTCACGTTGCTCCTAAAATATCTTCGGTGGAAGGTTAGTCAAAGGGACTTAATTGTCTGGGCTAGACCTCTGTCCACCCCTGTATTGGGAATTGCGTGAAGATATTTATGTATATTTATTTATTTTATATATGTGATATAAAATGTTCCTGATTTTTCTTCTGCTATATTTTCCTTTAACTTCCTGCTTCCTGCTATTTCATTAAAGAATTACAAACACGCAAATTATATTTTCGCACACATTTGCCACTCAGAAGGGCTGGTAGATAAAATTAAATAAAAAGTAAGAACTTGTTTTTTCGTACTTTTCACGCAATTGTAAATATAAATGGCGGAGTGACCCACTTCTTACCGAAATTTATTTAGGACGTGTTAGGTGATGAGTCTCTATCAATCACCAAAATCAAATAAAAGCATTTTTTTATCAATACTAAGTTAGTTTTTAATCTATCACTTTTCGTAATGAGGAAAACACAAGCCAAGGAAACTCCTTATGATGGCGTAGCCTATTTTTGTCATTATTCTTTTTAACATTGGAAATACAACATTGAACTAATTAGAAATAACATGGAAGACATCAACTCATTCCCAGGGGCTACTATAATTAAAGGGTCCCTTTTTAGTAAATAACCCTTTTTATAGAGATTTTATTTATAAATTTTCTTGAACCTGTTAATTGCTTAATTAATTGCTATTAATTCCTTAAGTCACGCTTTGCAAATTAACTGATATTTTGTTGTAGAACAGTGGAAGAGTCACGCATCAGCTTTTGCTTTTTTTTTATAGAAAAAGGGAGGCAAACGAGCAGGTGGCTCACGTGATGGTAAGTGATTACCACCTCCCATGAACACTCGCAATACCAGAGGCTTAGCATATGCGTTGCCTCCCTTAGAGTGCCCCCCTCCCCCATAATTGGGGCAGGAGGGTGTGTGGGTCATCGGTTACCTGCACTCACCAGACGAAACGCAGAAGTTTGTTAGACCTCCACTTTACGCCGGTATTCTGTGAGGTCGTGGTACCTCCCCGGTCGAGCCGGCCCATTCATGCAACAACAAAAGTTGATGCGTGGCTCTACCACATTCATTCATTTTGTTGTTGCATGAATAAGCCGTCTCGACCGGGGAAGTACCTCACAGAATACCGGCGTGAAGTAGAAGTCGAACAAACTTCTGCGTTTCGTCTGGTGAGTGCAGGTAACCGAAGGCCCACACACCCCCCTCTTCCAATTCTTGGGGGGGGGGGGGCGCATTCTTAGGCCGGCAACGCATCCGCTATGCCTCCTGTATTGCGGGTGTTCATGGGCGGCGATAATCACTTATCATCACGTGAGCCACCTGCTCGTTTGCCTCCCTTTTCTATAAAAAACAGTCTGTGCCATGAACGTTACTTACGCTATGGAGTTTAATAGTTGGCGTTACAAGCTTATATATCTTTCTGTTTTTAATATTATTTACTCTTATAAAAATAATCAATATTATTATATACACACATTACATTTTCATACATATATTGAGAGGCTAACATTAAAATTTTCTGTGTCCAAAAATGTATGGTCCTCTTCTGCAAAATAACTATCGTTTCCACACCAACTACAAGTCACCATACCAAAACTGTCTAGACTAAACCTCTGTCTACCCCTTTATCGGGAATTGCGTGAAGATATTTTATTTTTTTATTTTATTGTCTTTTAATAGCAAAATATTAGTATTAAACCTTATGTGTGAACTTTACGTGACATAGTATTAATCGTCAAACGTCAAATCGGCATCTTGTAACATTTGTTATATAATGTTAGAAGATGACGTTTTTTTTAAATAATGCATCACGGCAATAATATATCACGTTTATTCTCTTCAAAATAAAATAAATCATTAATATAAATAAACAGCTAATTTCTTAGCCAATATACGAACCCAGCAGAACGCCCATTGACTCTGTCGACCCAGAACAATTTGCATCATCATTACTACTTTTTAAATTGTATTAGATAAATATGGATCAACTACATCTTATGCAATAATGGCGTGATTTTCTGCCAATCTATTATAACAAAAAGCCTTAGAGAGATCGCCAAAGATACCCAACCCAGAACATCATGAGGCTTTACTGTCAATATTTAACCGAGGATGAGAACACGGCGTCACCATTTCAGAGGTCCCGGATTCCATTCTCGGTCGGGTCAATGATGAAAACACTTTTTCTACATATTCTCGGGTCTGGATGTTTGTGGTACCTTTATTGTTTCTGATTCCTTACCACAAGTGCTTAAGCGCTTACTTTGAGATCAGATCAATGCACGAGTATGTGATGTTGTTCTTATCTATGTATGTATGTATACTTTAAAGGCTACAAACCGAGATTGATTAACAACTCGTATATTGAAACTTATTAGCTGATGGGGGCGCGAGTACATTATTATCTATGCCAGTATCCATCGATATTGTCTCAAATTAGAAGCCATAGCCACTTTATATTAAGAACAACTTGATCGTGGCCATGGACACAAATTTGACATGAGAAATTATAATATACTAAAAATAGTTCTTAATAATCTGACGTAATAATATTAATATATTTTCTGAAATAATAATATTGTATAATTTGTGGGGAATCTAAAACCTTTACGTCTAACATTTGAGAATAATGATCATAAAAAAGATTTCAAGCTTACAGCAAGTTAATTAGAATTTTATAGGATCATAAAGCTGCTTTTACTGCGATTTAATATTTCTATGTATAAAATAAACCCAAAAAAAAACTTTCAAGTAATAGGTTTTTCAGACAGATTTTGAAGAAAATGGCTCCTCCTTAATTAGTTTAAATTTAAATAAAGTTAAAAAAGTTATTACATAAAGGTAATGTTTCATTCATCAAAATTTCTGACTTTTCTACATTTTCTCGGGTCGGGGTGTTTGTGGTACCTTTATTGTTTCTGATTCCATACCACAAGTACTTAAGCGCTTACTTTGAGATCAGATCAATGCACGAGTATGTGATGTTATTCTTATCTATGTATGTATGTATACTTTAAAGGCTACAAACCGAGATTTATTAACAACTCGTATATTGAAACTTATTAGCTGATGGGGGCGCGAGTACATTATTATCTATGCCAGTATCCATCGATATCGTCTCAAATTAGAAGCCATAGCCACTTCATATTAAGAACAACTTGATCGTGACCATGAACACAAATTTTAAATGATAAATTATAATATGCTAAAAATAGTTCTTAATAATCTGACGTAATAATATTAATATATTTTCTGAAATAATAATATTGTATAATTTGTGGGGAATCTAAAACCTTTGTGTCTAACATTTGAGAATAATGATCATAAAAAACATTTCAAGCTTACAGCAAGTTAATTAGAATTATAGGATCATAAAGCTGCTTTTACTGCGATTTAATATTTCTATGTATAAAATAAACCCAAAAAAAACTTTCAAGTACTAGGTTTTTCAGACAGATTTTGAAGAAAATGGCTCCTCCTTAATTAGTTTAAATTTAAATAAAGTTAAAAAAGTTATTACATAAAGGTAATGTTTCATTCATCAAAATTTCTGACTTTTCTACATAAATATATACTTTAATAATACTCTTTTAAGTATAATTTTTTGAGATATGTGTGTGTCTACTTTCAATTGTTTCAGGTTATGTATGACGGGAGGGGAAGCACGGGAAAAGACATTTAGTTCATGTAAAAGTTAAATGCAATTTTTAATAATCAGTGTAATTGCTTAAGAAATTTATGTAATATATAAAAAAACGAAAATATCTTTACGCAATTCCCAATACAGGGGTAGACAGAGGTCGAGTCTAGACAATCAAGTCCCTACGAACCACGTTCCACCGAAGATATCTTCGGGACAACGTGACAGGTTGTGAGCCCGTCGCAGTCTTTATTTTCATGCCAACGATATTCGTACATAAGTTTTTGAAAAACCCATTGGTACGAGCCTACCAACTGGGGATCGAACTCGGGTCTATTGACTCGGTCGGGTCGTGACTTTTTTAACGTAATATATTATAACATATTATTAATATTATTATTTAACTACCTCGTCCTGCTAGATCTAAGTACTCGGAAATAATGGAATAGGCCATACTGAAAATCGGCGGCTGTAGTTTTCCGCGCCAAATACTGAGTGCGTGCCTTTTTCGTGTCATAAGGCGTTGTTTGTTATTGAAGATGTTGTTTAATTTACCGAAATAGATATTTCTTTCTTTCTTCTTTCTAGTGAAGTTTGATCATTATCGCACAAAGGCTTAAAAATATTAGCCTGATATCATTGTTATTTTTCAATAGTATTAACATCAAATAATAACTATTTTCATTTCTGTAATGTTATTTTGCATTGGGATAATTAACATTTCTCACTCATATCCTATTAAAAGGTTCAAGTAATTTATCAATGAAAAGCTAAATAAAAAAAAACTTTCAAGTACTAGGTTTTTCAGACAGATTTTGAAGAAAATGGCTCCTCCTTAATTAGTTTAAATTTAAATAAAGTTAAAAAAGTTATTACATAAAGGTAATGTTTCATTCATCAAAATTTCTGACTTTTCTACATAAATACATACTTTAATAATACTCTTTTAAGTATCATTTTTTGAGATATGTGTGTGTCTACTTTCAATTGTTTCAGGTTATGTATGACGGGAGGGGAAGCACGGGAAAAGACATTTAGTTCATGTAAAAGTTAAATGCAATTTGTAATAATCAGTGTAATTGCTTAAGAAATTTATGTAATATATAAAAAAACGAAAATATTTTCACGCAATTCCCAATACGAGAGGTCGAGTCTAGAAAATTAAGTCCCTACGACCCACCTTCCACCGAAGATATCTTCGGGACAACGTGACAGGTTGTGAGCCCGTCGCCGTCTTTATGTCCATGCCAACGATATTCGTACATAAGTTTTTTAAAAACCCATTGGTACGAGCCTACCAACTGGGGATCGAACTCGGGTCTATTGACTCGGTCGGGTCGTGACTTTTTTAACGTAATATATTATAACATATTATTAATATTATTATTTAACTACCTCGTCCTGCTAGACCTAACTACTCGGAAATAATGGAATGGGCCATACTGAAAATCGGCGGCTGTAGTTTTCCGCGCCAAATACTGAGTTGCCTTTTTCGTGTCATAAGGCGTTGTTTGTTATTGAAGATGTTGTTTAATTTACCGAAATAGATATTTCTTTCTTTCTTCTTTCTAGTGAAGTTTAATCATTATCGCACAAAGGCTTAAAAATATTAGCCTGATATCATTGTTATTTTTCAATAGTTTTAACATCAAATAATAACTATTTTCATTTCTGTAATGTTATTTTGCATTGGGATAATTAACATTTCTCACTCATATCCTATTAAAAGGTTCAAGTAATTTATCAATGAAAAGCTAAATAAAAAAAATATACTCGTAGTTGCTCTTGGGAATGAGTTGCTTCCATTCTGTTTCTAATTATATTATGTTCAATTTTGTATTTCCTTGTTAAGAAATACGAAAATGAGGATACATACGGAGTTTCTTTCGCCTATTATTTGTCCGTTAGAAGAACCTCGTTTCGAAACGATTAAAAAATTAAATTAAAGATTAAAAAAATAAAATCGATGTTTGTAATGTGTTACTTATAACGATAACAAAATGATTTCATAGGATTTAAGTACGATATAATTCCACAGTTTCTAATTTCTTTAATAATAAGATTAAAGAAATTAAAAGCTATAATTTTATTGTACAAAAATATTTTAATTAATAGCAACGGTAACGTTACCTACGAATGTTAAAAGCTGGTTCGCGAAAAACTCGCTAATTTGATTGTTCACGTTTTTATTTAACATACCGAAGAAAAACACAAGTTTTACTCATAATTAATGTAATAATTAAAATTACTAATAATTTACCATAATTTTTATTGTAATTTTACTATTACAACACTGCGTTTCGATTACAGATATATGCTAGACAACATTTATTATATTTGACATTGGTCATAAACAGATAAGATGACAGTTAAAAATCCCGAACCGAAGACCCAAATTAATTTATCTTGTTGCTCCTGGTAGCAGTATCTAAGGTGCGAAGTTTTTTGCTCTACATTTGGCAAACATAGATATTACGACAAACAAGAGAGGCATTGATCTTCGAGTTGATATTCGAAATAATAGGAAATTAATATTTTCCTATTATTTCGAAACTACAAAATAAACTCTGTAGTTGCATAGAAGCAGCAACAACAGATATAAAATTAACAAGTTTGACGAAATCCGAGATGAAGGGATTAAGTTGGATAAGGTTGAGTTACGTCAAACTGGAGCTTTTAAATTAACATCCGTTATTCCTAAGACTTCGCAGATCACTTTCAATTTCATTATTTCCTTGAACAAAAAATGTCCTTTAAAAAATAGGTTATGGTTGAGTTGGGTGGTCGAAATTCCGATCAGGAAACTCCAGTATGCAGTGTGGTTTATTTGTGCCAAATTTTAGGTAACATGTTGCATAAGTTAATAAGGTAGACTTTAAGGCGGTACACTTCTTCTCCATCTGGGAATCATTTGGGTCAGTAGCATAGTCTTAGATAGTCAAGAGACCCTAACTTCGATCCCTAAGTGGCTCGTAACAACGATTTTATCAAAACTTATATACGTACGGTTTATATCATTGGGTTGGACATAAAGACGGCGACGGGCTTACCACCTGTCACGTTAGATATTTTCGGGACAACGTGACCTAAGGTCAAAGGGACTTAATTGTCTAGACTATACCTCTGTCTACCCGTATATTGGGAATTGCGTGAAGATATTTATTTATCATTATTTATTTTTGATATCTTTAATAAAAAATAATCTGGTCATCATTGTCCAAGTCGTGTTGTATTTAGATCCACATTTAAATAATAATATCCTAAAAGATATTAATAAATTAATTAATAGATAGATATTAATAATATTATATATAAACTTATATTATATATAATACTCTAAAAACCTTACTCTAAAAAACTCTAAAAAAATAATCTAATCACCAAAAGACGGCGACGGGCTCACCACACGTTGTTCCAAGAATTTTTTTGGGACGTTGTTCAAAAAAAATTTCTTCAGAAAAAAGGGTGTCGAAAAGACTTAATTGACACCTCTGTCTATCCCAACACTGACGACAGCGTGAAGCTGTGTATTTTTATCTAGTTTAAATATTCAATAGTAGTTATCCATCAATTTAATAACAACAATTATATATTATCACATAAGTTTGAAGACTATAGACTCATTGTAATCAAAAGCTACGTGTCATTCTATCTCCAACCATGTTCCTTTATGATAAATGGGCTACAGTAGTTACCATCAGGAGGATTATCAGCTCGTATTTTAACCTATTCTCATAAAGAAGTTGGTTCCCGTGAAGAAACGAAACCTGAAACGAAAGCAACATTAATTTAACCTTTTCTCATAAAAAAGTTAGTTCCCATGAAGAAACGAAACCTGGAACGAAAACAACATTCCTTTATTTAACAACGAACTAAAGCTATTTAAAACAAATTTATTAACTAGAATCGCATTCGGCAGAATCACATAATCCGTACCGGTATTGTAAGTGATGTTACTTTATATATGATGTTACTCTGTCTGTCTTTAACAGCTAAATCGAGAAAAATTGATATGAAAATGAATCCTGAAGTAAAGTTGAACGCTGGCGAAAGATACTTTCTACCATGACAAAAAAAACGAATTTGCGATCGTTAACGAAATATTTCTCATTCTCATTCAGATGGACTGGTATGAAACTGGTCTCGACTAAAAAAGTAGAGTTCTTTTATAACCATTAAAATAATAATTAGGTACAACATTCTGCTTTTTACACGGCTGATTAAAGAGACTAGCCTGTACAGGCTAGACTCTACATTAAACTAACTAAACAAAGTCCAAAATGTTTGGTTCACTAAAATAATATTTCTGCTACAATCAATAATTACTTTATCTTATATTATTTGTTAACAGAATAAAAAATCTCTTTTATAGTCTAAAAACATTTCAAATTATACCATAGTGTAAACAAATGGGTTGAGTAAACAATGAAATTTCAATATCTTCCTGCAATGAGACTACGAAGTATACTCTCGGTTATACATTCTGCTAGGAATTTCGTTTCCAATGCATGGGACCATCTGGTCGCCTGCATTTAATATTGCAGACATTGTGTAATAAAGGATACAACGAGAAAAAAGTTAATTTTTTTTTTCAAATAAAGAATGCATTTTTTAAATGAATTCATAAATCAAAATCATTTTACCTGTAGCTACGCCTCTCAGTTTTATTATTTCATTTATTGGTATTTCATACACACACATACATATTTTATACGTAGTTGATATATTAAATTTGTTACTACCTAACACATACTTTATACTTAATTTATTACTTATAAGTCACGATAGCCGATAATTTCGAGTCAAGAGATCCGAGTTCGATCCTCAAGTGGCCGTACCAATGGGTTTTTCTAAAAACTTATATACGAATTAATATCGTTGGCTTGGACATAAAAGGCGGCGACGGGCTCACCACCTGTCACGTTGTCCCGAAAATATCTTCGGTGGAAGGTGGGTCAAAGGGACTTAATTGTCTAGACTAGACCTCTGTCTACCCCTGTATTGGGAATTACGTGAAGATATTTATATATTTATTTATTATTTATTTAAACTTTATTTGCACAATTAAAAAATGTACAAAATGGTGGACTTAATGCCTAACGGCATACTCTGCCAACGGTAGGCAGAGGCCTACCCCTGTATTGGGAATGCAATGCAAGTAGCCATTTGAGTTGAGAACGGAAAGAAGAAACGTGATCAAATTTACATAAGCCAAAGATAAAGCGAATACAATTATTGAGAAGACGATCCAGTTTGTTAAGAAATTATTGAGTGACATCAGCGTAGCATACATCTGCATAATCTAAAGTTGGTCATACGAGCGTTTGAACCAACATTACCTTTGTTCTGATAGAAAGAAAATTTTTGAATCTATACAGACAACACAAGGTATTGGTAACTTTTGCTAACTTTGCTGACTACCATGGCATGTAGCCGCCAACTTAGACTGCAGTGAATGATAAGTCCTTGACTTTTTACAGTAAGGTATGCCTGCATTATTAAAAAGGTACTGATGGCAGTGAATTCAAATCCAATGTAGATAAGCGACAGCTACTTCCAACTATAATTGCCTGACACTTGGTAGAATTAACAGTAATACCGAATTTAATAGACCAATCAAAGATACGAGTGAGGTCAGAATGAAGCTCAGTGATCGCATTTTCGATATCGTTAACATCAGATTGAGCAGAGAGAAATCCGCCTTGAGGGATGCCAGCAACCAGTGTCCACCAGTCGGAAATAACCAGAGCCACGCGAACAGCCTGCTGACGTCCCTGGAGATAGCATACGAACCATTCCCGCGCTTGGAAGAAAACAATGTTTGAAAGTATTGTAAGAAGGATGTCAATAAACATCGTTTAGTGTTAGAGAAATCTATTAAAACTAGCACAGTTAAAAAGTTATTTTTAAAATCATAATCAGAAATTTGTCTGTGAGCGACAGCTTCAAGTACTTTTGATAAAAAAGGGAGAATAGAGATAGGACGAAAGTGAGAAAGAGGACTGAGATTATTTATTTTTGGAAGTGGGAAAATGAATGCTTTTCGCCAAAGTGAAAAAAAAAGTATTTAGTGAGTACAGGCGTTATACATAAAATATTGCAGCGCGGATACATGAAACCATCCGTATGATGGCCCAGGCATCTAAAAACAGTTTATCCACTCTCTTAACAACAGACATCAAGACACTGTATTAAACTCACCCAAAGGATGCCAGCCGATTGCGCCTTATTACATTAAAGTTACTCTACAAACATTCTTGAATCACTGCAGTCTAGAAGTAGCCAATCAATTAAATGTAGAAATCGGGTATAAGTATCGTAGTATCAATGTCGGGATGTTTGTGGTGCCATCGATGTTTCCGACTCCATAACACAAGTGCTTTAACTGCGTACTTTGAGATTGGACCAATGCATGTACATATGTATGTATCTTTTTTTAAATAGAGTTGGGAGTTAGTCGTTTGCCTCCCTATTCTATACTCATGAGATTGTAAGTGACTACCGCCGCCCATGAACACCTGAAATACCAGAGGAATAGCAGATGCATTGCCGGCCTTTGATAAAGGTATAGGCTCTTTTCTTGAAGGTCCCTTAGTCGTATCGGTCGGGAAAAAACAATCCATAAAGTGCAAGTGCGTGGCAGAAAATTCCGCGAAAAACTCGCTGTGTTTTTCGCGTATAAGATTACCAGAGCACATAAAATACATCTTTTGACTTCCCATAACAACGATGCTGAACTTTTTTAAATACCAATTTGTGAGAGGTTGTATTACACTGCATTTGTTTGTATAAAATTTTGGCTGAAGACCTTTGTACCGTAACATCAAGCAATTATGCGAATTAAATGACTAAACGTTCAATACGTTTGTTTGATTCTCAATACAGCTTTTACGAACCATAATCTGATGCAAATGTCGTAATTGAAATACATTATGCAGTGATATATAAACATTTAGTAAGCTGGCATCTAAATTAAAATTCATCCTTCGTAGACAAAAAAATGTCTTTACGCCTTGACTCATTTCAAACCACCCTACACCGAAGGCATTTGATAGGTGGTGATAGCCTGTGGCAGTGTTTATGCCGAAACTAACGACATAAATTGTGCCTATATTATTTAAAAAAACCTATTGGTATAAGCCTAACAAAAGGGGATCGAAGTCAGGTCTCTTTACCCGAATTCCGATCATCGGGATTGCGATAAATGTCAATGATTTACCGCAATTACATGGCATTACACATGTTACTAGATATAATTCACTTTAGATGCTGCCTCTTATCACCGCTTACTTTATTTTGGTCTGTTGTCTTTATTTGGTCAAAGCTTTCCCATAGTGGAGAAAATAATTTAACGGTTTTATACAAACTTATAACGAGTGACTAAGTGCAGGACGGACGGAGAATTTATATCCCACAATATGTGCATCGATATGATGCACATATTGTGTATTGTGGCAGTAGTCGAGGATTTGAATCACTGAGGATACGTAACACACTTAGTAATTCAAAAATATACAGACAATCGGCGATACTAGTAATTTATCAGGTATTAGTAGTAGTAGGCTTTGCATATTTTAAGGTGCTTTTCCATAATTCTGTGTTATCAGGATAACTCTTACCGCGGATGTTAACCTCTAGAGGTACACGATAGCTTTAGTTGTAACACATCTTCACTCCTAATGTATACAATATTTCTAGAACTCTCATAAACATAATGAGGTTAAGAAGCGATTAATATCTATATTTATTATATAATATCTATTATAATATCTATAATATCTATATATTTTAGTTAGTAATGAATTTTAACGACACTTATACTTACTATCATAATTCATAAGGTGCTAATATTTTTAACATTTTGTATGAAACTGGAGATTAATAGAACATCGCATTCATTAAATGACCATATGATACAAATTGTAACATCGTGTCGTGTGACGAAGCGTCGGTCACGAAATGTGGCGACGTGCTTGTGGTACACAACGTTCCTACAATAGTCAATTAAATTGAAAGCGTGTAGGCATCTGATGTAATTCAACACAAGGTTACATATAAACATGAACTAAAGTTTTATTCTTTTATACTTTATTTCTGTTTATAGAATATGAATGACATTTAAGTAGGCAAACCTCTGTCTTTCTGATTGGCTTCAGTAAACAGGACGATCGGTTCAAATAAACTTTAGCATTTTCACTTATTCTATTCTCGAAGTCTACCAGTTAACTAAAATGAGCTTGCCAAACACTCAAAGGGCGGCGCTGAGTTTAATAATTACGAAGTTACGAATTACGAAGATAATTAAAATGGTTTAAAGTCACGATAGCCGAGTAGTTGGGTGGTCGGAATTTCGAGTCAATAGACCCGAGTTCGATTCCCAGATGGTAGGCTCGTATCAATGGGTTTTTAAAAAACTTATGTACGAATATCGTTGGCTTGGACATAAAGACGGCGACGGGCTCACCACCTGTCACGTTGTCCCGAAAATATCTTCGGTGGAAGGTGGGTCGAAGGGACTTAATTGTCTAGACTCAACCTCTGTCTACCCTGTATTGGGAATTGCGGGAAGATATTTTATATTTTATTTTATTTTATTTTATTTTTTGATAACGTAACACCAGTGACAATGAAAATATATGTGTGCACATTTAAACTATAAAAGCTATAAAAGTGTTTACTTTTAACAACATGACAACAACAACGCATAATAAACCATGTAAAAACAACTTTTGTAACTTTTAATTTGTTAGAATAGTCTAGACAGGCGGTCGCCGTTCTGCGGTCTCTGCATTCAACAGACGCAAAATCTCGTCTTCCACATAATTTTTTTATGTTTTTTTTTTGTGAACACCTCAAACTAGAAGTAACAAGGAGTGAACTTTATTCCTTGTGGTATTCTCTAAAAAGAGACCTAAAATAAGCTATAGATCTCATAATTAGTAATCATCATCATTTGACTGCAGGATATACTCCTCTCACTTGCAGCAGGGCTTGGGTACATTTTCGCCACGCTTGGCAAGCAGATCGACGATCATAGTGTCAGACACCTCTCAAGTTAAGCGCTGCCTCTTACGACACCAACGGGACGGGGAGAGGAAACCCCCACATATAATAACATAGTAAGTAGCTAAAGCACTTGTGCTGTGGAATCGAACGAAGGTACCTAAAGTTATATGAATAATTGAAATTTATCCCTAAACATTACATTATTGTCCCTAGTACATTAAACAATTTTACATAAATCGTTAATGAGTAATTTTTATATAGTTTGACAGTATACATTTTCAAAATGTTGCCACTAGATAATTTAGTAAATTGTGGCCGAATATCGATCAGTGAACGGGCTTTTTGGTAATTTATACTTTCGATTGTTGTCACTTGGTGAAATTGCATTGCATTAAAATTCATTGCTGAATTTATTAATTAACCGACCGGTTTCGCCTTACGGCATCATCAGGGTATTGACACAGAGTTTATTATATTACATACTCTATATATGTTACAAGGTTTCACGTATTTATATATTACATAGTAACAGTTGTTACAATTGGTACAGAAATTCATATTATACATGTTGAATTTACGTAAGTCGTCTCGAATTTAAAAGACGTGTTCACCTTTTCGTATACCGTACACGAGTATTAGTGACAGTACTAAGCTGTCATAGATAAATAAATGTTAGCGCTCATTAACAGACAACCACTTAACCCGTTAAAATAATAGAATTATAACTTGCACGTCACCAGCAAAGCTTTTTATGGCCGATACTAAAAGTATCATACGTGCTAAAGTACTCATTGTGAACATCTAAATTGCGAATTGCAATTTTAACTAAATTTACTACTTAGTTCAAGATTTAGTAGTCACTTTTGGGTTTGTTATTTTACCATTTATTTTATTTGCGTGAGTGTACTTTGTCGGGTTTTTTAATGTAAATTCCTGTTAACGATGTGACACTCGGCACGTCTCAACCCGCTTGTGGTGGGTCCCGAATTTACCATTTTACGCACTACTGCCCCTTGTATCTAATTTAGAGGGGACCCCTTAGTTCACACAGATGATTTGCAAAATCAGATTTTAACCTTAGTAATTCCTCACGACCGTAATTATTCACATTTCGACAGAGAAGATGAAAGAGATAACTTGATTATGATAGGTACCAGGTTTTGAAACTGAAATATTTTTATCAAATTAAAGCAACAGGACACCAACTGGCATCAGAATTATTCTTTTGAATGATTTTAATGCCATTTGGTGGTATCTTTAAATTGTTTGATATTTTTATCAAACAATTCAAGAACAATTAAAAAAAATAAAAAACCTTACTTTAACTGTAGATATTCCAAAAAATCTTTTAATCAACCAAAAAAGTGCCCTGACAATTACGAACACAGTGAAAAGAAAATCAGTTAAGTTGATCGAACCTCCACATATGTAACAATGGATGTTTATTTTACACGTAGTACGTACATTCAAACCTATGTAACCTTATTTTAATACATACTAAACTTTTACTTATGGGGAAGAAACCAAACAAACCTTTACTTGACTTTAGAAGCCCATGTTCCCAACGGCCGGATTTTTCCTCTTCAGGCTTCTATTTTTAAGAAATAGTTTACCTCATTTATCCCTAGCCTTTCTTTCTGAACAATGATGGGAAACATCTCGGAATATGTGTTATTATATAAATATGAGTTGTTGTATGAGTTATATAAGACTCTAGACTAGGTGGTTTATTTTTATTTAACTGTTATTTTGTAATCTAGGTCAAAATCAAAATTTGAGAAAATCTAAATTTTAAACATACTTTACAAAAAAACTGTACCTGTAACACGATTATAGGAAAAGCTATATCAGCTTTTCCTATAATCGTGTCTAAATCTTACTTTAATTTTCAACAATATTTCATTTTGTACAGTTTTTTTTGTAAAGTATGTATCAAATTTTGATTTTCTCAAATTTAGATTTTAGCCTAGATTATAAAATAACATATAAATAAAAATAAATAAAATTGTTTTTTTTAATATTATTGAAATATTTTTTTAGTTTGAGTAAAAGTAAGTTAGGCAATCTCGTATATACTGTGATTATGCAATACCATTTGCGAACGAATATCATACTCACCAATTAGCATGCATAATCTTTATTAAATAATTTTCCGATTTTACATAAATACATAGATTTAGTATGTCTATACGAATTGGAGCGGCTATTTCTATAGCAGAGTTAAACATAGAGTACGTGTATAGTATATAGGAATATCAGGTATTGCGGTTTCCAATAAGCATGGTGATGTTGAGCGCGATGAATAATATAGCAACGACTCATGTAAAAGTAATTTTATTATTTTTTGAAATATTTTTTACCATCTAAATAAATACATATAAATAAAATTAGAGTGTCTTTTGTAATATTGAAATAACCGTTTTTTACTACATGTATATGAATACACCAATATACGGATACACCAAAATATTTGTCTGTCTGTCTGTTTGTTCCGTCTAATGTCTGAAACGGCTGGACCGATTTTAACAGGACATTCACTGACATAGCTGATGATATAAGGAGTAACTTAGGCTACTTTTAGAAAAATAATTATGGTCCCGATTAAGAATTAAACGACGGGCAAAGCCGTGGAAGGCAGCTATTTTAAAATAAAAATCTTTTGATACAAACATACATGTGACACAAACATTTCTACAACGTAGTATATTTCGTTTAGATTTTTGATAATGCCTTTGTAGGTGAAACCGGTCTGATTTTGTCAAAAATATCAATAACATACGGGGAAGAGTACAAGTTTTTGTGTTACTCAAATCAGCTATGGCTTTCCAGCAAGCGACGACAATCATAATTGTCGACTTTTTTTAAATAATCGTCTGTCACTACGTCGTGTACTTTATCATAACGGCCCATAAAAGTTCACTGCAGGCTATAGGCCTCTCCGATAGGGGAGGGTTTGCCCGAACCGCCACACTAGGTGAGCGATCACGGTACTAAATATCTGGCATCTTAGACGCTGCTACTCATCACAGCTCTGTTGAATATTGATCTAGTATCTTTGGAGACGGCAGTCCCGCCATATGCCGGCTAGCTAATTGCATTTTCAAGGCCTATTCGAATCCTAGAAGGATCTAGTCGCCTCTTACGATATCCACGCGCAGAAAGGAGGTGGTATATTCTTACGCCGTAACCGCACATCGTAAGATAATGACAACTTAATGGATTTTTTAAATAAGTCAATACCTAGGCAGCCATAATTTTTAATGAATAATTTTTAATTCTTCCAAACCTTTTTTCTTGTAAAAACAAAATATTGTCCAATATGTAACAGTTATATCCGAGGAACGAAAACATACATACATATAAGCTTGTTTAAAGTAATAATAATACTTTAACCTTTGAGTATCAATTACATAAGTATACTATAGGACAAAGAAACTAATTAATATTCCACTCAGATGAAACTTGTTTGTTACAATCCTCAGAAGTCCCAGAGGTTATTCTCTAAACAAATTACTTAACCACGTTACACTGCTCCAGAAATAAATTCAACATTTTTATTATTTGTGGTAATCTTTATTACCAGCGGTGATAACATTAATAACTATAGTTACATAATTTTTACTCGTAGAAAATTCATTGCCTTCTTTTTATTACGATTATGACGATCTCGACATACTTATTAGGGACGATAGCAATTATCAACGATCGGTGAAAAGGTGTCGTCGGAAGATGTGTCCGGTAGAGCCGGCTTATGTAAAAAGCTATAAAAGTTACCTTGATTCTCCGTATGAAAAACCAGTTTACTGTCGCGATTTTAGCGACCCATGACCTACAGCAGTATAAAACTGTCGTAGCTCCGTTCAAACATAACGTACAATTGTTGTCTCTACCACTAAAAATAATGTAGGTTCCCATTAATAAAACAATTTTCAAGATTTAATCAAGTCCATTTCTATTGACGACCTCCGTTACATTTTTATTTTTAAGTGATTGGAATTCAAAACAAGAGACTGTACTTCTATCCCTAGGAGGAAGGATCATATCAATGAGTTTTTGTAATACACGAGCCTGTACACTGGGGATCGAACTCGGGTCTCTTGACTCGAAATTCCGACCACCCACTCGGCTATCGTATTAATGACGTATAATCCCATTTTGCTAAGTTTATTATATAAACGCTCAGGCTTGAGCTAATGAAATCACAGATATTTGTGTAAAAGTTATGTAGTATATATAGGCATAAAATAAATAACATAATAATTTTATTATGCTGTAATAATGTAAAAACTTATGTACGAATAATATCGTTGGCTTGGACATAAAGATGGCGATGGGCTCACCACCTGACTGACACGTTGTCCCGAAAATATCTTCGGTGAAAAGTGGGTCAAAGGGACGCAATTGTCTAGACTAGACCTCTGTCTACCCCTGTATTGGGAATTGCGTGAAGATATTTATTTTTATTTATTTTATTTATACCATATGTAGCATATGTAAAGTATTTCTCAAATAATGCCTGTGAAAGAAAACCCGTCATGTCATCAATGTCATATTATTTTCCCAAGCAATTCATTATAATGTCATGTCATGCAATACATTATAACGAAGATCGTTCTTACAAGTCACCACAACCATCAGATCAAGCCTTCCCAACACAACCGTCAAGATATGGAATACCTAACTCATGTGAATTTTTAAAATAATTTTGTATTAAAAATTTAAAAAGACTTTGTAATCAAAAAATCTTATGGAATACCTGTTACAAAGTTCTACGTTGCATTTTAATTTTCAATTTGAAAATTAAATTTTGCATTTTATTCTTTCACAAGTTGGGTGTTCTACTTTCTTGTATTATTTTTGTTCTTTCAACAAAATTTCTCTGTCCGGTCAAACGAAAAACTGAAATATCTAGTCGTTCTCTAGAAAAAATATATTTATTTAATTGAAAGTCTTATTACATATTAATAACATGAGTATTTTTAATTATTTGTTGTTCTAACACAATTCCAGAATTACTCTGTTTGAAGATGTTTTTCTCAAAAAAAATCAATCATCAAAAGTATCGGTATATACATGAAACTCAGTGCCTGAATCTATTAACTACATTAAAATAATATTTAAAGCATAGACAGTCAAATAATATGATGCTAATTGTACGCGAATTTGGCAATACTAAATTAATAATAATAATAATTCATTTATTTCGGACCAGCAATCCATACAAAACATAGTAAAGTACAAAACAACAATAAAAAAAAAACATGTACATTTACGAAGGAGAAATAATACAGCATACTAACACTACTAAAGTACTAAAAATACTAACATTGATAGAGATATTTGTAAGGAGCGAATTCTGATTTTTACATTTACAATTATAATATTATTTATCACATCCTTTACTCATATGTCTCCTAATCCAGTTTCGGAGAAACGAAGAGTCCCATCTATCCGCCAAAGTCGTCAGCATACGATTTTGGAAGTTACGCAATCTACATTGTAAAGAAACGAAACGTTAGCTCATAATCGCTGAAAAGCTATCTGTACATGCTACCGCAAACATACCAGAGGCACTACAATATCGCGGCAGTCCCATGAGTACTCTGAAGGCGTTGTTGTATTGGATATTCAAATTACTGTATACCCGACGCGTATAGTCAACCCTCAGGTTGCAGGTGTAAAAAGACTGGCAATATGCTTTTAAAAGTGTCACCTTAACCGGTTTTGAGCATTTTGCAAACCTGCGAGCTAACATATTGCATCGAATAGCAAGCGACCTACGCTCCCTTTCAATATCCAAATTATCTTTTAGGTCCTGGGTTACCCAGTGACCCAAATACTTGTATTCAGACACACAGGAAAGAGCAGTGCCACAAAGCTTCACCTCGGGTAGTGCATAAGTTTTAGTACCACCTTTAAAAATCATTAGCATACTTTTCTTTACATTATATTTAAGACCATGGGCAACCGCATATTCTTCACAAATTAAAAGTAGTCTTTTCAGTGCGCTGATCGACGGGCTCAGGAGCACCATATCGTCGGTGTAATTAATGTTATTCATACAAGAACCATCTATATAACTACCGATACCCGTGCTACTAAGCCTATCGAGCAGTTTGATCACATAGGCGTTAAATAATTTAGGAGAACTTAATCCCCCCTGTCTCACACCACACTCCATTTGGTATTCGTCCGATACAGAACCACCCCACCTTACACGGTTGGTTTGATTATTGTACCAGTACCTAAACAATGATATAACCTCACGTGGCACACTTGTCTCACATTCGAGCTGTTTTCCATAGGTCATTGTAAGACACTAGGTCGAACGCTATTGAAAGGTCCAAAAGACACGCGTATACTGGGGTTTTTCTATCAGTATAGTACTTAACAGTCTGCTTGAGGCAAAGGATGGCGCTTTCTGTCGATAATCCAGATCTAAAGCCGAATTGAGAATCGTTTAATAGGATATTCATACCCAGATGCTTGTCAAGCAGACTGTCGAGCACTTTCGCTATCACTGTAGCAATACATTTAGAATTTAGAACCTGTATTCCGCTAAGGTAGTATTTCATTTAATACTTGTATGTATATATGTACACAAAACATGTATATAACCCAAACTCTAGCTTCTGGTAAAAAAATTGCAAAAAAATGTGTAACGTAGTCCTTGGAGAGAAAACGAACCACGAACCTTATTCCAGATGTCATGGGTTCCAGTAGGCATTTACCATCAGGCGGACTGTTATCTCATTTTTACTGCAAGCCATATTACCAACGAACTATGAAAATTCATATTGTATATGGTATATTCCATTACACGTGGTTTAGTGTTTTTCTTCGTAATCAAATGCTATCTGTTTCTGAAGCTATGATATCCATATTACAATATTGATTCGATACTTTTTATACATTTATGAATCTACGGGTTGTAAATAGTCAATTAATTAATATATAAATAAGTAAGTTCTCGTATATGAATCTCGTATATGGCTATATACACCAGCATGTAGATCAGCATACTCTAAATAACATGCTGAATAACGTGTATAATTCAAACTAACTGTGGGACATAACGGGGCTCTTAATGGCTACAAATCAGTTATCAATCGACGTAAAATCGTGTATTTCTTTCAATTAATCTTCATTTTATAAATCTATAAGACTGTAACCACTTACTTATAAGCATTTTACTTATCAGCATAGTTTTGATGAATTAAACAAAGAGTGCGAAAAACGTCGGAGGTGCGAGCTGTCTGGTCATAAATCCATCGATATGATAATATTAGTTGCGGCAAATCGCCTCCATTGTGGTTTGCAATAAATATCTGTTGTTGTTCTGTGGTTAGTTTACTCATATTGCAGACTTGTATTTTTAATTTATGTATTCAAAAAAGGAGAAAGGAAAAACAAATATTTTATTTTATTTTTATTTTATTTTATTTTTGAAGGAAAGCTTACAACTAATACAGAAAATATAAATTAAATTACAGTAAAGCAAAAAGGCCATTTAAAAGCTTCCACAGTTACTTAAAAAGAGCGAACAAATACTTGATATTCATAAACAGTAAAATGAATAGATATAACAAAACTAAAGAAAACACAAAGAACTATTTAAAAAAATTATTACACATAATTCGCTTAAGGTTGCTAGGGCTAGTATTAAACAGATCAATTTCACCGTGATGTGAAATGTCATTGAAGCATTTGCTAGCTCTGATTAAGAAAGCGTTTTATCTATATGCGCATCTAACTAGTGGTATATGCAACAGCTTTGGTTCCCTGACAAATGTTTTAGGTGTACGTAACGTAATTTTGCTTGATAATTCGGAGCAATTAACTGAGCTATTCGCTAGGTTAAGCAAAAACGCAACGTCAGCTATTCGCCTCCTCTCGTATAGCGGAAGAATATGGAACTTTTTGCATCGTTGGAGGTAGCTGACCGAATATACATTACTTCGATACTGCACATAACGCAAAAATCGTTTTTGAACCTGTTCAAGGCGATTAATATAAATTTTATAATTTGGGTTCCAAATTTGAGAAGCATATTCAAGTTGACTACGGACAAAAGCACAGTAAAGAATTTTTAATGTTTTAATGTTTTTAAATTCTGAAGCTACACGTAATATAAAACAGAGACTTTTGGTGGCATTACCTATTATATTGTTGATGTGAACGTCGAACATTAGCTTAGAATCAATTATTACACCCAGGTCCTTTACTGTGTTTACTCTAGTTATAGTATTAGATTTAATCTTATAGTCGTACTGAATTAAGTTAGGCTTACGGGAAAAAGAACAGACATAACATATCACATAAATAACGTCCACTTGAGATGGCTCCGACATAAATTGACTAATATAATCACTACACACAAGAAGGTTAGATGTTGTCGATTTTCCCTTCAAAAAACCGTGTTGACACTCACTAAAAGTATTTTTAAATGCAAAGTAAACCTGTGTGTAGACAACTTTTTCTAAGACTTTAGCAAAGACACATAGTTTGGAAATCGGTCTGTAGTTTACTACTGCATCTTTCGTAAGCTTTTTATGAATGGGAGTAATAAACACTGATTTCCACATTTTTGGAACTTCACCTTCATCAAAGGATCGTTTGAATAAAATTAAGAGAGGACGACACAGGCTTTTAGCACAATTTTGTATGAATATAGGTGGAATATCATCAGGGCCTCCGGATTTACTAACGTCAAGGGACTTAAATAATTTTAAAATATCAGATGCACGTACATCAATAGAACAAAGATCAGTAGTAGTATGATCGGCTGATTCGGCGAAATTCAAAATTGGCGCTTTATCTTTTGTTGAATGCTCTAAGAATTATAAAGAAATTAGAATGAAAATATTCAGCGAACATGTCACAAATATCTTCGCCTTGGTCAGAAGAACGTTCTTTGTATTTTAGTACCGAAGGATATAAGCAATTATGATTTTTATTTTTGACATAAGACCAAAATGCCTTGGGACATTTTGCGACATTATTTTCGATCTTTTTGATATATTCGCTAAACATATCCCTTTCCAAAATCTTAGCTCTTTCTCTTAACAATGCAAAAGGTTCATAATCGGACATATTTTTATATTTTTTATATTTGGTGTAGTATTTATGTTTTTATATTTTCATGCGGAGGGTTGCGAAGTAATTTTTTCAATAACAACTTTACAATGAATTTCCGCAAAGTAACGCCTGAGTCAATTAACTATCTATGTACGATTCATGTCGTTATCTTGGACATAAAGACGGCGATGGGCTCACCACCTGTCACGTATTCCCGATAATGTCTTCGGTGGAAAGTGGGTCAAAGGGACTTAATTGTCTAGACTAGACCTCTGTCTACCCCTGTATTAGGAATTGCGTAAAGATATTTACTTATTTATTTTATTTTACTAACCGACACTGCTTCATTGCTGTACTACAGAGAGAGTGGTCGAAATTTGGTGGTTCAGGGAGAGCTTTGTTTGTAAGCTCTATAGGGTTAATTGGTCCCTGAATGAATAAGAGATATTTAGTACAAGAGTCGCTCATCATTTACTTTATATATGCATACACACATAACAGCATGTTAAAGTCCACGGCAGGACAATGACCTTACCCATAGGGAGGATTTGTCATAATCGCCACACTTAGCAAGCGGATTGGCGATCGCTGTAGCAGACAACTCGCACCTTAGACACTGTTGTCCATCATCGGTCTGATTATTTTGGTCTGATATCCTTAGAGATGGTTATCCCGCCATTTATCGGTTACCATAACGATGTTCAAGGTTGTTTCTCTTAGTCGCCTTTTACGATACCCACTGGAAGAAAGGGAAGGGTAATCAATATTCTTACACCGTTAACACACGGCTGCTGTATTTTCTTTATCAACGTGTAATGCAAATTTAATGAACAAATTCAGTTAAGAGTTTTACAGATGATTAATGCAATTTGCGGCAGAAGTAGAAGGGGTGGTAGATTCTTGCACTAAACTCTACTGGTTGAGGGCATACGTATCCTAATTGTATGGAGCGATTTCACTAGCAGGCTAAATAAACTATGATTGGGCAACACTGAAACAACCCTGGCGAAATCGAACTCATCAACCTGTGATTCGCAGAAAGTGTTTCTTCTATTTTCTAAAATTTTTCTTTAAAATATACTTAAAAATTATTTTATTTAATCGAAAAGCAGATTTAAATAAGAGAGAGTGAGAGAGAATAGTACTAAATGGTCGACTACTTACAAGCAAAAGCTTTCAAAGCGTTTTGCTTCGTAGTTACTTTTTAACAGTTAGGTAATTTAATTCCTTACCAGCATCGATCATTTCTGTTTGACTGTTTAATATTTTAAAACAAAATTAATAAGTTTCATCTAGGTACACGTGCCTTATATTCAAAATAAATATTCACAATAATATTAGTAACGACGATAATCATTTAAAAATATATTTTCAATCATTTCGACTCACCTTCCATTAAAGATATATTTAAAATAAAAATAAATAATAGTTACATAGATCGGGAAGATACTAATGTAAGATACTAAAGCACTTGTGGTATGGAAATTGGAAACAATGAAGGCACCACACCACTTTTACAAATTTTTCCAATACTGGGATTGACAGAGATGTCGAGAATTAAGTTCTTTCGATTGACCTTTCACCGCAGTCTATTTTGGGCAATGATACAAATCATAGTTTCGAAACATCTCATTGGTACAAACAAACCGACCTGTTTACTAAGTAATTTGAATTACGATCCCCCGACCACGGGGCGACTACCGTGTACATTTTTATTTTGAAATGTATACGATGATTGATTTAAATTGTACATAAAAATATTATAAAAATATGAATATAGAAATATTTCAAAATATTTTGAAATATTTCTATATGCGTAAAAATTTATGTAATAATTCCTATTTATACATTATACAAAGAACGTATTTTCTGGTACTTGTTTTATATAGAAACTGCCCACGCGTTTTCATTTTCGACCAAGGCCACAATCAGCCCTAAGTTAAACATTATTTTTCAAAAAATTTGCAATGACTGAATAAAACAATTAAATAAAATTGTGTCAGTTTATTCAGACTTATTGATCAACTTGAGTAACACTAAACATAACCTTAAGACTTAAGCATTAACTGCAACAGAGTACACTTATTAAAACTAAGAGTTTTGGTATGCTGTTAGTAATTAACCCAGGATTTTTTTCCTGTACTGAAAAACGTTTATCGTTTCGAGTCCTGCGTGCATTCATTATACAGGGTGGGCCATGAATTAGTTAACATTTGAAAAAATCGTATAAAAAACCATTTAACATATTTTAGAAATCGCTTCTTTACGAGAAAGCTAATTAGTTGTATTTTATTTTTTAAAAATTGTTTCGTCTAAATGACCACCGTTTCAGTTTTTGCACTCATCTAAGCGAGTCCTGAAGTTTTCGAATACTCTTCTGCAAATAGACCGCGAGATCGCCGACATCTCTTCGATGATTTTTTCTTTAAGTTGACGCAGTGTATTCGGTTTATCAATGTAGACACGACTCTTTAAATAACCCCATAAAAAGAAGTCTGCTGGGGATAGATCTGGACTTCTGGGTGGCCATGGGATGTCACCCCGTCTGGATATCAGCTTTTCCGGAAACATGTCTTTGATCACCGGCAAGGACTCGTTCGATGTGTGACACGTGGCTCCATCTTGTTGAAACCATGTGTTACGATTATAGCCAGCAAATTCCAGTAGCATCGGTGCTAAGAACTCCTGTAACGTTTTCACGTGCTCAGCAGAATTAACAGTAACTGAACGGCCTCGGAATCGGAAACGGAATCTTCAAAAAAGTAAGGTCCGATGATTCCTTTTGCTGAAATTTCAGCCCATACAGTTACCTTAGGAGAGTGAAGTGGCCTCTCATGTTAAGCTTTAGGATTTTCGCTGCTCCAATACCTGCAATTCTGTTTGTTTACATGTCCATTTAGGTGGAAATGGGCTTCGCCAGAAAATAAGATGTTGTGAAAATTACTGAAACGAGTTAACTTTTTTTCGGCATATGACTTACGCAAATTTAAATCATTAGGGTTTAGTTCTTGCACTAACTGGATCTTATGTGGGTGTAATTTCAAATCTAATTTCAAAATACGGCGTAATGATGTGCGGGATAATCCTAATTCAGCCGAATTATTTGCGTATCGATAAATCTGGATCACGTCGAACAGAAGCGGAAACTTGCTGCACGTTCTCTTCGCTCCGAGAAGTCCGTGGGCCGCCGGTTTGTTTCACATTTAGTGTAGACCCCGTCTCTTCGAACTTCTTCACCCATTTCTTTATTAAAGGAGCACTTGGATACTGACTTAAGTCATGTAAACCATATTCAACGCGAAATAAGCGTCTCACAGTAATGAGCGAAAAGTCGTTTAAATAAAACTGTTCTTACTATTTAACCTAAATTTTTTCTACTGTTTAAACTGTTTAAACGCCCGCGCCCGCGCCCCGCGCGGCAATCGTTTGCGCTATAAGTTACATTTAAATGTTAACGAATTCTTGGCCCTCCCTGTAGTTGAGCTGGGAGCAATCGCAAAAAAATCCACACAAATAAAAGCGTTGTAATGATCGTACATTCATTTCTCTGTTCAACGATGATATAAATTTGTATTCATATGTAAACGTTACCATTACTGATTCTTAAATCAAATCCTTTCCATTTTACGAGTATTTATTGTTTCTTGAAATAATTACGTATTTTTGGTGGATCTTTTATGTTTTATCTTTTATAAATAATAATAATAAATATAATAAAAATCTTCACGCAATTCCCAATACAGGGGTCGACAGAGGTCAAGTCTAGACAATTAAGTCCCTTTGACCCACCTTCCACCGAAGATATTTTCGGGACAACGTGACAGGTGGTGAGCCCGTCGCCGCCTTTTATGTCCAAGCCAACGATGAAATTCGTACATAAGTTTTTGAAAAACTCATTGGTACTGCCACCTGGGGATCGAACTCGGGTCTCTCGACTCGAAATTCCGACCACCCAAAAACTCGGCAATCGTGACTTTTATCTTTTATGTAAATCAAAATGAAATAAAACTGGTAACACAAAATAGTTTACAAAAGTCCTGATAATTTTTAAAAATATTTCTTTCAGTTCACCTACTATATCAGAATTGTTGCCAATATAATCAATACAACACAATAATTGATAACATACGGTAAAACACGAGGAACCTACATGGCTGGTCTAACTTTGCGGGGAGTGGCCGGCCCGTGGTGGCTGCTCCTAGGGCCGAGGTGGAGTTGCGGCGGAAGAGGAGTATTGATATTGCGGTTCGCCATGCTCCCTATCCTCCGCGACTCTAGCGGGGGTCGCACCGCTGATGCGGCTGAGGTGGGACCGCGGAGGGAGAGGAAAAAAAAGGCCCGTCGCCGTCTTTACGTCCAAGCAACATAATTCGTACGTAAGCTGTTTTTTTTTTGAAAAATTACTAAGAGCCTGGCATCTGGATCGAACTCGACCCGAGTTGAGTCGAGTTCTGATCACTCAAGCACTCGGTCATCATGGCTTTTAAAGGAGTGGCGGTATTACGAGCCGCCGTTCTCCCTTCACTCCAAATATGGCCGAAATGTGGTCTGCAACGGAACGAAAGTTTAGATCCACCGCAGGGTGATGTGTAGACTACTGCTTGGTCAAACACCCGCGTTCCTGAGCCCCATGACCCATGGCCACCACCTGGAGAGGACTTGGGGGTACCTTTCCCAAATGGATTGTGAGGCCAAAGAAGTAAATGCGTCCGTGTACGTTCGCGTCTAGCCATGAGGAAGAAGGAGAGAATGCATTCTCTCCCTAGGAGGGGCTACGTTGGGCGGTCAACGCGGGTGGTGTCACGGAAGTATGCTAAAGAATTCCCGTAACCCTGACAACTTGCTCCGATGGCGGAATACCGTGGAATTTTAGTCGATGCAAGCTCGACATCACACGTGCTTGGCCCTTACCGTACCCAGTAGTGCCAAGACAGGTATAAATTAAGGATATCATCATGAAAAATATGGTATGGTTAAGGTGAAAATTCTATACAATTCGCACTCTAATTACGTTACAACGGTATTCGAATGTGTATGTTAACTTTTTATGGAAAATATATAATAATATGGAAAATATCTTCACGCAATTCCCAATACAGGGGTAGACAGAGGCCGAGTCTAGACAATTAAGTCCCTTCGACCCACCTTTCACCGAAGATATTTTCGGGACAACGTGACAGGTGGTGAGCCCGTCGCCGCCTTTATGTCAAGCCAACGATGAAATTCGTACATAAGTTTTGAAAAACCCATTGGTACGAGCCTACCAACTGGGGATCGAACTCAGGTCTATTGACTCGAAATTCCGACCACCCAACCACTCGGCTATCGTGACTTATTTAACTTTTTATAATAGATTAAAATAGAATACGTAAATACATAACGGCCTGTTAAAGTCCTTTGCAGGACATAGGCCTCTCCATGGGAGGATTTGCCGTACGAATAATCACCACGCTTAGCAAGCAGATTGGCAATCGCAGTACCAGACCACTCGCACCTCAGACGCGGCTGCACATCTTCGGTACGATTATTTTGGTCTGATATTTTTAGAGATGGTTATCCTGCCATCTATCAATGCTATGTTCAAGGCTGTTTCCCGTAGAAGCCTCTTACGACACCCACGAAAAAAAAGGGTGGTAATATTCTTACGCCGTTACTACACAGTTTAAAAAGAATATCAAAATATTTTCAGTTAATGAGAAATTTTTATGCATTAATTCATGGCATTCAAAGTTACATTCAAATAGATCAACTTAGATAGACCTCTGTTGATAAAAACAACGAAGAAGAGTGCCATTTGGTGAGCACGAACGCTTAAGGAATTATAATAAATCCTTTCCCGATGATAGCTGTTGGTAGTTATCGGAAGATATTTTCGGGACAACGTGACAGGTGGTGAGCCCGTCGCCGCCTTTATGTCAAGCCAACGATATTCGTACATAAGTTTTTGAAAAACCCATTGGTACGAGCCTACCAACTGGGGATCGAACTCAGGTCTATTGACTCGAAATTCCGACCACCCAACCACTCGGCTATCGTGACTTATTTAACTTTTTATAATAGATTAAAATAGAATACGTAAATACATAACGGCCTGTTAAAGTCCTTTGCAGGACATAGGCCTCTCCCATGGGGAGGATTTGCCGTACGAATAATCACCACGCTTAGCAAGCAGATTGGCAATCGCAGTACCAGACCACTCGCACCTCAGACACGGCTGCCCATCTTCGGTCCGATTATTTTGGTCTGATATTTTTAGAAATGGTTATCCTGCCATCTATCAATGCTATGTTCAAGGCTGTTTCCCGTAGAAGCCTCTTACGACACCCACGAAAAAAAAAGGAGTGGTAATATTCTTACGCCGTTACTACACAGTTTAAAAAAGAATATCAAAATGTTTTCAGTTTATGATACATTTTCATACATTAATTCATTGCATTCAAAGTTACATTCAAATAGATCAACTAAGATAGACCTCTGTTGATAAAGACAACGAAGATGAGAGTGCTATTTGGTGAGCACGAACGCTTAAGGGATTATAATAAATCTTTTCCCGATGATAGCTGTTGGTAGTTATCGGAAGATATTTTAGACGTTTTGACAATATTGTTAACGTCTTGAATAATAGATTGAATTGTTTAGTTCATTGTTTCTAATTTTAGATGTAATTCAAAACTCATCAAATCTATGTACAAATAAACCAAAATAAGGTGATCATGTAATAGGTTTACATGATACTCATCTTATTTTGGTTTATTTGTTTATTCATAAAATGATTGCAAGTCACGATAGCCGAGTTGTTGGGTGGTCGGAATTTCGAGTCGAGAGACCCGAGTTCGATCCCCAGGTGGCAGTACCAATGAGTTTTTCAAAAACTTATGTACGAATTTCATCGTTGGCTTGGTCATAAAGGCGGCGACGGGCTCACCACCTGTCACGTTGTCTCGAAAATATAATAAAATATCTTCACGCAATTCCCAATACAGGGGTAGACAGAGGCCGAGTCTAGACAATTAAGTCCCTTCGACCCACCTTTCACCGAAGATATTTTCGGGACAACGTGACAGGTGGTGAGCCCGTCGCCGCCTTTATGTCCAAGCCAACGATATTCGTACATAAGTTTTTGAAAAACCCATTGGTACGAGCCTACCAACTGGGGATCGAACTCAGGTCTATTGACTCGAAATTCCGACCACCCAACCACTCGGCTATCGTGACTTATTTAACTTTTTATAATAGATTAAAATAGAATACGTAAATACATAACGGCCTGTTAAAGTCCTTTGCAGGACATAGGCCTCTCCCATGGGGAGGATTTGCCGTACGAATAATCACCACGCTTAGCAAGCAGATTGGCAATCGCAGTACCAGACCACTCGCACCTCAGACGCGGCTGCACATCTTCGGTACGATTATTTTGGTCTGATATTTTTAGAGATGGTTATCCTGCCATCTATCAATGCTATGTTCAAGGCTGTTTCCCGTAGAAGCCTCTTACGACACCCACGAAAAAAAAAGGAGTGGTAATATTCTTACGCCGTTACTACACAGTTTAAAAAAGAATATCAAAATATTTTCAGTTAATGAGAAATTTTTATGCATTAATTCATGGCATTCAAAGTTACATTCAAATAGATCAACTTAGATAGACCTCTGTTGATAAAAACAACGAAGAAGAGAGTGCCATTTGGTGAGCACGAACGCTTAAGGAATTATAATAAATCCTTTCCCGATGATAGCTGTTGGTAGTTATCGGAAGATATTTTCGGGACAACGTGACAGGTGGTGAGCCCGTCGCCGCCTTTATGTCCAAGCCAACGATATTCGTACATAAGTTTTTGAAAAACCCATTGGTACGAGCCTACCAACTGGGGATCGAACTCAGGTCTATTGACTCGAAATTCCGACCACCCAACCACTCGGCTATCGTGACTTATTTAACTTTTATAATAGATTAAAATAGAATACGTAAATACATAACGGCCTGTTAAAGTCCTTTGCAGGACATAGGCCTCTCCCATGGGGAGGATTTGCCGTACGAATAATCACCACGCTTAGCAAGCAGATTGGCAATCGCAGTACCAGACCACTCGCACCTCAGACGCGGCTGCACATCTTCGGTACGATTATTTTGGTCTGATATTTTTAGAGATGGTTATCCTGCCATCTATCAATGCTATGTTCAAGGCTGTTTCCCGTAGAAGCCTCTTACGACACCCACGAAAAAAAAAAAAAAAAAAAAAAAAAAAAAAAAAAAAAAAAAAAAAAAAAAAAAAAAAAAAAAAAAAAACAATAATTTTTGCAAAATTTTTCCTTAAATCTCTCGTAAAATATTGTATGACTCGCATCTCACGACAGACGTCATAGATAAAAGTAAATAGCATTTCCGTTTGTACGATAGAGTACGAGTGATCACAATTTATTTTCAATTCATTCCTAAAGAAAATCAAAAACAATATTATGTGGAAACAAATCGAGTGCGGTTGTGTAATAGAACTATGTATGTAATACATATGTATTATATATATATATATGTATATATATATATGTATATATATATATATGTATATATATATATATGTATATATATATATGTATATATATATATGTATATATATATATAATTGTGTTTGTTATTTCGAGGATGTTAGAATCAAAATAATTTAGTGTTAATTTTTTTAAAGAATGCTAGAAATGCCACATAACATAACTAGTATTCCTGTTAACCACTCCAACTAGGATGCATAGGTTAAGGCTGGAATTGGTTTACAACAATAATCGAATGGTAAGCTCTAAACTGCGATGTAACAGTGCATTTTAACAGTGGTAGAGCCACGCATCAGCTTTTGCTGTTGCATGAATGGGCTGGCTCGACCGGGGAAGTACCACTACCACACAGAATACCGGCGTGAAGCAGAAGTCTAACAAACTTCTGGGTTTCGTCTGGTGAGTGCAGGTAAAAGGAGGCCCACACACTCCCTCCCCAATTCCTGGGGGGGGGGGGCACTCATAGGCCGGCAACGCATCTGCTATGCCTGTAGTATTGCGGGTGTTCATGGGCGGTGGTAATCACTTACCATCACGTGAGCCACCTGCTCGTTTGCCTCCCTTTTCTATAAAAAAAAAAAAAAAAAAAAAAAAAAAAAAAAAAAAAAAAAAAAAAAAAAAAAAAAAAAAAAAAAAAAAAAAAAAAAAAAAAAAAAAAAAAAAACAATAATTTTTGCAAAATTTTTCCTTAAATCTCTCGTAAAATATTGTATGACTCGCATCTCACGACAGACGTCATAGATAAAAGTAAATAGCATTTCCGTTTGTACGATAGAGTACGAGTGATCACAATTTATTTTCAATTCATTCCTAAAGAAAATCAAAAACAATATTATGTGGAAACAAATCGAGTGCGGTTGTGTAATAGAACTATGTATGTAATACATATGTATTATGTATATAATTGTGTTTGTTATTTCGAGGATGTAAGAATCAAAATTATTTAGTGTTAATTTTTTTAAAGAATGCTAGCAATGCCACATAACATAACTAGTATTCCTGTTAACCACTCCAACTAGGCTGCATTGTTTATGTCTGGAATTGGTTTACAACAATAGTCGAATGGTAAGCTCTAAACTGCGACGTAACAGTGGATTTAAACAGTGGTAGAGCCACGCATCAGCTTTTGCTGTTGCATGAATGGGCCGGCTCGACCGGGGAAGTACCACGACCTTACAGAATACCGGCGAGAAGTAGAAGTCTAACAAACTTCTGGGTTTCGTCTGGTGAGTGCAGGTAAAGGCCCACACTCCCTCCCCAATTCCTGGGGGGGGGGGGCACTCATAGGCCGGCAACGCATATGCTATGCCTCTAGTATTGCGGGTGTTCATGGGCGGTGGTAATCACATACCATCACGTGAGCCACCTGCTCGTTTGCCTCCCTTTTCTATAAAAAAAAAAAAAAAAAACAATATTTTTGCAAAATTTTTCCTTAAATCTCTCGAAAAATATTGTATGACTCGCATCTCACGACAGACATCATAGATAAAAGTAAACAGAATTTCCGTTTGTACGATAGAGTACGATTGATCTCAATTTATTTTCAATTCATTGCTAAAGAAAAGCAAAAACAATATTATGTGGAAACAAATCGAGTTCGGTTGTGTAATAGAACTATGTATGTAATACATATGTATTATGTATATAATTGTGTTTGTTATTTCGAGGATGTAAGAATCAAAATTATTTAGTGTTAATTTTTTTAAAGAATGCTAGCAATGCCACATAACATAACTAGTATTCCTGTTAACCACTCCAACTAGGCTGCATTGTTTATGTCTGGAATTGGTTTACAACAATAGTCGAATGGTAAGCTCTAAACTGCGACGTAACAGTGCATTTTAACAGTGGTAGAGCCACGCATCAGCTTTTGCTGTTGCATGAATGGGCTGGCTCGACCGGGGAAGTACCACTACCACACAGAATACCGGCGTGAAGCAGAAGTCTAACAAACTTCTGGGTTTCGTCTGGTGAGTGCAGGTAAAAGGAGGCCCACACACTCCCTCCCCCAATTCCTGGGGGGGGGGGGCACTCATAGGCCGGCAACGCATCTGCTATGCCTCTAGTATTGCGGGTGTTCATGGGCGGTGGTAATCACTTACCATCACGTGAGCCACCTGCTCGTTTGCCTCCCTTTTCTATAAAAAAAAAGTAACGTTTCGCAGTCCGCACCTTAAACTATTAGGCTATTACAACTTAATATTTGGTGGGTTCGAGTACAATATAATAATGGGTTAGTGTTTCTGAGGTATCTTATAAGGTTTTAATTCGTCAGTATCCAATAATGAATGTGACCAGAATTACAGAGTATTAATTTTCGTAGCCATTGTGGATATGGTGGTAACACCCTTATATGGCTACACGAATGAGCCTGCTTCTTCAGGTTGTTACTGCAGCCTCGCTAAATACTTGCAATAGAGGAACAGTTTCATAAGGCACTAAGTTTTTAAAATCAAGCGACATCTTGTTATACGTAACGACGTGAATATTTACTATATCTGTTATCCATATACTATATCATCGGTTCATTGGTTGAATGCTTATAATGTTTCTAATTATTTATTATTCAAATTCATTTCGTCATTTATTTAAAAAATTCTCAAATAGATGATATCTACCTACGGATTTGTTTTGAAAATGAGAATCGATCGATGAACTGATTTTTATATCTATTATTAGATACCAAAATATCAAAATGTCACAAATAGACTATCAGTTCCACTTGGCAGATGTACGCAATTCACGCAATTTCCAATACAGGGGTAGACAGAGGTCAGGTCTAGACAATTAAGTCCCTTCGACCCACCTTCCACTGAAGATATTTTCGGGAATACGTGATAGGTGGTGAACCCGTCGCCGCCTTTATGTCCAAGCCAACGATGTAATTCGTACATAGAAGTAAGGTTTTAAATGGTTTGTGTATTACAGAACTGGAAATAATGCTAAAGATTTGCGTCACAATATATGTATTTTTTTAGATTGGTATCAACAATAACTACATTAAGATTTAGTATTATTTATTTATTACTTTTATGCATTTATTACAAAGCCACGCCATTCCCAATATTAAACAATAAGCAATATAGACTAGTCAGCGATCTATATAATGTATTGCCTACAACCCATCGGAGCTCATTTGGGAAAAAGAGTGGTGAGCCTGTCACGTTATCCATTACGTATAGATATATATAGAGTCCTTATGATCGTACGCGGGTCTCTAGATGTGCACACTGACTTCAAATAGTATAATATATATTATAAATATATTAAGACATTTTTGGTATATCGTGACAGATGAGCTTGTCGCCGTCTTTATGTGTAAACCATCTATGTGAATCATATATAAGTTTTGAAAAACCCCATTGGTACGAGCCTGACACATGGAAATTGAACTCGAGTCTCTTGACCCGAAATCCAATCACCCAACCACTCGGCTATGGTGACTTAATCTATCTGATCTATAAATGATATGATGTTTATATCTGACTGTATCCAAGCTGAAGTAACAAAAGACTGACCACATTGTTCGTAGTACTGACAACTTTAGGGAATTTTTCTCCAATCCTTTCCATTGGTTCTCGAGTGGACATGCTGTATAGGCAAATGCAGTGTAGAGCAAAGAAATATTGTTAATTGCTTTCAGTTTGATTGGCTTTTGTAATGATGATGAAGTTGTAGTAAATAAAAAGAAATGATTTATAAAAATTTGTTCCACAATATGATATGATTGTATATCGTCGAACCTATTAGCTCCAATGGCTGTTTCTATAGCGCTCACTCGCTTTAACCACTTGGATTAATCATGTTTCTAGTTATAACACTTTAGATGTTATTGAGACATAATTACAAATACTGATTACGTTAATCAGTGTTTTATCCAAATTTATGAAATAGTACTTAAACATTAATAACAATAAACATTAATTATGATATTACGGAACTCTTATAATTAATTATTATATAAGCTGTCAAAACTTTATACCCAAATACCGAAGTGGTAAGGGGTAACCGCTGTTTACTTAGGATTATTGTTTAGGACTATCTACCTACGTTTGAAAGTAACATAATTTGTAATGTTCCATAGTGTCATACTATAAAATACAAATCATATATAAATTATTATTACTACTAAAAATAAAATCAAAAAACTTATTTCCACTATCGAACTGAACTCGAGTCTCCCGATTCGAAATCAGTTCACCCAAATCGCGGATTTTAAATTCTGTTTTTATGTAGATCAGTTACCGTTAATGCCTTTAAATATTCATAGCCCTGGCGATCAAACGACCCGCAGGAATCCATTTTAAATTTTAAAAGGAAAGAATATCATTACATGATACGTAAATTTTTCTCTTTAATTTCTAATTTAAATTGAACTATCACGATAGCCGAGTTGTTGGGTGGTCGGAATTTCGAGTCGAGAGACCCGAGTTCGATCCCCAGGTGGCAGTACCAATGAGTTTTTCAAAAACTTATGTACGAATTTCATCATTGGCTTGGACATAAAGACGGCGAAGGGCCTACCACCTGTCACGTTGTCCCGAAAATAGCTTCGGTGGAAGGTGGGTCAAAGGGACTTAATTGTCTAGACATGACCTCTGTCTACCCCTGTATTGGGAATTGCGTGAAGATATTTTTATATTTGCGTGAAATTGAACTATCAATAAATTAGTAATAACGTTATTAAATTATTTATAGTTCAGTAAGTGCTAGATCATAACACCGTAGTACCATATTGTAGTACCAAAGAGAACATTCTAATGGAGTATGAAACGATTTAAGAAATAAGATGACAAAAGAATATGATAAATGAATATAGCAAACATATGTCTATTTTTATATATGTTTATAAAAATAGAGATATCTATGGCTTATGGTAGTTATTATTTTATGGGCACAACAATATGTCCAGCGTAATTAACAATTACCTCTTCTATTCTGACGTTCACTCCGTGAGTGAGAACTATCAGGAAAACAAAATGTTTTTCTGTAACAAAAATAATGACTGGGAGCTTACAAATCGCAGCTTCCATTTGAATTTTTATTAAAAATGTACTTTTCAAATATGCCTTTCAACAATTCAAATAACACTAGAGTGAAAAATAAATATTGGTGCATAGAAAAAGAATTTATGCAAATACTTCCAGTCTTGTGGCATTCTGCAGTACGTTAGGTCGACAAATAATGGTAATATCAAATCAAATACATTGCAAAATCCATTGCAAATAAATAGAACGCAATGAGATAAAACAAATGCCTTTACGAATGGCCTTTTTCCTTTAAAATACTGAAATGTTCCTGCAACGGAATTTTAAAGCACCTCTGGATGCCGATCGGCTGAATTTAAACAAAATTATAGCTCTGCTATTTTTTGTAATGAACACCTATCTATGTGTTCATTTTCTTACTCGGCATTAATTGAGAAATAACCAATATTTTTAAAATCACCTACTGTCCTTAGCTATAAAAATGCATTATCTGCCAACGTATAATACTACTCTCACGACTTCGAAATTCGCGAGGGGTATTAATTTTCCTGGAATATAAGTATGAGCACGTCAATACCAAAAACCAAAACACATTGAGCAATTTTTAAACAAATTAGTGCTTATTGGTAAAAGTGTATAGTATAACTATCAAGTTTAGCTTAGGAAGTTATTATCTGTTTTATGGCATTTTGTAAGGAAAAATTTTTATAATCTTTCCTTTATAATCACTCGGCTATCGTGACTTTTTAATCGTGATGCACAGTTGATTTGATTTACGCCCGATCATGTTTAATGTAATTATGGATAACTGAAATAAAAAAAATATAAATACATTTTTTACAATGACAATATACATTTAACGATAGCCGAGTTGTTGGGTGGTCGGAATTTCGAGTCGAGAGACCCGAGATCAATCACCAGGTGGCAGTACCAGTGAGTTTTTCAAAAACTTATGTACGAATTTCGTCGTTGGCTTGGACATAAAGGCGTCGTCAGGCTCACCACCTGTCACGTTGTCCCGAAAATATCTTCGGTGGAAGGTGGGTCAAAGGGACTTAATTGTCTAGACTTGACCTCTGTCTACCCCTATATTGGGAATTTCGTGAAGATATTTATTTATATTATTTATTTATTTACAATATACATTTAAGTTTATTTTTTCACTTTACGCAATTTTTATACAGGTACTCCTGTAAGGCAGACAATGAAGTCCTTTCGATCAACTTTCCACTGAAGCTTGTTTGGAACAACATGATAGCCCATAGAAATCACAATTTCGTAGGAAAAATTAATGCTTACCTTAAAATATTTTCATAAATAATGATAACATTTACTTACGAATAAAACTTACGTAGCATATTTAATTCAACTCCGAAGAACTCTCATGAACAAAGTATTGTAGTTGCTCGCGTTGCACTAGTTTCATTCACATTCACTTATACTGAAATTAACTAAAATAATTAGTCAAGTCCAATTCAAAACGGCTAGAGATGAAGGCTTATTCAAAATAACTAACTTAATTATATATAATATTAACTGCGGCCGCTCTTAAACTATATTGCTCTTTTACAAATTCAAAAGTAAAGCTTAAGGAATATTGAAGAGAGATAAATTATAATTGAATTGAACATAACAATTGCTTGCTACCACCGAGACAATTATAACAAGTCAATTAAAACTTCAATTCGTCGGGAGCCGCAGGCATGCCTAAAATATTGATACTGTAAACTTTCTTAACGATATCAACCCCTTTCGTTATTCCGACAAAGTTAACCCACCAGCATTTGGAATTCATTCTTGAGCAAAAGAAGAAATCATACTTTAGTGCACAAGTTAAAGCTTTATGATTATTTCAGTTTAATTTCGGTTTTTTTAAGGAAGAATATTTATAAATAACTTTATATTTACCTCGTAACAAGATAAAAAGTATGAAAATAAAAAAATTGGTAAATGAGCCCAGAAAAAGTAAATTCGGTAAATTATTGGAAATACACCAATTCCATAAATCTATTATATGTAAATAAGTTGGCTGAGGTACTTTCCACTTCTACGATAAACTTAAATTTAAAACAAACTAAAGTTTTTATTTCAGAATTTGTAAACTGGTACTTACTACTCTACCACTTACTTGTTAATCACTGTACTTGTAAGAACCTTTGGCGTTAATGTATCGACCAAGTTTAATTAAATGTTAAATAGCTCCGTTACTTTTTAGTACTCGACTGTAACCCTATATTTTTATACATATTCTTAATATAAAGTCACGATAGCCGAGTGGTTGGGTGGTTGGAATTTCGAGTCAAGAGACCCGAGTTCAAATTACATCGTTGGCTTGGACATAAAGACGGCGACGAGCTCACCACCTGTCACGTTGTCCCGAAAATGTCTTCCTATCTCTAGACTAGACCTCTGTCTACCCCTGTATTGGGAATTGCGTGAAGATATTTTTAATATATATATATATATATATATATATATATATATATATATATATATATATATATATATATATATATATATATATATATATATATATATATATATATATATATATATATATATATATATATATATATATATATATATATATTATAATAATCATCGTAAGGAGTAGGAAAAATCCACTGCAGAAAATAAGCCAATTCCATACGAAAGGTTTTGTTTGGATACTCATCATGCTTGGCAAAAGGATTGGCGATCGCAGTACTAATTTATTAGTATAACTAGTTCACTTTAGTTTATTTGTTTACTTGTAATACAACACACACAGGCGCACATTAGACATTGCTGTCCGTCACCGATGTACTGCATTTTTGTCTAGTATTTTTCGAGATGGATATCCCGCAATCTGTCTGTAGCGAATTGCCCTTACGACACTCACGAGAAAAAAGTGTGGTGTATTATCTTCCGCCATAAGCAAATGACAACAGTACTATTGACTTATTTATTTGGAATGTAAATAAAGGTTTCGTCTAATTTATCTTAATTTTTAACACGAAATATTATATCATATTTACTAACTTTTTTATACTAAATTTATTGTTTCAGATTTTTTGGTGCTTGCTTTTTAAAGTTTCGTGTTTTATGTGTCTTGTCTGATACTGAATTATGAAAAAAACTTAATGATTTTATAACCACTTCCAACAGACTAAAAAATATTACAGAAAATGAAACCTATCCTCCAGGTCCAATGGTCATGTCCTATGGGATAGACATAGGAAACTCCTTGAATATAAGGGGTAACAAAAATATTTTTGATCTTCACGCATATTTCCAACTGGGGTAGAGATTCAAATAATCAGATACTTTCGCCGAAGGCTATTTGGAACGACAAGACAGGTGATGAGGGACCTATCACCGTCTTAATAAAGAAGCTAACGATACAATACCACACGAAAGTATACCACATAGCCCCAGAGGGATCTGAACCCTTAGCTTCGAAGGCAGATCCACTACCAACTAGACTATTGTATATATACAGCACTGGATAGTCAATAGCACAGACATAACTTTATGTAAAAGGTAGTATGTAATAAATAAATCATTAGCAATTTCATTAAGCTTTGGCAGTGAGATCTCAAGTGTAATTAGCGGCAGTCTGGCGCTATTCATGCAGCGTTGCATACTTTCCGGTGTCGTCGTTTTTCCCGTTAAGTATTTAAACAGGCGGAAATTTTAATTAAATAAGATAAAATAGTTTATGATTGAATAGACTCAAAATAAATCTAGAATAGTTAATTCTCCTACTTTATGGTAAATTATAATGATTAAGCATTGCTTCAGTTTATTTCATAATTTCTTTATACCTACATAGTAATGAAGTTTATTATGCAGCGTTTGTTATAACATTATTCTTTGTTTGACCCACGTTTCACCCGTTTAGTTGGGACAAGATGACAGGAGGTGAGTCTGTTACCGTCTTAGTGTGCAAGACAACTATGCAAGTTGTACTTAATTTTCTATAAAAATTTAAAGTAGTCTTCGTGAGTTTCAAAACCCACGGCTATCGTGACTTTTTGAATGAGAGTCTTTAATGATTCCAAGTTCAACGACCTTTTGAATTGATAAATAGTTAAAAGATTAAAATTTTGGTGAATAAGATTTTAACTTTAGGCAGTATTTTTACCTGAGAGTATTAAAAATACTTTGTATGCCTAAGTAATTGTTTTCTAGCATTGAAACAGTATTTTAGCGAAAAGTGGCCGGATATAGCTGAGGTCATTAAACTGCTTACCAAAAATTACTAACTTTTACTAAATCGTTTTAGAATTTAATGTACAACCTTGCAAAACAAGATCAATGCTAAAATTATCCTGAACACATACGAAAATTTACGTATCAACATAAATACGGACATCTGGGGTGTCATGTCGCTTCATCGATATGCAAATGGCCGTACTTTTGTTAATACGATTCTGCCCTCTGTGAAATGTATTTCTCTAAACGATGTTAGACTAATCTCTGGGTCGGTAAATCGGTGCTCCGTAAATTCAAAGGAAGATCCCAAAATATAGCAAGAAAAAACCTAGCAATTTTTATATTTCTATTATATTTATATTCGTTCCTTTTATAGCACTTTGTGTAGCTTAGAGCTGCAATATCTCGTCATTAACATTTTTCCAAAAGTACATTGCAGTTGAAATAAAGTTACTTCACCTGTAAATTTATATTGTAGGATAAGAGTAACCCGTTATTAAAAGAGAAACTGTTAGGTTAAAATTGACTCAGTGACAATAGTCGCAGTTTCCAACAAATTTCACAAGTGTTCAGCATTTCTATAATAAGAAAAGTTATGAAAGAAAGCTAAGTTATTATAGAAAGAATACTAGTGGCCAATAAATTGCCTTAATTCTTGCATTTAGCATATAATATTCAGTTTTTAGGCTAGAAATTCCGATTTTTTGCGAGTTGTCACCAAGCTGCTAAATATATTATCTCACGTTACGTTTTCTAAGATAGTAATCTTTCTCTTGTAGCTCGTGCTAACACTTAACATTATTATAACAGGCTATTAGAAACTGTTAATTTTTCAGTATACTCAGACGTTATACTTGCGGGGTATGTGTCTTACATATCCCGCAAATATAACATCTAAGTACTAACTTATTTAAAAAAATATATTTAAAAAAAAAAACTAACATTTTTAATACACTAGGGGACAATGTATAAGAAATTATATTCAAATTATCTAATTAGAAGAAAAGGTGACATCTTACAGTCATATCTCATCACGTACTAATGCTAGGTATTCTAACGCCCCGATAAATAGATTGTTACTTGTGAATCAAATATTCTAGCAGAGATATTTTGTTTAAATCAACACTACAGCATGCATCAAATTACGTCATTTCGACCCACCTTCCACCGAAGATATTTTCGGGACAACGTGACAGGTAATGAGCCCGTCGCCGTCTTAATGTCCAAGCCAACGATATACTCGTAATTCGTACATAAGTTTTTGAAAAACCCGTTGGTACGAGCCTGCCACATGGGGAACCTAACTTTGGTCTCTTGACTCAAAATTCCGATCACCCAACCACTCGGTTATGGCTATTAATTTATGCCTAGTAATTATAAAAGGCTAAAGATGGGCTAGGTGGGACATGCCACGAAAATGTTTCGGAATGGCCAATGCGTGGTTTTTAGTTTATAACAAATCCTCCAAATATGTAAATCAATGGCTTTTTATAGACCTTTACGTAAATAAGTAGAACTTACATACTTTACCGATACAACTACTTTGCTGACATACTTCACCCACATAAGCTATCAGAATTTCAGATATGATAAATGTTGTACAAAATCAATTTCACTTGCAGGCTTTGATACAGCGTAGCCCATTTTCATTCACCCTTGTTACCATAATTTATGACGCGGAGTCTCAGTTTCTACTTACTTACACTTGTTACCATTAGTATTTTTTATTCTAACTCTTATTTATATCAAAACACATTTTATTATTTCAAATAATGTACAACGTTTGTGTGTTTATATATGAATAATTTTCTATTTAAATATGTGTAACAAATGTAGGGTGTCCCTCTCTTCCGATGTGTGTCGTAAGAGGCAGGGAAAGCCTTTTAAATACAATTGGCTCCAGACAAACAGCGGGGTAACCATCTCGAAAAATACTAGACAAATTTCAGCAGCGTCAAAGGTACAAAATATCTGGTACTGCGATCGCCAATCCGCTTGCGTGACGCCTATGACAAACCCTCCCATTGGGGGGAGGCCTATGTCCTGCAGTCTACTTTACCAGGCTGGTATGCTAATTATGTCATCATCATATGAGCCAATTATGAGCATAATAGATGTATATCGAACAGAAAAGCAGCCATCACCTATAACTATGTCGGAGGGGTGCTAACTTGCGCTGAATGTTCTCGCAGGTTCAGCGAAAAAATCAGTTACGTCAGTCACCGGCGAACACACGAACGAGGCTTCCAATAGTCATCATCACGTAGTTATAGTAAATAATAAACAGGGATAATCATAGCTTGCACAATTCCGCTGTTGATTAATATAAATAAATATCAATATAAATAAATAAACATATTTAACCCTACTTAGTCTATAACATTTATTTTTTTATAAATATAACACTAATTCTACTAGTAGTTTTCGATTTCAGCAATCAAACAAATAACCAAATATTCTAAAAAAAATTTTGGATATTTGTATAACAAAGATATCTATATTAGTTTTCCTCCACTGCATGACAGAATCACTAAGGTAGTATTTTCAGATAGTTTACTCCTAAGGGTAATATATGATGAACTTTTGTATGGAAGTATAATATTTACAAAGTGAGATGAAAGACTTTTCAAACATCCATATGTATATTTGAAGGAAGAAAATGTAAGGGTGTGTGTGACAAATTAATTTTTAAAACAGATAAACAAAACAATCAAATTCCGTGTTTTTAATTATCATGGCTGTAACTCAAAAGAGTAACTTTTAAATATCATGGCTGGTCACAGCCCTGCAATAAAGAGTTAACAGGCTGTCCAGAACTAAAATATCTCATATATCTTTCCTTAGGTATCGCCAGATGATTGGCGAACGCAATATCAGGCACCTTACGCTTTCTAAACAATATAACTTTCCAATTTAGTCAATTTAGGTTAGGTATAAATGACAAAAATTAAAACAGAAAATTTTAGAATAAATGCGCTCAGTATTATCTGCGTGTGTGTGTGTGTGTGTGTGTGTGTGTGTGTGTGTGTGTGTGTGTGTGTGTGTGTGCGTGTGTGTGTGTGTGCGTGTGTGTGTGTGCGTGTGTGTGTGTGCGTGTGTGTGTGTGTGTGTGCGTGTGTGTGTGTGTGTGTGTGCGTGTGTGTGTGTGTGTGTGTGCGTGTGTGTGTGCGTGTGTGTGTGTGCGTGTGTGTGTGTGTGTGCGTGTGTGTGTGTGTGTGTGCGTGTGTGTGTGTGTGCGTGTGTGTGTGTGTGTGTGTGTGTGTGTGTGTGTGTGTGTGTGTGTGTGTGTGTGTGTGTGTGTGTGTGTGTGTGTGTGTGTGTGCGTGTGTGTGTGCGTGTGTGTGTGTGTGTGTGTGTGTGTGTGTGCGTGTGTGTGTGCGTGTGTGTGTGTGCGTGTGTGTGTGCGTGTGTGTGTGTGTGCGTGTGTGTGTGTGTGTGTGTGCGTGTGTGTGTGTGTGTGCGTGTGTGTGTGTGTGCGTGTGTGTGTGTGTGTGTGTGTGTGTGTGCGTGTGTGTGTGTGTGCGTGTGTGTGTGTGCGTGTGTGTGTGTGTGTGTGTGTGTGCGTGTGTGTGTGTGTGTGTGCGTGTGTGTGTGTGTGTGTGCGTGTGTGTGTGCGTGTGTGTGTGTGTGTGTGTGCGTGTGTGTGTGCGTGTGTGTGTGTGTGTGTGTGCGTGTGTGTGTGCGTGTGTGTGTGTGCGTGTGTGTGTGCGTGTGTGTGTGCGTGTGTGTGTGTGTGTGTGTGCGTGTGTGTGTGTGTGTGTGTGCGTGTGTGTGTGCGTGTGTGTGTGTGTGTGTGCGTGTGTGTGTGTGCGTGTGTGTGTGCGTGTGTGTGTGCGTGTGTGTGTGTGCGTGTGTGTGTGTGCGCGTCGCCGCCTTTATGTCCAAGCCAACGATATACTCGTAATTCGTACATAAGTTTTGAAAAACCTGGTACGAGCCTGCCACATGGGGAACCTAACTTTGGTCTCTCGACTCGAAATTCCGACCACCCAACAACTCGGCTATCGTGACTTAACTTTTACTAAATCGTTTTAGAATTTAATATACAACCTCGCAAAGCAAGATCAATGCTAAAATTATGATGAAAACACACGAAAATTTACGTATCAACATAAATAAGGACATCTGGGGTGGGTGGGGGGTTACATTTTCCCTTTAGTAAAAGTAAAAAGTACTAATAATATTTTTAGGTTAGGTATAAATGACAAAAATTAAAACAGAAAATTTTAGAATAAATGCGCTCAGTATTATCTGCGTGTGTGTGTGCGTGTGTGTGTGTGTGTGTGTGTGTGTGTGTGTGTGTGTGTGTGTGTGTGTGTGCGTGTGTGTGTGTGTGTGTGTGTGTGTGTGTGTGTGTGTGTGTGTGTGCGTGTGTGTGTGTGCGTGTGTGTGTGCGTGTGTGTGTATGTATGTATTTTCTTATGTAGTATTATAATCATGTTTTCAACACCTTCGTAATCAAATGTATTAATCCATGTTAAAATTATGTTTTAATTCTATTATTGTTGCATTTTCTGATGTGCTTTTCTTTATTTAATATATTGTAAATCCAAGTAGATAATTATACCAAATTGTCTTTGGAATTGACTTGTGTTCTCTGGGCACAAGACAACGATTGACTCTTTAAGGATGTTTCGGGCAGATAAAATTTTACAATTTTTATGGTAGCGTCGGAACTTTCGTAAATAAATAATTTTCTTACACTTAACACATTTGCTCTTTCATACAAAGCTGTAGTAGAATTGTCTATGAATTGAAAAAACATAACCTTTAGTAAAGAACGTTGTACACGTTCCAAAGGATTGAAATGGGCATTTTGCGAGCACAAATGCAATATCTGATAGAGACATTCGCTGAGAACATGAAATTTTAGTTAACAGTTTATCATCAGCAATTGTTCTTAACGTTTTAAATACATAAATAAGTAGAACTTACATACTTTACCGATACAACTACTTTGCTGACTCACCCACATAAGCTATCAAATTTCAGATATGATAAATGTTGTACAAAATCAATTTCACTTGCAGGCTTTGATACAGCGTAGCCCATTTTCATTCACCCTTGTTACCATAATTTATGACGCGGAGTCTCAGTTTCTACTTACTTACACTTGTTACCATTAGTATTTTTATTCTAACTCTTATTTATATCAAAACACATTTTATTATTTCAAATAATGTACAACGTTTGTGTGTTTATATATGAATAATTTTCTATTTAAATATGTGTAACAAATGTAGGGTGTCCCTCTCTTCCGATGTGTGTCGTAAGAGGCAGGGAAAGCCTTTTAAATACAATTGGCTCCAGACAAACAGCGGGGTAACCATCTCGAAAAATACTAGACAAATTTCAGCAGCGTCAAAGGTACAAAATATCTGGTACTGCGATCGCCAATCCGCTTGCGTGACGCCTATGACAAACCCTCCCATAGGGGCTATGTCCTGCAGTCTACTTTACCAGGCTGGTATGCTAATTATGTCATCATCATATGAGCCAATTATGAGCATAATAGATGTATATCGAACAGAAAAGCAGCCATCACCTATAACTATGTCGGAGGGTGCTAACTTGCGCTGAATGTTCTCGCAGGTTCAGCGAAAAAATCAGTTACGTCAGTCACCGGCGAACACACGAACAGGGCTTCCAATAGTCATCATCACGTAGTTATAGTAAATAATAAACAGGGATAATCATAGCTTGCACAATTCCGCTATCGTGACTTAACTTTTACTAAATCGTTTTAGAATTTAATATACAACCTCGCAAAGCAAGATCAATGCTAAAATTATGATGAAAACACACGAAAATTTACGTATCAACATAAATAAGGACATCTGGGGTGGGTGGGGGTTACATTTTCCTTTAGTAAAAGTAAAAGTACTAATAATATTTTTAGGTTAGGTATAAATGACAAAAATTAAAACAGAAAATTTTAGAATAAATGCGCTCAGTATTATCTGCGTGTGTGTGTGTGTGTGTGTGTGTGTGTGTGTGTGTGTGTGTGTGTGTGTGTGTGTGTGTGTGTGTGTGTGTGTGTGTGTGTGTGTGTGTGTGTGTGTGTGTGTGTGTGTGTGCGTGTGTGTGTATGTATGTATTTTAATACTGAAATTAATATCAGGTTCTGCTGCTGTCATTTTGCTAAAGCACACATACTTGGTTTTACTAGTGTTCAGTATTAAAAGGCTATCTTCTAGCCATTGGGTGACCAAAGAATGACAATATTCAGTCAAGGCTGCAACTGTTAGCCATGTCTTTTCATGTAATAGTATTACAGTGTCGCCTGCAAACATAAACATGTCTAAGCCAGATAAGTGATGTTGTTTAGATCATTTATGTAGATGAGAAATAGAGCCGGCCCAAGTGTACTCCCTTGTGGAACACCGTAACTACAAACAGCGCTATCACTTTCATGACCCTCAATACGGACACTTTGCGATCTACCCATTCGGTAGTCTGAGAACCAGTTATAAGCTGTTCCTCTAATACCGACATTCTCCAAAATTTTTAATAGTATAGATAGAATAGATCGAGGTAAGTCATGATGTGAGATGATAACTTTAAAACTGCATCCTCAGTTGATTTTCCATCTCTAAAACCATACTGATTTGGGCTGAGAATATTATATTTTTCGAGATACATCATAACTCTCTTTTTACAAGCTTTTCTAGTATTTTAGAAAGACTAGAAAGAAGAGAAATGGGTCTATAGTTGGAGGGATCCTTTGTATCTCCAGTTTTGAATATCGGACAGATTACCGACCTTTTAAAAGCTGTTGGAAATTTACCGGTTTCAAGACTTAGATTGCATATGTGTGCAATAGATTTAACAAGAACCTCTACCGTTTTTTTAAGAAAAATAGTTGTTATGTTGTCCCAGTTTCTAATCTCAACCACATCAGTTGGAAATAATAATATCCAACCAACTGCCTGTTTTATTGCTTTACGGAAAGAAGCTAGCTTATTTTCAGTAGAATTTAATTTCTGTAATATGTCATTAGCAAGTAATTTTCCGACAGAAGCGAAGTATAAATTTACATCGTTTAACGATTGTTTTGAGTTAATTGTTTGCATTTAGCGGAATTCACTGAGACGTCTTTTTCTTCTTCGAAACAAGAAAGTATCGTCTAAAATGTTTCCCCTTCTTTATTTATCTTCCACGTTCCTTTAATATTTCCTTGATTTTCCATGAGTTTATTTTTTATAAATATAACACTAATTCTACTAGTAGTTTTCGATTTCAGCAATCAAACAAATAACCAAATATTCTAAAAAATTTTGGATATTTGTATAACAAAATATCTATATTAATTTTCCTCCACTGCAGGACAGAATCACTAAGGTAGTATTTTCAGATAGTTTACTCCTAAGGGTAATATATGATGAACTTTTGTATGGAAGTATAATATTTACAAAGTGAGATGAAAGACTTTTCAAACATCCATATGTATATGTGTGACAAATTAATTTTTAAAACAGATAAACAAAACAATCTAATTCCGTATTTTTAATTATCATGGCTGTAACTCAAAAGAGTAACTTTTTAAATATCATGGCTGGTCACAGCCCTGCAATAAAGAGTTAACAGGCTGTCCAGAACTAAAATATCTCATATATCTTTCCTTAGGTATCGCCAGATGATTGGCGAACGCAATATCAGGCACCTTACGCTTTCTAAACAATATAACTTTCCAATTTAGTCAATTTAGGTTAGGTATAAATGACAAAAATTAAAACAGAAAATTTTAGAATAAATGCGCTCAGTATTATCTGCGTGTGTGTGTGCGTGTGTGTGTGTGTGTGTGTGTGTGTGTGTGTGTGTGTGTGTGTGTGTGTGTGTGTGTGTGTGTGTGTGTGTGTGTGTGTGTGTGTGTGTGTGTGCGTGTGTGTGTGTGCGCGTGTGTGTACGATAACTATGTATGCTTATATTTTCTTATGTAGTGTTAGCAATCATGTTTTCAACACCTTCGTAATCAAATGTATTAATCCATGTTAAAATTATGTTTTTAATTCTATTATTGATGCATTTTCTGATGTGCTTTTCTTTATTTAATATATTGTAAATCCGTGGAGTAATTATACCAAATTGTCTTTGAGTGAAACTTGTGTTCACTCAGGGCACAGGACAACGATTGACTCTTTTAGATGTTTCGGGCAGATAAGGTACAATTTTTTTATGGTAGCGTCGGAGACTTTCATAAATAAATAATTTTCTTACACTTAACACATTTGCTCTTTCATACAAAGCTGTAGTAGGGTGTCTATAGGGTAGAAAAAACATAACCTTTAGTAAAGAACGTTGTACACGTTCCAAAGTTGAGAAATGGGCCTTTGCGGCAGTACCGCAGGCACAAATACAGTATCTGATAAGACATTCGCCTAAGGCTTTGTAAATTTTGATTAACAGTTTATCATCAGCAATTGTTCTTAACGTTTTAAATACATAAATAAGTTTTCTTAACTTCATAGACAGCGATGTTACATGCAATTTCCAATTTATGTTATTATCTATTTGTATCCCAAGGTACTTTATGGAATCTACACGAGCCAATATTGAACAATCACATTGAGTAGGTTGACTGTTTCTACGATTACACGGGAATGTATGTATTTTAATACTGAAATTAATATCAGGTTCTGCTGCTGTCATTTTGCTAAAGCACACATACTTGGTTTTACTAGTGTTCAGTATTAAAAGGCTATCTTCTAGCCATTGGGTGACCAAAGAATGACAATATTCAGTCAAGGCTGCAACTGTTAGCCATGTCTTTTCATGTAATAGTATTACAGTGTCGCCTGCAAACATAAACATGTCTAAGCCAGATAAGTGATGTTGTTTAGATCATTTATGTAGATGAGAAATAGAGCCGGCCCAAGTGTACTCCTTGTGGAACACCGTATCTACAAACAGCGCTATCACTTTCATGACCCTCAATACGGACACTTTGCGATCTACCCATTCGGTAGTCTGAGAACCAGTTATAAGCTGTTCCTCTAATACCGACATTCTCCAAAATTTTTAATAGTATAGATAGAATAGATCGAGGTAAGTCATGATGTGAGATGATAACTTTAAAACTGCATCCTCAGTTGATTTTCCATCTCTAAAACCATACTGATTTGGGCTGAGAATATTATATTTTCGAGATACATCATAACTCTCTTTTACAAGCTTTTCTAGTATTTTAGAAAGACTAGAAAGAAGAAAAATGGGTCTATAGTTGGAGGGATCCTTTGTATCTCCAGTTTTGAATATCGGACAGATTACCGACCTTTTAAAAGCTGTTGGAAATTTACCGGTTTCAAGACTTAGATTGCATATGTGTGCAATAGATTTAACAAGAACCTCTACCGTTTTTTTAAGAAAAATAGTTGTTATGTTGTCCCAGTTTCTAATCTCAACCACATCAGTTGGAAATAATAATATCCAACCAACTGCCTGTTTTATTGCTTTACGGAAAGAAGCTAGCTTATTTTCAGTAGAATTTAATTTCTGTAATATGTCATTAGCAAGTAATTTTCCGACAGAAGCGAAGTATAAATTTACATCGTTTAACGATTGTTTAGAGTTAGTGTTTGCATTTAGCAAATCACTAGACGATACTTTTCTTTGTTTGAAACAAAGAAAAGTATCGTCTAGTGAAGAAACACTTCTTTTATTATCTTCCACGTTCCTTTAATATTTCCTTGATTTTCCATGAGTTTATTTTTATAATAGCTAACTTTTAGATTTTTAATAATCTGGTTGCAGATTTTTCTATATTTAATATATTTATTTTTAAGAATTTCATTATCTTTTGATTTTATACATTTCATGTGCAATTGATCTCTTTTTCTTATAGATTTCACAACTCCCACTGCTATTCAAGACCTAAGAGGCTCATTTCTTTTACTAATTTTCTTAAAAACTGTATTTTCATCAATATAGGATAGTAATTTAACCGTAAAAAGCTCCGTTGCTATATTTGCATCTTCTATAAGAAACAAAACACTTTAGAGCTCTTTTGACAACAGCTCTCGTATTTTTTCAAAATTAACTGTTATTTTATTATATTTGGTTACGTTTTTATTAATTAAATTATCATCAATACAAAGCAATATAGGGCAATGGTCAGTTAGAGGTTGTCCAAAGACAAGAGTTTTCCACGAACGCATACTTTTCACCATAAAGTGGTCAATACATTTATTTATTCGGGTAGGACGATTGATAGCTTGCTTTAGGCCGTACATTGCCATTACATTCAGATATTGTTGTGAGAAAGATGATAAATTACGAGGCAGGAGATCTAAATTAATATCACCTGTGAATATTACGTTATTAGTGCGAATATTAGATAATAATGTGTCAATGGATTTTTTTTTATTGATTAATTACAAGACAGTTTTCGTCTTCGACAGGAGGATATATATATATATATATATATATATATATATATATATATATATATATATATATATATATATATATATATATATACATATATATATATATATATATGTATATATATATGTATATATATATATATATATCATATGAAATTAAATATATACAGATATATACGAACTTTAATACTCGAACTACGAAGATGTCGCTCCATTTTATCCAGTCTGTCTTCCAGAGCCTTAATGTATTTCACATTGTTCGATTTATCCAGTTCTAATGAGCAAATTCGTAAAAACATCTCATCGTATTTAGAGCTTAGAAAATCAATGGAGCTAGAAATAGAATTATTTTGTCCGGTGTGAACGTTTATTCCCCCCTGTACCTTCTCCATTAAGGCAGTAAATTTTTCATCCTGCTCCAAAATTTCCGTTCCAATATATGATGTCACGTAACGTTTTCTAAGATAGTAATCTTCTTCTTGTAGCTCGTGCCAACACTTAACATTATTATAACAGGCTATTAGAAACTGTTAATTTTTCAGTATACTCAGACGTTATACTTGCGGGGTATGTGTCTTACATATCCCGCAAGTATAACATCTGAGTATTAACTTATTTATAATATATTTAAAACAATAAAACTAACATTTTATTACACCAGGGGACAATGTACAAGAAATTATATTCAAATTATCTAATTAGAAGAAAAGGTGACATCTTACAGTCATATCTCATCACGTACTATTGCTAGGTGCTCTAACGCCCCGATAAATAGATTGTTACTTGTGAATCAAATATTCTAGCAGAGATATTTTGTTTAAATCAACACTACAGCACGCATCAAGCACGCATCGAATTACGTCATTTCGACCCACCTTCCACCGAAGATATTTTCGGGACAACGTGATAGGTAATGAGTCCGTCGCCGTCTTAATGTTCAAGCCAACGATATACTCGTAAGTCGTACATAAATTTTTGGAAAACCCATTGGTACGAGCCTGCCACATGGGGAATCTAACTTGGCTCTTGACTCGAAATTCCGATCACCGAAGTACTCGGTTATAGCTATTAATTTATGCCTAGTAATTTTAAAAAGACTAAGGAGGCTAGGTGGGACATGCCACGAAAAAGTTTCGGAATGGCCAATGCGTGGTGTTGATAACAAATCCTCAAAATGCCTATGTAAATCAATGGCTTTTTATAGACCTTTACGTAAATAAGTAGAACTTACATACTTTACCGATACAACTACTCTGCTGACTCACCCACATAAGCTATCAGAATTTCAAATATGATAAATGGTGTACAAAATCAATTTCACTTGCAGGCTTTGATACTGCGTAGCCCATTTTTCATTCACCCCTGTTACCATAATTTATGACGCGAAGTCTCAGTTTCTACTTACTTACACTTGTTACCATTAGTATTTTTTAGTCTAACTCTCATTGATATCAAAACACATTTTATTATTTCAAATAATGTACAACGTCTGTGTGTTTGTATATGAATAATTTTCTATTTAAATATGTGTAACAGATGTAGGGTGTCCCTCTCTTCCGATGTGTGTCGTAAGAGGCAGTTAAGTGAAAGCCTTTTAAATACAATTGGCTCCAGACAGACAGCGGGGCAACCATCTCGAAAAATACTAGACAAAATTTCAGCAGCGTCTAAGGTACAAGCTATCTGGTACTGCGATCGCCAATCCGCTTGCGTGACGCCTATGACAAACCCTCCCATAGGGGGGAGGCCTATGTTCTGCAGTCTACTTTAACAGGTTGGTATGCTACTTATGTCATCATCATATGAGCCTGTTATGAGCATATTAGATGTAGATCGAACAGAAAAGCAGCCATCACCTATAACTATGCCGGAGCGGTGCAAACTTGCGCTGAATGTGCTCGCAGGTTCAGCGCAAAAATCAGTTACGTCAGTCACCGGCGAACACACGAACGAGGCTCCCAATAGTCATCAAGCCGAAATCGGTCGGGATATTATATATATTTATGTATGTATGTATGTATGTATGAATGTATATATATATATATGTATATATATATATATATATATATATGTATATATATATATATGTATATATATATATGTATATATATATATATATATATATATGTATATATATATATATATATATATATATATGTATATATATATATGTATATATATATATATGTATATATATATATATATATATATATATATATGTATATATATATATATGTATATATATATATATATATATATATATATATATATATGTATATATATATATATATATATATATATATGTATATATATATATATGTATATATATATATATATATGTATATATATATATATGTATATATATATATGTATATATATATATGTATATATATATATATGTATATATATATATATATATATATGTATATATATATATATATATGTATATATATATATGTATATATATATATATGTATATATATATATATATATATATATATATATATATGTATATATATATATATATATATGTATATATATATATGTATATATATATATATATATGTATATATATATATATGTATATATATATATGTATATATATATATGTATATATATATATATATATATATGTATATATATATATATATATATATGTATATATATATATGTATATATATATATATATATGTATATATATATATATATATATGTATATATATATATATATATATATATGTATATATATATATGTATATATATATATATATATATGTATATATATATATGTATATATATATATGTATATATATATATGTATATATATATATATATATATGTATATATATATATGTATATATATATATGTATATATATATATGTATATATATATATGTATATATATATATATATATGTATATATATATATATAATCTAGGTTTTTCTGTATTCAAATAGACTCTTAATAAACAATGTTAACTCACCCTTAAGCCAACGAAAACAAAATTTTAAGGGGACGCTATCTAACTAACGAGCGCAATCTCATTCTGTAAGAAGATTGAACGTTTTCCCTCCGGACTTAATTATATAAAACTAAAACTATTTTCCTGCTTTTTATCTTGCAGTAAATGTAGCTCAGTGCTTTAACAAAAATTTTTATTTTTGAAATTAATATTTTTATAGTTAATACTCGCAATTGCAGGCGCTGGGTGGAGTAATATAGTTATTTTAGATCCCAAAAATACTTATATTGCTCGACTAGTTTATTCCATTAAAAAAATTCCAATTTCTCCTGTAAAACCATTAGGAAAGGTCTAAACATCTAATAAATTAATTCGCTGATAGGAAAACTGACATTACTTATGTTTTTGGATTACCAACATGTTAGACGTTGTTGTAGCTACATGTCCCTAAAAAGATAACAAAGGAAGGTGACTTAGATTTGCAATGACAATTTGTAAATGTGATGAATTGCAAACTACTTTGAACAAAAATCGCACAAAAATATCGGTAATGGTCGAACACGTCAGTTGCGAGGTGTTAGTTGAAGTAGTCAATTCTCGTGTCGACCATGGACATTTTGTCATTTTACACACTATATTTGTTTTATTTATACACATACCTATAGTGCACAAAAGCTAATGAAGTAAAAGTATTTTACCAGAAATAATGTCGCGATAGCCGAGTGGTTGGGTAATCGTAGATCTAGTCAAAAAAACCCCGAGTTCGATCCCCAAGGCACGTACCAATGGATTATTTTATAAACTTATGTACGATTAATATTGTTGGCTTAAAGATGGCGACGCGCTCACAGCTCGTCATGTTGTCCCAAAAATATCTTCGATGGAAGGTTGGTCATTGTCGATACCTCTACCTACACCTATTTTGGGAATGGCGTGAAGAAATATTTTTAATCTACCAGAATTTTACAATCCAAAGGCGCTCAAAAGGGTTTTAATTTAAAAACATGATTTAAGACAACCTGGATTCAGATTCGCCGCGTTGTTCTAATTAAATTGTTACACTTCATACGTCTTCACATTTTATTTTATTTATTCAATTCGCAGACAGTCACGTCATACTGCGTAAACGATTAAATTATTAAGCTGCCATTTCTCTGATATGTTATAATTGTCATACAGTTTAATACGCAGTCGTAATATGAGTAAATGGTGATAAAGACAGCATTTTCTACATTGCACCAAAGTACACGCCGTGTTTGTTTTATTAAACAAGTACATCTTATAAGGCACTACATAATAATATTATTGTGTTTGAATGTAATTTTATTTTGCAGATATAATTTCTTGTAGATATTAAGGAATAGTGATAGTAAAAAGAAAATTATTGTGAAAATTAATATAAATAAGGGTTTAGTCATGGATATAAATTCAATATAAAACAAAACAAAATATTGGTAAAATTAATGAAGTTTTTATTGAGACACTATCATGAAATATTTGTTTTTTTTTACACTTTTAGATGTGCATCACAGTTAAGATTTTTTGATTTATGAATTCACATTGAAATAATTATAACATAATATTTTTCGTACGTTGTCGCGAAAATGTCTTCGGTAGAAGGTAGGTCAAAGGGACTTAATTGTTAAGACTAGACCTTTGTCTACCCCTGTATTGGGAATTGCGTGAAGATATATAATACTTGTTCGAGATTTATTATATCATTATTTAATATCAATAATTCTAAATTTAAAATCTTCTTTTAGAATACAATATATAATCCCAGTATCTAAAAAGAAAACATCCCTACCTAGATACTTTTAAAGTCTTTTCTGTCAATAAGGAAAAGTTTTCTTTATAAGGTTTCTTATCGCGTACATAGGAGTTGAGTCAGATACATTTAAACTTTTACAATTAGATGTTGTTTAGCGCTGTCAAGTAACAAGATAGGTTTACTTATTTTTATTATTAACTTTGTTTTGTAGAATAATAAATTTGGCCAAGCCGTGGCATCAACATATTTCTGAAACATTTTGACTTCTATGATGATGTTGATGAATGTCATTCACGGTATCAACTACAGTAAAAACACGTTCGTTTGCAAACGAGATATTAAACATTGTATTATACATTTCAGTTTTCATTGAGTCTTCTGTAATAATGTGTCAAAGACTTAATAAGCAAAATTATCGTGACATGCAAAGGTGGAAAATATAGCTCAAAATATCTTAAAATACCTTAAAATAACCAATAATAAATAATATCTTAAAATACCTTAAAATAACCAATAATAAATAATATCTTAAAATACCTTAAAATAACCAATAATAAATAATATCTTAAAATAACCAATAATAAATAATATCTTAAAATACCTTAAAATAACCAATAATAAATAATATCTTAAAATACCTTAAAATAACCAATAATAAATAATATCTTAAAATACCTTAAAATAACCAATAATAAATAATATCTTAAAATAACCAATAATAAATAATATCTTAAAATACCTTAAAATAACCAATAATAAATAATATCTTAAAATACCTTAAAATAACCAATAATAAATAATATCTTAAAATACCTTAAAATAACCAATAATAAATAATATCTTAAAATATCAATGCCGATCTATGTAATCTTACCACAAGCTCTTTAATATAGTTCCCAACCCAATTTTGCCATAAGGCCCCTACCTTAACAAAAAGGCTCGTAAAGAGGAAAAAAGCAAACACTAAAAAATTATTTAAGTAAAAGGACTAAAAAATTTTGACCTTAATAGCACATAGCATGTTACTTTATACAGATTATTAATATATTTAATATATTTCAATATTGCTCACGCCTACCATTTTCTTTTCTCCATCAACCAGAGTTGACTGGTAGAGAATGCCTCAAGGCATTAAGTCCGCTCATTGGAACTCTTAGTTTATAAGGTGTACAATAAAGTATAAATAAAAATAAATAAACATTCAGATAATTTAACATACAACACGGTTTACTGACTGACTTAATCTTGAAGCTCGGTAATCGAATTAGTAATCAAAATGTCATCTAATAAATTAAAGAAAAGAATGAAAGAAAATGAAGAAACCCATTTATTTTAAATCCATTTAACAACAATAACTTAATTTATTATCAACATAAGAATGTACATTCGTTTATCGACAGTAATTAAAAAAATAGAAACAAAGTGATATATTTTAATGTAAATAGTAATTTAAAATTTATGCGATTATTATACTTGAATATAAAAATACATAAAAGTCACGATAGCCGAGTGGTTGGGTGGTCGGAATTTCGAGTCAAGAGACCGGAGTTCGTGGCAGGCTCTTACTAATTATATCGTTGGCATGGACATAAAGACGGCAACGGGCTCACCACTTTTCAAGTTGTCCTGAAAGTATCTTCGGTGTAAGGTGGGTCAAAGGAACTTAATATTCTAGACCTCTTTCTACCTCTGTATTCGGAATGGCGTGAAGATATTTTTAATAATTAAAATCATAATGATTTCTAGTATTTACGCGAATGCTACACATCTTATCATACATATGTTGGTTAAAGCGTATTTAAAAAACCCACTGCTACGAGCCTTGGGAATCGAACTCGGGTCTTTTGACAAGAATTCCGGTAGCCCAACCACTCGGCTATAGTTATTTTTATTGAGGATTTCAAATTGCTATCAACATTTTCAGTAGTGGCAGCCTAGACACTAGGCAGCTACAGCTTTGGAATTATTAATACATACATATTATAATTACAAAATCTCCCACGTCGCATCTTTCCATTAATTCATCAGTCCATCTGAATGTGATATACTTAAAAACTATGGACAGATTGATTAATGATTAAGTTTACTAAGGTTTTTGTAGATAATCTGAAATATTACGATATTTATTCATTTATCTTTTCGCAATTGTCATATCCAGACATGAAAAGGAATGGATATAGAAAGATTACGAGAAAACAGTTATTAAATACTTAAGTCATTTAGTCAATTAGCGTGTATGATCTGTCCATGGAAAACCGGGGCTGGTCGATAGTTAATACTATTTCCTTCAATAATTTCTCTATTTTTTTCTTGCAAATGTTTTCTTGCATATGAACATGCATATATAACGGTCTATAGTGGTCCACTGAAGGGCAAACGCCTCTTGTGAAATTAAGATTTGCCATAATAACGACCTCCTTGGACGAGTGGCATACGTACCGGTTTTCATAATGTTACCAGCCAAGGTCTGCGGTCCCCGGTTCCATTCCCGGTCAGGTTAATGTAGAAAAACACTTTCTTTTTACCATACTTTTTAATAATTTAATATAGGTCCTTAAACTACGTATTTTGGGATCAGAGCAATGTATGTGATGTTGTCCCTCTTTGTGTATGTTACTAAAAGAAATATCGCCACGCCTGGCTTGCGTATTGGCCATCTCAATGTCTTGCACCTTAGATACTGTTACCCATTACAGATCTAATATATTTTACTATGTTTTTTTTTCGAAATGCTCCACGTCATTCATTTCACTCTCCTCTGCCAGTTGTTTTATTTTCTTAATTCTGTACTTCATTGTTATATTATTATTCTAAAAGATGTTGATATTTTCTTAAGTCTACACTTTATTACTACCTTTTTTTTTAACATGGGGAAATCCATTATGGATACCCAGCCTTCGGAAGAAAGCTGGGTTATGTCGGACTCCCACCGACTAACACCCCACGGTGGTCATCACATCGAACACATATTACAGTTACGTTTATAGCAATTAAGGTATCACATTGCATTGTTTCAACAAATATTCACCCATAAATTAATAGAGTCGCACGTACTCAACATTTGCAACATGCGTGGATGGTGTTTTGTAGTGTCACACATCAAATTAGCAGTACGTTAAAATAATTTTTAAAACTAGTACATGGTATTAGTGGGTAGAAGTAGGTAGGTAGGCCAAATGGGCTTAGATCAAACTTAGGTCGGAAAGGCTTAATTGTCTAAACCTCTGTCTACCCCAGCTTTAGAAAAATGTAAACATGAAGATAAAAACTAATTCTTCGTGATAGAATTCGGATATAAATCTGCTGCTGCTATAGAATGGTCAGGCTCAAGCGATCCCGCTTTCCCCACATTCTACAATTTAGAACAAAAATATTTCAATACATCGGGAAATAAAATATTATGGTACATTTTATAACAATGTCTAATGTGTCACAATCTTGACTTGAGTTGTTAATGCATGGCCGAGTGGCGTGACAATCGTCAATTCAGGAAAAGCCCTCCTGATGAGGGTTAACATCCTCAACTGGAAAGTACCTCCGAGTGAGGGGGAAAATTAAATTTTTATCTCTTTATTTGAGGACTACATAACACTTGCCGTACCTAATGTAAGGTTTTTTTTTTTTAACATGGGGAAATCCGTTATGGATACCCAGCCTTCGGAAGAAGCTGGGTTATGTCGGACTCCCACCGACTAAAACCCCACGGTGGTCATCACATCGAACACATATTACAGTTACGTTTAGAGCAATTATAGTATCACATTGCATTGTTTCAACATATATACACCCATAAATTAATAGAGTCGCACGTACTCAACATTTGCAACATGCGTGGATGGTGTTTTGTAGTGTCTCACATCAAATTAACAGTACGTTAAAATAATTTTTAAAACTAGTATATGGTATTAGTAGGTAGAAGAAGGTAGGTAGGCCAAATTGGCTTAGATAAAACTTAGGTCGGAAAGGCTTAATTGTCTAAACCTCTGTCTACCCCAGCTTTAGAAAAATGTAAACGTGAAGATAAAAACTAATTCTTTGTGATAGAATTCGGATATAATTCTGCTGCTGCTATAGAATGGTCAGGCTCAAGCGATCCCGCTTTCCCCACATTCTACAATTTAGAACAAAAATATTTCAATACATCGGGAAATAAAATATTATGGTACATTTTATAACAATGTCTAATGTGTCACAATCTTGACTTGAGTTGTTAATGCATGGCCGAGTGGCGTGACAATCGTCAATTCAGGAAAAGCCCTCCTGATGAGGGTTAACATCCTCAACTGGAAAGGACCTCCGAGTGAGAGGAAAATTTAACTTTTTATCTCTTTATTTAAGGACTACATAACACTTGCCGTACCTAATGTAAGGTTTTTTTTTATTTACGTGAGGGTCGAGGTCCTGGGGAGAATTTCTGTTAACATCAGATAAGCACTCCTGACATTTCCCCCTAAACATGTTAATCGCACGTTATAAGGGTGCCTCGAGTTGTGAATGTAAATTAATCAAGAATTAACTCGAACACTCTTATAAGTAATATGGCTTATTTGAAAGATTACCCTTTGGATAGGAACCTGTTAATATCGTAATGGAGTTTATAATTAAAAACTATATTATATATAGTTAACTAATCAAGTATGTCATACTCGTATATACGATATTTGTGGTGTTTTAAATTATTAAACAAGAATGGTTAAAAGAAAGATTAAGATATTTCACGTAAATCTTCCTTTATAAAAGTTTCATTAAAATCGGATTAAGTGTACCTGTTTCAACATCTATTATACCCGAACCAAAAGTAAAGGACAAAACTACGAAGGACGTCAGTTTTGGTATCATGCAAATGCCAGAGTTTTAAAACCTTAGTTTTAATAAATTGATTTATTACGTTGTACTTAACAAGGCTCTCTCTTTTTCTGAAATTTTATATTTACATTCATGTATAATAATTATCAAACGTGGTGTTTATTTGACAAAGTTATCGGTAAACATAAATAAAATACATAGAGACAGGCAACCCTCCTTTTCAAAGTCGGTTTATCAGTTTCCCATCTAGTTGGACTATTCACCTGACCAGTTTTATTCAGATATTTAATTTTTGTCTGTCTCGATCTCCAAATGGACTGACTGATTCTATGTTGGTACTGGCTACTTCTCCAACTTCCAACTTATGAAAAGCTATGTAGAATAGATTCTAAAACAATTATAATACTAGTAAAAAAATAACGCACAACATACAGTTACGATAGTCTAGTGGGTGGGTGGTCGGAATTTCGAGTCATGAGGCCCGAGTTCGATCGCCAGATGGCAGGCTCATACCAATGGGTTTTTTTCAAAAACTTATGTACGAATTTATCGTTGGCTTGGACATTGAGACGGCGTCGGGCGCACCACCTGCCACGTTGTCTCGAAAATATTTTCGGTGAAAGGTGGGTCGAGAGACTTAATTGTCTAGACTGGACCTCTGTCTACCCCTGTAGTGTGAATTGCGTGAAGTATATAGTATAGTATATATAAGTATAAGTTTATACTTCCATCTCTTGGCGAGTTATTCTATACTTTTTTTCAATTCTTAGATAATTTATTCACATATCGTGTAAAAACTAGTAAACAGATTTTAATGCAGTTTTAACACTCTAAAAGAACTTACGTAAAATGTATGAACACAAAATAATGCATTGCTAGTTTAAGAGCTAATAATTGACATATCTATTGTATGGTGAAAAAATCAGCCTAATATTTTAGAAATTCCACAAATTCATTACGTATTTCATACATTCATACCCTTTACTGTGGGATAATATCGAAAATTATTAAGCGTAATAAACTTGGATTAGGTATTTGGATACTGTAGGATTAGGTTTGGATTAGGTATGGTACTTGAATACTATGGCTTACAAAGCGTATTGCACATAGAACAAATGCGTATTACTTGGATAAGCATATACATCACCTACTATAGACTATGAATATGATTTATCCACTACATACGTTTAAATATACAATGACTACCTCCGTGACGATTGGCGTAAACACCGGTTTTCAAGGTGTCGCCACCTGGACGTCCAGGGTTCGATTCCCGGTCGGGTCAACGTAGAAAAATCACTTTTTCTTCATTTCGTGGTTTGGGTGTTTGTGGTGCCTTCATTGTTTCGGATGTCCATACCATAAGTGTTCTAGCATCTTACATTGGGATCGGAGCAATATATAGCTATCTATATATTTATGTTGTTGTTCCATAAAGGTTCACGCATCAGTTTTAAAAAGTACCGATCTCGAACAAATTGAGAGAAATCTTTATATGAATAATTTATTACATGTACTATATATACAAAAGAAGTGGTTTTAAACCAAAATGCTTGAAACGTTTTAAATTTTATACGACATTTCAAGGAAAATGAAAGAACAGGTAAAAAATTATAAGTCAATTAACATTATGATCGAATAAGGGAGCTTCTAATTGTTTTAATTGAAAAAGAGACCCCGGAGTATGATACGAATTAGGCACGTTTTTTCGTTTCGCTTTGTTCAATTAACGTCTTTTCAATGGTGTAACAAAATTATTCTAATTATATAACATTTTTAATTTAACACAAAAAATCATAAGCAAAAAATGTGAAAACTGTGGCTGAGGATATGCATGCACCTGTACTAAGGCGTTACATCCAAACGACAACCGAAATAGAAGACTAATTATAATAATAATTTAATATAATTTTCCTTTTTTCTTTTGCACATATATCAGTAAAAAAAATTGCATTATATTATATTAGTGTTACTAACATTATTTTAAGCTTTGATTGCGTAAAACTTAGAGTTTAAGGTTTTAAGCTACATTACATCACTAATATTTGTGTTATACACTGCAGTTTAACATTAGAACTTGTGTCTAGAGTGGTTCATGACAGTAGTCAAATGGCGAACTCAAAATTGCGACTTCTTATATAGCTATATTTTGTGTTTGGTTTTTCGTTTTATTTTTCAACAAACCAATCAGATTAATTTGGTCCGTTTGTATATTATATAGGTAGCATTCAACCGAATTTTCTATTTCATATGTTAATATCTATTAATCCGTTTAGGTTATCAAGCAAACTTTCCAGTATAAGTAGAAAAAAGACGTATGAGGTAGTCATTGTTAGAAAAAATGTAAATATATCTTTATTTACTTCATCAATACGATTTTTTAATTTTTTAGATAAAGTGCAGTAAAATTTAATAAAATATTTAATTATTGTTCATCTGTCATATTTTAACTAAAGTATGTAAGTTAGTACCTGTCTTACATCGGCCATGTATTGCTTATAAACCAGATGGTGCCTGGTAAACACCTAAACGACAGGTATAGCAGAAGCGATGTAGACATTGTACGTTATTTATGACGGAAGCCGTTGCATGCTGTGGACGTAATAATGTACTCTCAGTACATCAAACTTACTATGCGTTATGATTATGACAAACCCTCTTTACGGAACACCTATGTTAATAAACTTATCAAACCGATATTAGAATTTCCTATACTAGAACTTGGCTCTCATAATTTAAATTCTATTCGCTGGAATTTTCAGCTATGCGACACCTTTAATTTCACACTATTATATAATTACTCTTTCACTTATTTAACTAACTACTATCTTCCAAAGGATTTCGATCATTACACAAAAGGCTTTAAAGTTTTTTTTAATAATATCTTCTGTTCGGAAATGCGAAACGTTATAGTGCATTTATCTTAGCCACCTGGAGCATCTCTACTTTTGTACTCGCGCTATTTTTGTACGTATAGCATATATGAACGCGTACGCGAATGGATATATAATAACACATACACTTTAAAGGAGTTTAAGAGTTTCGAATGGTGATTATGACATACATAAACCGTATAATCTAATATTTTATTTTATAATAATATCTAACTCGGAACTGTTGTCAATGAATAACTATAAATACAACAACTACTTCATTTTACTATTGTCATAAATGTGAAATAATTCCTCCAGAAATTACTATTTTCCTCCCTAATAATTGTGGAGAAGGCACAGGTCGGAACTTTAGATCCGTTTTTCCGCCTAACATTAAAGTGTGCAGGTACGGCAGGAATAGAGAAACCATTAAAGCTCAGGCATTAGACATACATAAAGACATACTTCGTTCCAATATTGTAGCAATTTGCAATTTAACTGCGGAAACTGGGAAATCTCACGTAATATAAAGTAATTGAGACGACTTAACTGTAGATAACTATGAGACTCTAAGCTTCGATATTAAAACATATTGCTTTTGTGTTACATCATTTGCTAATGTTTTTATTCAAATTTCAAATAAATAAATAAATATCTTCACGCAATTCCCAATTCAGGAGTAGACAGAGGTCTAGTCTAGACTAGAGTACGCGTCTTTATTACAGTTGTAATATGTGGGAAGAAATTATGTGAACATGAAAACAAAACGGCGAAGTTGTTGTAAATCTATATAGTCAAACTGCAGTGAAGAAGAAGTGCCTTCGACCCACCTTCCACCGAAGATATTTTCGGGACAACGTGACAGGTGGTGAGCCCGTCGCCGTCTTTATGTCCAAGCCAACGATGTAATTCGTACATAGGTTTTAGAAAAACCCATTGGTACGAGCCCGCCACCTGGGGATCGAACTCTGGTCTCCCGACTCGAAATTCCGACCACCATACCACTCGGCTATCGTGACTTTTAAATTCAAATTTCGAACAAAGATAATTTTTTTAATACGATTGTATTAGTTTTAGACCGGTTCGGAACTTTCTTATTCTAACTACAAATAGTCCTCTACAGATACCTTAATAAAATTTTGATACTTACTAAAAAAGTTTATGTACTGAAAATTTTTGTCGCTGTTCATATTAAAAGATAGATCTTTCTCACTATCGCTGTAACGATCACTGAGTAGAGTGCTATGTATATATGTATATATATGTGGGTAACTGTATGTACATCCAATAATATAATAAAAACATCCCAATAATATAATAAAAACATCCCAATAATATAATAAAAAATATTTTTCATCACATAATAAATTTATAATTCAATAATTTTATTCATAATATTTTATATTTATATTATTGACATATTTTTATCGTACGGCTTCAGTATTATTTACTCTGTAACCCACCAGTGTAAAGTCGATGCGATCGCTGTCAGATATAAAGCGAAACACAATAGGCACATCCAATTTGTTGAGGAGAAAAATTTAAATAACGTGACACACATTTCCCCAGTGCAGTGGTAAGCGATGCTGGTAACGCGTAGACATAATCGCGTAACTTGGGTTGTCCTCTCAGGCGAATTACCTATGACAGCTGAATACGAATAAGGCAAATAAAAGTCCCACTTTCAAACAAACTTTTATATACGTTTTATTTATAGGCGAGCATATTCTTAGAGGACATTTTAAAATTCTAAATGAATACTTGCATTAATTATTTCCAGCTTGTAATGCAGATAATATGCCTCTCTAGAGGACTGAATCAAAACTGAAAACCAATTATTTATGTTTTACACAATTTTTTGCTTATTAAACACACAAGCCATATTGATTCAACAGTCTGCTTAAAACATATTTAGAATAGAACCTCTAGATTGCCTGTGTAGATACATACGAACCGAACGATAGCCGAATAGTTCGGAATTCGAATCAAGAAACCCGAGTTCGATCCCCAGGCTCGTACCAATGGATTTAAAAAACTTATATACGACATATATCGTTAACTTGGACGTAAAGACGGCGATGGGCTCATCACCTGTCACGTTTCCCAAAAATATCTTTGCTGGAATGTGGGTCGAAAGGACTTCATTGTCCAGACCTCTGTCTACCCCAGTATTGGGAAAAGCGTGAAGATATTTTACCTCTAGATAGATATTCACATATATTATCACATTATGTTTAATGTTAAACTATATAAATCTTATATTATATAAAACTAGACTGGAAAAAAAATTTTCATAATATTTGTGCGACAGCATCACATTGCAGTTTGACTATGTATATTTACAACAACTTCGCCGTTTTGTTTTCATGTTCACACAATTTCTTCCCACATATTAAAACTGTAATAAAGACGCGTACTCTAGACGATTCCTGTGTACGATGCCTTAAAAATATCATTGTTTCGTTGTTTTAATATTATTGCTGTTACAGCTTTCGTATTTAGAACGGGTTAAGTGTCTCACGACAGCACAAAGGGGAGTATAGGTAATATTTTCTGTATATATTTAAATACTTTATGTAAACGTAGGGAATACAACATGGATAAGAGGAATTAATATGAACAAAGGCCCTTTTGAGGTCCTGTGAATGGAGATTGGTTACGATGTATGGATGTAAAAAGATAAGATAAATAGAAAAGTATTGATCTTTTAAATAAAATAAATATATAAATATCTTCACGCAATTCACAATACAGGGGTAGACAGAGGTCTAGTCTAGACAATTAAGTCCCTTTGACCCAGCTTCCACCGAAGATATTTTTGGGACAACGTGATAGGTGGTGAGCCCGTCGCCGTCTTTATGTCCAAGACAACGATGAAATTCGTACATAAGTTTTTGAAAAACTCAGTGGTACCACCCAACTACTCGGCTATTGTGACTTATTATCTTATTGACCTTTTAGTGTTTGTTTATTGAAATAGTTATTGTTTGAATTAAATCTAATCAATAACATTTGATGGAAGAGAGTTGTAAAATTTGTTATAAGTGTTGTGTATGTATCTTAAAACAATTAAATATTTAGAAAAAAAGATTCTCGTCGGTCTTTAATCTTTAGTCGTCAACTCCGACAAAATAGTTCCAACTTTCTTCAATTCAATTTGTTACCGAATATAAAATAACAGTAACCAATTACTATAAGGTGTACTATTAGCTCATCTTTCATTTCAATCCAATCACAAAAAATACTGCTGTATCTGATCTTTTAGAGATGAGTATCCCGCCGGTTGAAGAAGGCTATAAATTATATTATCCACTAAAAAGAAAAAAGTTTGTTAAACAAAATTTGATGTGTTAAATATGGATATATATGTTATATATATATATATATATATATATATATATATATATATATATATATATATATATATATATATATATATATATATATATATATATATATATATATATATATATATATATATATATATATATATATATATATATATATATATATATATATATATATATATATATATATATATATATATATATATATATATATATATATATATATATATATATATATATATATATATATATATATATATATATATATATATATATATATATATATATATATATATATATATATATATATATATATATATATATATATATATATATATATATATATATATATATATATATATATATATATATATATATATATATATATATATATATATATATATATATATATATATATATATATATATATATATATATATATATATATATATATATATATATATATATATATATATATATATATATATATATATATATATATATATATATATATATATATATATATATATATATATATATATATATATATATATATATATATATATATATATATATATATATATATTCACATATATTATCACATTATGTTTAATGTTAAACTATATAAATCTTATATTATATAAAACTAGACTGGAAAAAGATTTTCATAATATTTGTGCGACAGCATCACATTGCAGTTTGACTATGTAGATTTACTACAACTTCGCCGTTTTGTTTTCATGTTCACACAATTTCTTCCCACATATTAAAACTGTAATAAAGATACGTACTCTAGACGATTCCTGTGTACGATGCCTTGAAAATATCATTGTTTTGTTGTTTTAATATTATTGCTGTTACAGCTTTCGTATTTAGTACGGGTTAAGTGTCTCACGACAGCACAAAGGAGAGTATAGGTAATATTTTCTGTATATATTTAAATACTTTATGTAAACGTAGCCTTTTGAGATCCTGTGAATAGAGATTGGTTATGATGTATGGATGTAAAAAGATAAGATAAATAGAAAAGTATTGATCTTTTAAATAAAATAAATATATAAATATCTTCACGCAATTCACAATACAGGGGTAGACAGAGGTCTAGTCTAGACAATTAAGTCCCTTTGACCCAGCTTCCACCGAAGATATTTTTGGGACAACGTGATAGGTGGTGAGCCCGTCGCCGTCTTTATGTCCAAGACAACGATGAAATTCGTACATAAGTTTTTGAAAAACTCAGTGGTACCACCCAACTACTCGGCTATTGTGACTTATTATCTTATTGACCTTTTAGTGTTTTTTTTTTAATTGAAATAGTTATTGTTTGAATTAAATCTAATCAATAACATTTGATGGAAGAGAGTTGTAAAATTTGTTATAAGTGTTGTGTATGTATCTTAAAAAAATTAAACATTTTGAAAAAAATATTCTCGTCGGTCTTTATCTTTAGTCAGCAACTCCGACAAAATAGCTCCAAGTTTCTTGAATTCAATTTGTTACCGAATATACAAGAACAGTAACCAATTACTATAAGGTGTACTGTTAGCTCATCTTTCATTCCAATCCAATCACAAAAAATACTGCTGTATCCGATCTTTTAGAGATGAGTATCCCGCCGGTTGTAGAAGGCTATAAATTATATTATCCACTAAAAAGAAAAAAATTTGTTAAACAAAATTTGATGTGTGAAATATGGATATATATGTTATTTGACATGTAGATGTCGTAGTGTAGATGTTATTTATTTACCAATCACACAAATTATGAAAACACTTAATTTTGAATTAAAATTTAAACTGAATTAAAAAATATATATCTTCACGCCATCCCCAATACAGGGGTAGACAGAGGTCTAGACAATTAGGTCCATTTGACCCACCTTCCACCGAAGATATTATTTTAGACTTACTTATTTTTCAAAACTTGATCATTTTATGTCGGAGAATATGGCAAATATCATTATACCAGAGAATCCTGGTCAATGATACAAATACATAGACATCTCTCAACTTACATACAAAAACCCATGGTTCGATAAAGGTCTAATGATTTATTTCATTTACTTAGGTTTTTCTAAACAGAAAGAAAAATGTCACATTCCAAACTTGTCATTGTTTATATTATCTATGCAATAAATGAAGAGATTTTAAAAGGTTTGTCGTGTGACGCTGTCGCGCAAAGTGATATAATATTCAAGTAGAAGGTAACTCAAAATGCAAGACAAGGCGCTGCATACTCAAGGCTCTTCAGTCTTCACTATTGTAGTATACTCAAGACCATGCTATGCAGCTCGCTAATTAAAATTGCGAAGAGTAAACATATATACAGTTATACGTTTGCCCACGAGCCAGCAAATTAGCTTAGCTTTGTTAAAAGATTTATGATTTTAGACTGTGTGAATAAATGCTTATTTTAACGTTAATACTTTTTCATTACCATATTTGAATTCAAACTGATGAAAGAAAGATTATACATAGATATGTACATAGATAGATATGAACAACATCAGCATTGCTCATATTTCAAAAGTAAGTATCTAGAGCACATGTGTTGGAAATGGAATGGGAAACAAGAAGGTACCATAAACACCCAGACGAGATAGTGTAAAAAAGTGGTATTTTACCTTGACTCGTCCGAGAATCGAAACCGAGACATCAGAACAACACTATGAAAATATACACATACGTTTTTCGTTACTCAGGCGGACAGGTATCATCACGAGATTTTCCTTCGTCGCTGAGATCATGGTGGACTCAGTACTTAAAATTGTTTTTTAGCAACTGTAGTGGTGACGGTGGTCTAGAAAAACTTCGTTTTCGCCAATGCGTTTGTGTTTTACCTAACTCTCATGTATACATATGATATGTGTTTGTGTAATATGTCAAGAATATCACAAATTAAAATTCGACACATTTTTCATACATATTTCACACCGCATAACAAATACAGGGATCATCCTGACATAATAAGAGAGTGAACCTTATCATTTCATATTAAATTTACATCAAATAACTCGCTCTATTTGGATATTACTTCTTTTTCATCAACTAAAGATTATATCTACTTGAATCATTAATTAAAACTTATGTGCGATTTATGTATAGTTGACTTGGACATAAAGACGGCGTCGGGCTCACCACCTGTCATTGTTTATATTATCTATGCAATAAACGAAGAGATTTTAAAAGGTTTGTCGTGTGACGCTGTCGCGCAAAGTGATATAATATTCAAGCAGAAGGTAACTCAAAATGTAAGACAAGGCGCTGCATACTCAAGGCTCTTCAGTTTTCACTATTGTAGTATACTCAAGACTAGCTATGAAGCTCGCTAATTAAAATTGCGAAGAGTAATCATATATACAGTTATACATTTGCCCACGAACCAGCAAATTAGCTTAGCTTTGTTAAAAGATTTATGATTTTAGACTGTGTGAATAAATACTTATTTTAACGTAACTATTTTTTTCATTACCATATTTGAATTCAAACTGATGAAAGAAAGATTATACATAGATATGTACATAGATAGATATGGACAACATCAGCATTGCTCATATTTCAAGTCAGTATCTAGAGCACTTTTGTTGGAAATGGAATAGGAAACAAGAAGGTACCACAAACACCCAGACGAGATAGTGTAAAAAAGTGGTATTTTACCTTGACTCGTCCGAGAATCGAAACCGAGACATGAGAACAACACTATGAAAATATACACATACGTTTTTCGTTACTCAAGCGGCCAGGTATCATCACGAGATTTTCTTTCGTCGCTGAGATCATGGTGGACTCAGTACTTAAAATTGTTTTTTAGCAGCTGTAGTGGTGACGGTGGTCTAGAAAAACTTCGTTTTCGCCAATGCGTTTGTGTTTTACCTAACTCTCATGTATACATATGATATGTGTTTGTGTAATATGTCAAGAATATCACAAATTAAAATTCGACACATTTTTCATACATATTTCACACCGCATAACAAATACAGGGATCATCCTGACATAATAAGAGAGTGAACCTTATCATTTCATATTAAATTTACATCAAATAACTCGCTCTATTTGGATATTACTTCTTTTTCATCAACTAAAGATTATATCTACTTGAATCATTAATTAAAACTTATGTGCGATTTATGTATAGTTGACTTGGACATAAAGACGGCGTCGGGCTCACCACCTGTCACGTGAAAATTTGTCTTCGGAGGAAGGTGAGTCGAAAGGACTTAATTTTCTGGACCTCTGTGTAATTATACAGTTTTGAAACTGTTTTAGCAAATTAAATTTATAGTAGTAACTATATTTTTTAATAAATGGCCTCGAATCAAGAGAGACCAACATTTATAACTTCCTCTTCTGTTTGAAACAATACAATGCACCAATGTACGCCAGAAAGTAACGGCTATGGTTCTAAACACGTTTGTAACGTTATGGTTTAACTCTCATATATATTTCAATAAAAACAAACGCTACCCAAATGGAAAAGAAAATTTAGACAGCGATTATTCGTACTTTGTCATCTTAAATTTTATGAAACAAAGCCCAGGCAGTTCATCGGTTTCAATACAGATAAACACACAATAATCGTTATTTTTAGTTTTATATTATACTATTTGATACGATGTTATTATTCAAAGTGAATAGACAAGGCCATGTCAGGCAATTTGGCAGCGTTCGCAGCGCTCCATTTCGGAGATAGGACGTTGTTTACTGCTGTTGTTTGAGTCTGAGATATATCGTAGCTTTTGCTATAGTACTTTGCGTTATTTACTTTTGAATATCATTTTATTACTTCCTAGTTGATGTGACTAACATACAATAATACTTAAAATATCATATTGATTGGATATTGATAGATTTCTAGTGAAATAACTAACGTCCGTTAACTATCTTTCATATACAACGTATTTTCACGATATACGAACAATATTAACACATCTCTGAATTGAAAACAAATAAAAAAGGAAGATGTTAATGAAGGGAAGTGTCAATATTTGTCAATCTTTCGCTATGACTTTCCGTATTAAAACACGTAGTATAGGTACGTTGTACATGTAGAAACATTTTATAAGATAAAATATGTCTTTTCATTTTTAAACATTCCCGTACTCGAGAAAATCTGAAATTTGAAGTATGGAATAAAGTAAATATTTTTATTGTGTTTTGTCGCTTGTGTAAGGTATCAGTCATAAAAGATAAAACAATAAAAATGTTATGAGATATCCAAATACTTATTTGTCTAGGTGCAATAAAAATATGCTAAAATAGTACGCGACCTTTCACTGAATTCGAAGTGAAAGTCGATATTATTTACATAGGCTCAGCCGTTAGGGCGCTCATAAAAATAACGCCTAAGGGATCACATTCATGCTCTGTTAAGGAGTTTCTTTGAAGTACCCACACTGAAACTAATTTTGCTTTCTGGGTCATGTTATTTTTATGGTTTTCATTGAATTGATAGATAAAATAAATATGTAACCTCGAAAAAAGAGAGTTTGTTTGCTTATATATTTAATTTATTTGGCCCAGAATGGACGCTAAAGGTCCTTCCTAATTTCAATAAGTGCAAAGACCATATTTTACACTAATAATAATTAATATTATTAATATGCACATAAAAATATTAAAATATATATCTTCACGCAATTCCCAATACAGGGGTAGACAGAGGTCTAGTCTAGACATTTAAGTCCGTTTGACCCACCTTCCACCGAAGACATTTTCGGGACAACGTGACAGGTGGTGAGCCCGTCGCCGTCTTTATGTCCAAGCCAACGATAAATTCGTACATAAGTTTTTGAAAAACCCATTGTTACGAGCCTGCCACTTGGGGGTCGAACTCGGGTCTCTTGACTCGAAATTCCGACCGCCCATCCAATCGGCTATCGTGGCTTTTTAATATGCACATATTACCTATATTCGTAATTATTGTATAAATAAACTTCGTACGTAGAACTTAGTCATAAAAGTCCATTGCAGGACATATGCCTCTCTATTAAACAGGCTCTGCAATAATCTCAAGGCTTGCCAAAGTGATTGACGATCGTAGTTCCAGAGACCTTGACCCATCGCAACACTGCTGCCCGAGTGATCTGCTTAATTTTGTTGAGGATAGCTGTTTCAAGGTGTGCCAAGATATCTGCCGGTATGCTTTGGCATTTACAAGGCTGTTTCCTCGGTCGTCTCTTATAATACTCATACGCAGACAGGGAGTGGTATTATTACGCTGTGGAATTATACCAGCGTTTAAGAGCAAATACTTTTTACAACTTCTATTGTTTATGATTATTCCAAGCATAAATCAAGATAAGTCACGATAGCCGAGTTGTTGGGTGGTCGGAATTTCGAGTCGAGAGACCCGAGTTCGATCCCCAGGTGGCAGTACCAATGAGTTTTTCAAAAACTTATGTACGAATTTCGTCGTTGGCTTGGACATAAAGGCGGCGACGGGCTCACCACCTGTCACGTTGTCCCGAAAATATCTTCGGTGGAAGGTGGGTCAAAGGGACTTAATTGTCTAGACTTGACCTCTGTCTACCCCTGTATTGGGAATTGCGTGAAGATATTTATTATTATATTTTATAAATCAAGACCCTTAGACATAAATAAATAACAATTAAAGACATAAGGAGAGCGCAGAATCAGCAATGCGGCAATTTACAGTAATACCAATCAATGAAAGATATTACTGAATAGATAATGATCTCCCCCAGGGTACGTCCCGAACGTGAACTAGGTATGCTACTAGGTATATTTACCATGAATTAATTAATTGCACGTAAGCGTGCATAAAATTTCACGAACCCCCTCTCCTTTTCATACGTAAGATTCTGTATAATTTTTTCAGAATGACATGTTTTTAGAAAGGGATCAGTTACACTGAAAAACAGTTCGATGTAAATCAAAGATTATTTATTAAATAATGATGAACTAGTTAAATTAATCTTTGAGAAAAATAAATCGTATATGCTGGATCGAATCAGATCATCAATCAAACACATTCATTATTGTCAATTTCAATAAAAATTAAAAAAATATATTACCTTTAAGATAATCAAATTATTACAGTTAATACGTATAAGCTAATACTTAATTTTAGGCTGTTAACGCATTTCATTGACGTTGGTGGTAAATGTTACCTGGTGTCGAGCCTGTGTCTGTATTAGTGCAAGCATAAACATAGTGGGCTTAGTCAGCCGACTACGGATGCGCGTTGATTGGCTGTGCCCTCCACAACCAAGGTCACGGCGAAAGAGTTATGATATTGCTATTCACCATACTATCCTCCGCGACTGTAGCGTCGGCCGCACCACTGATGCGACCTTGGTGGGACTGCTCTCAGAGGTGGGGATGTGATTGATGGCAGACGCAAAAATCTGATTCATTGTAGGAAGACGGGTGGGATGGTGCTACCCGTTTCCCCGACCCCCATGGTGCTTGATTGGCGGACGGGGTTAGTTGCCCACATGGATAAGACCAAGAAGACAGTCGGGCGCGTCTAGTCAGAAGGGTATAGAACGCTTTTTCGTTGGGAATATCCCAAAGTATAAAAAGGGCAAGTTAAAAAGTGTTCATGAAACAACTGAAACACTATCTTGTCCGAAAACTTTTATAGTTTTTATACCTCTCCAACGGATACTTCAAAGGGTACACATTTGAAAGCTGAGGCTGAGCAAGCCCACTTTGACCAAGTCATCCTGAAAAACTTATTCTAAACTCCTGGAATGTTCAAACAGTGACTGTTAAGTCCAACAGCCAGAAAATGGTTGTAATGTATTTGGGCAACCCTTACGTTTAGCGTCTTAAGTCAGTTGACCTATTCAAAACCAGCGTGATTGCAACTTTAGCGTTTGTTTCACGGAGGTGAATAGTAGACGTCTGCATAGCCATTGCTTATCATTTCTCTGTCCGTACCACAATAATGACTATTAGGCTATTAGAATGGACGTATTCATATCGCTGGTGATCGTCTTTTGTTAAATTGCCAAACTAGTGCCAAAGCATCCCAGCATTAGTCTATATATCAAAAATTTGGAATCTGCAAATGCAGACGCATAATCCACTATCATTTGGGAGCCAAATGATAGTGGATTATGCGTGAGGCTCGTTTATTTGCCAGCGTGCACCATTTGCAAATGAAAGTATGATTTCGGTAAGAGATAGCATGTACGCACTATAATATATCTCATAAGAATTGCTATACAGTATTATTAATGTTACGTTAATTAATCTATCGAGAGGTTTGTTGAGGCATATTTGAAATGTATTCAGTTTAATAACTCAAAGCCAACTTATTTTATTCAAATAAATTATGAAAATTAACTAATTTAAAAAAGGTATAAAAACATCGTAAGAGTTATTTTCTGCGCTATTCATTTAATAACTTTGTGAAATATGCTCCGGTTGCAACATAAAATAAAGCTAAAACAAAGATAGGTGTTTTCATAAAACGCGAAAGAGAATTTTGAATCACCTTTGAAAATATATATTTAATATACCTTAAAGAACCATCATAAAAGAGCTTAACAAAAGACTGAAAAAAACATTTATGGATCTCGCTTTGTTTAGCGACTGAGAAGTGTAGAAAATAAAAGGTGCTCTCCCTATTTTAACTGACATTTTAACGCATTTGTCATTCCTTTCATAAGACTCGTTGCAAGTTGAATGAGAAACATTGTATTCTTTAAAATGTATACAAATAGGTGTCAGAAAAAAATTCCATTTTTGCTTTAAAAGTTTCATCCATTTGATAATATTTTTACGGCTAAGACATAGCATATTAAACAAAACTGTACGTTGTAAAAACTGTTCCAATAATAATTATGAGATAATTAAAATTTTTTTAAAGATATTTATTTTTAAAACCATAAGGAGTTTAACCGATAGTTCCAGAACAAATTTACTGAAGACAAACATGTTCACGCCATTCCCTATATATCACGATAACAAAGCACTAAAGAATCAGATAATTTCTTTCTATAAACAAATAATTATTTTGATATATGATGTGATAGCTCACGATAGCCGAATGGTATGGCAATTTTGTTATAATTATCATTTGATCAACGCACATTAATAACAGATTGCACATCATTGTTAATGGCCTTTGAGGAAAATGTCCTTCCAATAAATTAAGTTATAGTAATTTTATGCATGAAACCATTTTCATCAGGCTAGAAAGGATAAAGGAGTTTTAATCAGGGAAAGTATTTTTAACTGATTTCTATCTTCTTGGGTTTCGTATAAAGCAACTAAGGGAACATTTCTTCATTTAATGGCGACCGTCACCGTCACCGAGAAGTGGCTAAACAATGATCTCGAAACGTAGCAGAAAATTAAGTAGACTGCTGACGGACATGTGCATCAAAAGTGCGGGGTATCCGGTACTACAATCGCACAAAACGCTAGCTAAGCGTGCCTCTCATAGAATATGTTTCGTATGGAAGCGGCATACAAAAACGCCATTGTTCTGCAGTAGACTTTTATGTCTTTAAGTACCAATAAATAAGGAAATATAAAGTAAAATAAATAGTAAATATCTTCACGCAATTCCCAATACAGGGGTAGACAGAGGTCTAGTCTAGACAATTAAGTCCCTTTGACCGAACTTCCACCGAAGATATTTTCGGGACAACGTGAAAGGTGGTGAGCCCGTCGCCGTCTTTATGTCCAAGCCAACCCATTGATACCAGCCTGCCACCTGGGGATCGAACTCGGGTCTCTTAAATCGATATTCCGACCACTCAACCTTTCGGCTATCGTGATATATAAAGTAATATTATAAATTTGATTTTCCTTATTTTTGATGTGAAAAATCTATAGCCGCACGTAAAACCGATTTCTGGCGTGGCGACGCATGCCGTGGCGACGGGTCGCCACGCTATACAAAGGTATACTAATTTACACCCTATTACCTAAGAGTTAAGGTTTATAGTTAAACACTGAAATCCCTTTTTTATATTTAGTTAATTATATTCATATTATTCATATTAGTAACTATATAAATTATATTAAGATTTCATTTTTACATGAATGGTCATTTCCTTATAGTCAAAGAGGTTCAATAATTTTTAAAACGAATAAAAATAAACTACCATTAATTTTAGCTGGAGATTTTAATGTAAATTTGCAAGAGCTGAATCAATGCCATTAATGACATTTCTTCAAAAAGAATTTCAATTGCAAATCATTAACAATCCAAAAGAATCTACTACCAAATATGGAACAACTATAGATGCCGTATTTGTGAGATATCTTGACAATGTTTCATCCAATACTTTTGTAACGTAGTTTAGTTATCATTGACCAATCGTCACAGTAATACCGGCACAGGAAACATCGAATATAACTATAACTGAAGTCATAGAGAGAGAAAATATTTAAATTGTGGCCACTTGATATTAATATCGAATTTTTACATCAAATGTAAATAAATGTTTATTAAATAAAGTTACCATTTTCTGTAAGAAATTCGTAATACTTCATTTTTTCATTAGGCTGTATTTAATTTCTGTAATAATATTATCTTTTATGCATATTACTTGTACACACACGATGTTTCACATCTGCCAGGCGTCTCATGACGGCTCTATTATTATTAATTCATAGTTTTGTATTGGCATTTACGTGAAATTTACACTAGCGTTTATACATGTCGACTTTCATGGCGACTCTTCTGGAACGAATCTGGTGATATTTTAAATATTTTTACGCCTTTTATCGGCGTTTGTCGCATCAATCGATATTAAAAAAAGTTTCGATGCAACGGTTAATCATTTATTATCTTGAATTTATTAAAATAACGTCGGACAGCGGGATAATCATCTCAAAAAATACTCACCAGACCAGTGATAGGCAGCAGCGTATAAGATGTGAGGTGGCTGGTCCTGCTTATCCTATAAATACAGCGCCGTTATTTTGCGACTAAGAAAAATCTCCAAGAGAACGCTAATCCCATAATGAATTAGGTATAATTAATTATAGTAATGAAACGAAAGATATAGCTGCTTTCGGTATCCTAAAATAAATAAATATCTTCACGCAATTCCCAATACAGGGGTAGACAGAGGTCTAGTCTAGACAATTAAGTCCCTTTGACCGAACTTCCACCGAAGATATTTTCGGGACAACGTGAAAGGTGGTGAGCCCGTCGCCGTCTTTATGTCCAAGCCAACCCATTGATACCAGCCTGCCACCTGGGGATCGAACTCGGGTCTCTTAAATCGATATTCCGACCACTCAACCTTTCGGCTATCGTGATATATAAAGTAATATTATAAATTTGATTTTCCTTATTTTTGATGTGAAAAATCTATAGCCGCACGTAAAACCGATTTCTGGCGTGGCGACGCATGCCGTGGCGACGGGTCGCCACGCTATACAAAGGTATACTAATTTACACCCTATTACCTAAGAGTTAAGGTTTATAGTTAAACACTGAAATCCCTTTTTTATATTTAGTTAATTATATTCATATTATTCATATTAGTAACTATATAAATTATATTAAGATTTCATTTTTACATGAATGGTCATTTCCTTATAGTCAAAGAGGTTCAATAATTTTTAAAACGAATAAAAATAAACTACCATTAATTTTAGCTGGAGATTTTAATGTAAATTTGCAAGAGCTGAATCAATGCCATTAATGACATTTCTTCAAAAAGAATTTCAATTGCAAATCATTAACAATCCAAAAGAATCTACTACCAAATATGGAACAACTATAGATGCCGTATTTGTGAGATATCTTGACAATGTTTCATCCAATACTTTTGTAACGTAGTTTAGTTATCATTGACCAATCGTCACAGTAATACCGGCACAGGAAACATCGAATATAACTATAACTGAAGTCATAGAGAGAGAAAATATTTAAATTGTGGCCACTTGATATTAATATCGAATTTTTACATCAAATGTAAATAAATGTTTATTAAATAAAGTTACCATTTTCTGTAAGAAATTCGTAATACTTCATTTTTTCATTAGGCTGTATTTAATTTCTGTAATAATATTATCTTTTATGCATATTACTTGTACACACACGATGTTTCACATCTGCAAGGTGTCTCATGACGGCTCTATTATTATTAATTCATAGTTTTGTATTGGCAGTTACGTGAAATTTACACTAGCGTTTATACATGTCGACTTTCATGGCGACTCTTCTGAACGAATCTGGTGATATTTTAAATATTTTTACGCCTTTTATCGGCGTTTGTCGCATCAATCGATATTAAAAAGTTTCGATTCAACGGTTAATCATTTATTATCTTGAATTTATTAAAATAACGTCGGACAGCGGGATAATCATCTCAAAAAATACTCACCAGACCAGTGATAGGCAGCAGCGTATAAGATGTGAGGTGGCTGGTCCTGCTTATCCTATAAATACAGCGCCGTTATTTTGCGACTAAGAAAATCTCCAAGAGAACGCTAATCCCATAATGAATTAGGTATAATTAATTATAGTAATGAAACGAAAGATATAGCTGCTTTCTGTATCCTAAAAATAAATAAATTAATATATTATTTTGGTAAGCTACAGGTATTAAATAAAACACATTAGTGTCATAACTTTATTTAACAGAAAACTTAAAGATTACATATAAAATACACAAGTCAAGTAATATTTACACAATAAGGCACGATTCAGCTTTCCTAATCAGAATCGTCATCAATTAGAACTCGTGCTTTCTTCCGTTTCGTTGGAAGCACAATTTCTTCGTTCTCTTCATTTTCGCTGTCATCTAAAACAATCGCAATTAAAATATCTTTATTCAATTCCCAATACAGGGGTAGACTGAAGTCTAGTCTAGACAATTAAGTCCCTTCGATCCACCTTCCACCGAAGATATTTTCGGGACAACGTGATAGGTGGTGAGCCCGTCGCCGTCTTTATGTCCGAGCCAACGATATAATTCGTACGTAAATTTTTGAAAAACCCATTGGTACGAGCCTGCTACCTGGGGATCGAATTCGGGTCTCTTGACCCGAATTTCCGACCACCCAACAACTCGGCTATTGTGACTGTCATTATGAGATTGCTTTCACTGTAGAGGCAAATACACGTATTATTTGATTTGCCATTAAACTTATTTTGTATGTTTCGAGCAGCGGATTTAGCGTTAAACGGTATTATGGTAACATAAAGGCTCTCATTCGTCATTACAGCGGAAGGAACTGTGACACGTTTATAAGATTAATCTGTTATAGCGACATAAGCGTGTTAACACAGGGAGTACGTTTAACAAAATAAACCTAATATAATTAAGTATTGCTAGGATGTGTTTCTATCATAAACAAATATATTCGCTACCAAATTTTAATATACATGAGCAAGTTTTATATTTTATTTAAGCTTTATAATTTTTTTTAACAGTGGAAGAGCCGCGCATCAGCTTTTGTTGTTGCGTGAATGGGCCGGCTCGACCGGGGAAGTACCACGACCTCACAGAATACCGGCGTGAAGTAGAAGTCTAACAAACTTCTGCGTTTCGTCTGGTGAGTGCAGTTAACCGGAGGCCCGCACACCCCCCTCCCCCAATTCATCACTTACCATCACGTGAGCCACCTGCTCGTTTGCCTCCCTTTTCTATAAAAAAAGAGCTAGTATTGTTAAGTTATTAGTCGGTTGTGACAGAATAACAGCAGTGATCAGTATCGCCATTCGGCTGAGTCACAGACCTTTTTGTCTCTCCATTTTGTTATTTTTTTCTATAAGCTTTGTTATGTGCTTTGCTTGCGATTTATCGAGACAAATATAGAATTTTTTATATCGCTGTAGTACGAATAAAAATGTAATGGAATTTACGCAAATTAAGTCGAGTTGATTATATTTTCATAAAATTATGCTTGGTATCTATCTATATCTTTGTGCCATGATGTCGAAGAGGCGACCGAAAGGACAGGCCTTGAAGGTACCATTGGCTATGGACTGGTGGTGGGTGGACCTTTAGCTGAACTGCAGTAGACCGATGAAGGGCAACAGAATGTGAGGTGGAAGGGTCCAGTTCTGCTATTACCAACCCGCTTACCAGGCGTGGCAATTAAAAAAAATAGCAGCAGGTTCTACAGGCCGTCTCATGTGTATGTATGTATGAAAGATAGTCTATGTATGGGGCTATATAAAATGTTAATTTTACTCTTAATATCCGTACACTCGGGTATCTTTGTATTTAATTCACCCGGGGTTTAATTATAAAAACAGCAAGGAAGCTTAGTTGGCTACATATTGTGATGTAACAATTTTTCAACTTCATTCAACTTTCAATGTAAATCACATTGAAAAATGTAGTATACATTATGAATCTATGAGAGTATATATGTACGGGTGCAACATGGCAGACCTAACCGGAACCTAGGAATAATAATTATTTTTCTCTAACGGGATATTTTTCTTTTCCTCGCCGAATTCATAGTAAACTCAGAACTTAAAATTGCTTTTAGCGATTTTAATAGCGCCGGCCCAGGGATTTAACCCGGATCGTTCCCATTAAAAGCACGTCGTAATCACTAGGCTACCACAACCCTTAAAGAAAACGCATTTTAACTCCATTTCTTGCACTTAGAGGACAACTGAAAACAATGTTTTTTGATTCCACTCACCAGAATCATGCCTGGGTATACTTCCCAAGATATCTTCAGTATCCGGCTCGTCGCGTTGAAGCGTCCTCTTCGCGAAGGACAAAATGTCATCTTCATCTTCACTCTTCTTGTCATCTTCATCTTCACTCTTCTTGTCATCACCTTCATCTAACTTTAGAATCTTCTCTCTCCTACTACTATTAGCTTCAGAACTTCGACTGCGCTTGCGATTTGTTGTTTTACTCATAGATTTATTTACATCCGAGTTATTGTCACGTAATTTACGCAAACTCTCAAACAGATCTTCGTCGTCGCTCGATTCTTTACTCTCTTCATTTTTCTCATTCTCTTCTTCTGTCACAGTGGCAGTTGGTGCTTGCGTTACATCGACTATTAGTTCTTTGTTAATAGCTTTTACTATAATTTCTCGTCTTTTCCTTATCGTTTCGTAATGAAGATCACTCGGTATACGCCAGTATATTTCCTAAAAGTTTAGAACAAAGGACCTAATTATGTGGATATTAAAATCCAAAAGCAATATCGCCGAATGCTTCAATACGTGCCAAACTTATACAGCACAGTACAAACGTTTTTTTTTGTCTTCACGCCTTAACTAATACTAGGGTAATTAAGACCTTCCGACCCAGATCTCAACGGAGCTTATTTTGGGACAACATGACGGGTGGCCGGTCACCGTCGCAGTTTCTAAGCCAACGATATAAATCGTACATAAGTTTTATTAAAAAAAACTTATCGGAATTTGCTTATTTCAGGAATCGAACTCGGGTCTCTTGATTCGACTCATTCAGCTAGCGTGACTTTTTTTTACAAACATTTTTATAAATATTAATGTAACACCCATTTAACGTAGTGCACGCCCAAAGACTGATCATTCATGGTCATCACATAAACTATTGCACGTCGTGGGATTTGAACCAGCAAATTTAACTTCGACAGCGGGGTCACAGCCAACGCGACTATCTGTTCATCAAAAGAAGTAACAGACTCACCTGTTCATCCGCAGGCGGTGAGATACCAACTCCTTCTAAAATCTTCAAAAACACTCCGCTCTCCATGGCCCGCGCGGAGTGCTCCGCTAGCGGCACGAGAGCAGTTCCTTCTGCCGTCGGATCGAAGCCTTCCGCTTCTTGGTCCAGCGCAACCTCCTCCAGATTTTCGGCGAGCCATCTCAGGGCTTCCGAGAGACCTAGGTCAAATTTAACAGGTGCGCGGAATACAATACGACGGACTTCATCACTAAATCCCGTCGAATACATTAAATAAATATCTTCATGCCATTCCCAATACGGGTGTGGACATAGGTCTAGACAATTAAATCCTTTCTACCTATCTTCCACCAAAGATATTTTTGGGACAACGTTACAGGCGGTGAGCCCGTCGACGTTTTTATATGTTTTCGAAAAAACCTATTGGCACGCGTCTTGGGGATCGAACTCGGGTCTCTTATATTGTGACTTCCACATGTGACTATCCCGTTAAGAAAAGAAAATATAAACATAATAATCGTTAAAGTTAAAAGTAGGCTAGTTTAAAGCTAAGATCTATTACATATTATAGAAATATAAACAACCTGACTGAGCTGGAATTTATCAATATAGCTATACTATAAATCCGCGAAATTCAATATATTACAGTCATAGAAAAAAGATCAACATTTATATCTCAAATACGGCAGGCGAAGATCACAAAGTTTAAATATTGTAAATATACACACGGTTAGTGTGATTATTATTTTATAAGTCAAACTCTTAATGTCAAAAGAGCACCTGAATCTACTTCCTAAAGAGTTTCTTTTAACTGAAAACTAACTGATTAATATACCTTGTTTTCAAAATTAACCACATTAATATAGTTTGTATTTTTTGTCTTTCCTAGTAACATTAAAATCTATTGTAATAATTTTAAAATTGTTCTTACCACTATCAACTGCCTGCACCAATAACTTCGCAATTTTATTGGCACTCAACTCGACTTTTTTCTTTTGCTTTTTATTAACAGGAGCTTCACGTTTCTTTTTTTCCAACTTTCTAACTGGTTTCGTTTTAGAAGGAGAACGCACTTTAACATTGTCATCGGAATCGCTTTCATCCGATCCCGAACTCGATGAACTGCCTGCAAAATAATGTATTCACTAATAAAATAACACTTTTAAGTACATAACTTGCACTGTTTTAACCACCATAATAGTACCTATAACATTATAGGAATGCGTTTTCATACGATTACTTCTCTTAAACAGATATTATTCCGAGATTGCAAAACGCTGTACAGTGTAGTATTTTTTTTGGTGTTGGTAAGTGATTACCGCCGGCCATGAACACCTGCAATACCAGAGGAATGGTAGATGCGTCGTCGGCCTTTGAGAAAGGTATAGGCTCTTTTCTTGAAGGTCCCTAAGTCCGTCCGGAAAAACCGCTGACGGCAGCACATTCTATAACGTGCAAGTTCCGCGAAGAACGCACTGTGGTGGAATGCCAAGCATCAAGAAGATGATGATGATGTGTTGATGGAATTTTCGACTATGCCGTACGATTTTGAAATTCAGCTGCTGGGATTAATCCGAACAATTCCTCGGAGCACTCCCCGTAGTAGATCTTGTAAAAAATGCAAAGAGATGCAACATCTCTTCGCAATGTCAGGGGATCTAGCCGATTGGATAGAGTATGGTCGTCGACAATTCGAGCCGCTCTTCGTTGGCTACGGTCAAATGGAAGAAGCTGACACTGGGGTGCCCCCGTCCAGAGATGATCCTAATGAATCATAAAATTAAAGGATATTTTAAGGATAAGGAGCCTTTATACGAACGACGCTTTCCTTTATAAATCCATAGTTATTAGATGTAACTATATTTCGATTCGTATACTAATCGTATAATTATAAAGTCGACTGGACATTAATCGGAAATTTTTAAGATTTTTCTTATTTCATAATATTTACTTGCGACCCTTGTTTAAACTTCATGACAATAATGTGTCAAAATAAATATATCACAGTAATTTCTTATAATCATAAGTATTTGCACTATTTCATTTGTTTGTAAAGAATAATTTACATGTCATATATTATACTTCACACAATTAAGAATGGCATAGTTTCCTACTTAAATAAATCAATACGTAAAGACATTCTTACACTTTTTTTATATAAAACATTATCCATTCAAATAATAGAGCTTATGATAAATGTAACCGAGGTTATCGCGCCATTAAATTCATGTAAAAGATAAAACAAAAAGATTCATCCATCCAAACGTAACTCACCATCGGAAGAATCTCGTCCGCTGCCGGCACTCTTAGACTTCCTCTGCCCCTGCTTACTCTTCCTGCACTGGTTTTTATTCTGTATAATATCTAATTCCAACAGTCGCTCTACGAAGTTCCTCCGAGGTCGTTTGAGAGGCATACGGGGAATGATCAATCCCAAAGGATCTGAAAAAAATTCTTTTCCCTAAGTAATTTGTTTATGGTGCATTTTTAGTTATTTTTAAAGCGAAAAATGTGTAGACATTTTTAAATAAAACTATTTTCGGATTTTATCCCTTTTTTAATTAAGTTTAAAACTAATTAAAACGCGATAAAATCCGAAAACCGTTTTATTTAAAAATATTTTTAATGCGTTTAAGCCATTGTGAGCTTCTTATGTGGTGAGCTATTAAATGAATAAAAATTTTCACGCCATTCCCAATACGGGGGGTAAACAGAGGTCTACACAATTAAGTCCTTTCAACTCACCTTCCAACATCATTTTTGGGACAACGTGACAGGTGATGAGCCCGTCACCGTATTTACGGCCAAAACAAAGATATAAATTGTACGTAAGTTTTTTTTTTGTAAAACCACCTGGGGATCGAACTCGGGTCTCTCGACTCGAATTCTGATCACCTAACCACACGGATAGATCATATAAAATTGTAAAGTAACTTTTGTTTAACAAAAAAATTATTTCTATAAAAGCTTAAGTTGAATGAGCGAAATAGTATTTATTTTTTGGCTTTTACTTCCCCGAGTTGCTACAAATTGATGAATATAAAAACTATATACACATATAACTGTTTGATCAACACAAACTAATGCAGCAAATAATGCATCTTGCTCTCGCAAGTTTTACGAACATAAACACTAACTCTGGCTAAACGATTGTAATAACTAAGTTCCTCCCTATTGGAGAAACATGTTTGAAAATAAGTGTAAATACAGTGAAATAATACAAAAATATGAAATTATCGCCTTCTTGTTCATCGGAATTTTTCCATATCTGTATTGCATTATATATTGCAGCTATAAAGTCGATAACTTTGACTTAACTATGTATCGGTATAACGCTTACACAGAAAGTCAATAAGGAAACGTAGATACCATACGTCTCTGTCGTGCACGTGATGCGTCATGCTATGATGGATCGCTCGCTTCGAAGAAATAAAATATAAAGAAATCTTCACGCTTTTCCTACTTCTGGGGTAGACAGAGGTCTAGACAATTAAGTAATTTTCAAGCAACTCACCAGGCAAGTCACCGTACTCTTTCCATAGTTCCCTCAGTAAATTGTCCTCATCTTCTGTGAACTCCTTGGGTGCTCGTTCTTTGAGCCTCTCTTTATTGCTACGCTTCGTGGGCGCCTTAAATATCAAGCCGAGGTCCTTCAGTTTCTTGATAACGCCGCGTTGAGTCCTGGTTTGATCGATCAAATTCTCCAGGATCCAATCGATCACATCTATTTTTTTTAAATCATGATAATTCGATTTAATTAATTTGTCAGACAAATTAATACAATATATATAAATCATACTAACAGTGTGCTTTTGGGCAAAACCCTCACTATTATAATAATAAAAATAAATAAAAAATCTTCAAGCCATTCCCAATACCGGGGTAGATAGAGGTATAAACAATTAAAGTATTTCGTCCCACCTGACACCCAAGACATTTGGGACAACGGGACAGGCGGTGAGCCCGTCTCCATCTTTATGTCGCCAACGATATAATTCGTACTTAAGTTTTATAAAAAAACTCATTGGTACCAGGTTGCCACCTGGGGTCTCGGGTCTCTAGACTCGAATCCCGATCACCCAACCAAAAACTAGCTATCATGACTTAGCTCAGTTATCGTGACTTATATTATTATTTATAAAAAATTATAAACACGAAATAATATAACACAGGCTACAATTTATAAAGAATTTTTATAATTTGGCCTTAAAATTCGAGTAAGTATAAAGTAAGTCAGAAGAATTCTAAGAAAACTGAAGCTTAAAGATAGCTCTCAGAGGGAGTTACTTTGTCTTTTGCACTAAGTAATTTGTTGTGTTCTTTTTGTGTTTTTTCTTTATAGCTCATTCTTGTATATTGTTTTAGTAGTCTGACACTTATTTAATCATTCAGGGATTTTTATGAAGAAACATCGCGAGATTAGTTAGCCGCGGGTGAACTTAGTTGTCTATACTCGTACGTGAGAACTTTGAGGAGGTGATATTATTACAATATACAGATACATACATATGTTATATGAAGTCTGTCTGTCTATCTGTCAAAGAAATCATGTTTAAAATCTGAATGTGACTGTAAATTTTATTACTTCCATGCTGACTGAAATGTGTTTTGTAGATATGTAAAATATTTGTTGACCCAAAATTACATATTTTACAAATATAATTTTATAACTGATTGTCATTGACACATAAGTGAAGTCCCTATAGCCGAGTGGTTGGGTGGTCGGAATTTTGAGTCGAGAGACCCGAGTTCGATCCCCAGGTGACTGGCTCGTACCAATGGGTTTCGCAAAAACTTTTGTACGAATTATATCGATGGCTTGGATATAAAGGCGGCGACGGGCTCACCACCTGTCACGTTGTCCCGAAAATATTTTCGGTGGAAGGTGGGTCGAAGAGACTTAATTGTCTAGACTAGACCTCTATCTACCCCTGTATTGGGCATTGCGTGAAGATATTTTTTTTATAACTGATTGCACGTACCTGTGTCCGTCGAAGGATTTGTTTGATTCTCCATGTACAGCTGACGTAATTCGTCCTCTTGCTCTTCACTCCAAACACCTTTGCCTAATTTGTCTCTGTCAAAAAAGATATCAATTTTCATACCATCAGCAGATACATGTAATTTTCTTTGATTTTTACTGACTTAACTTGCTTAAGTATATTTCAACGGACTACACTTTTATTAGATTCTGTTAACTTTGTTTTAAAATTGTTTCCGCACATTCATCAATGTTACAAAAACGTAACATTTTCAAACATTAATCATGTATCTAAATAATATAATCACCGCCATAGTTAGACACTGTTTATCCAAGCAACGAGGGTAATTGGGATTCAAATCAAAGGACCCGAGTTGGATCTCTAAGAGGTAGGCTCGTACCAATGAGTTATTTCAGAACTTATGTACGATTTTTAACGTTGGTCTAGACAAAATGCCGGCGATAGGTCATCGCCACCTTTCACGTTTTCCTAAAATAAGGCCCCGGAGAAATGTAATACAATTTAGGCCGAAAGGCCTAAATTATCTAGACCTCTGGCTACCCCTGTATTGGAAAACGCGTGAAGATAAAAAAAACGACGACCTGATATCCAAGTTAGTAATGACCCTGCCTTCGAAGCTAAAGATTGCGGGTTCCTTTCCCGCTAGGGGCAAATATGTGTAATGTATGTATGAATGTTTGTACTCGAGTCTTGGACGTTTTCATGTATTTATAAATATTTATCTACGCAAATGAATATGTAAGAAAAATATATTGTACCGTTAGCGTAGTGGTCACGATAGCCGAGTAGTTGGGAGGTCGGAATTTAGAGACAAGAGACCCAAGTTCGATCCCCAGGTCCAAACTTATGTACGATTTATATCGTTGGCTTGGACATAAAGGCGGCGACGGGCTCACCACCTGTCACGTTGTCCCGAAAATATTTTCGGTGGAAGGTGGGTCGAAGGGACTTTATTGTCTAGATTAGACATCTATGTACCTCTGTATTGGGAATTGCGTCAAGATATTTTTTATAACTGATTGCACGTACCTGTGTTCGTCGAAGGATTTGTTTGATTCTCCATGTACAGCTGACGTAGTTCGTCCTCTTGCTCTTCACTCCAAACACCTTTGCCTAATTTGTCTCTGTCAAAAAAGATATCAATTTTCATACCATCAGCAGATACATGTAATTTTCTTTGATTTTTACTGACTTAACTTGCTTTAGTATATTTCAACGGACTACACTTTTATTAGATTCTGTTAACTTTGTTTTAAAATTGTTTCCGCACATTCATCAATGTTACAAAAACGTAACATTTTCAAACATTAATCATGTATCTAAATAATATAATCACCGCCATAGTTAGACACTGTTTATCCAAGCAACGAGGGTAATTGGGATTCAAATCAAAGGACCCGAGTTGGATCTCTAAGAGGTAGGCTCGTACCAATGAGTTATTTCAGAACTTATGTACGATTTTTAACGTTGGTCTAGACAAAATGCCGGCGATAGGTTCGCCACCTTTCACGTTTTCCTAAAATAAGGCCCCGGAGAAATGTAATACAATTTAGGCCGAAAGGCCTAAATTATCTAGACCTCTGGCTACCCCTGTATTGGAAAACGCGTGAAGATAAAAAAAACGACGACCTGATAACCAAGTTAGTAATGACCCTGCCTTCGAAGCTAAAGATTGCGGGTTCCTTTCCCGCTAGGGGCAAATATGTGTAATGTATGTATGAATGTTTGTACTCGAGTCTTGGACGTTTTCATGTATTTATAAATATTTATCTACGCAAATGAATATGTAAGAAAAATATATTGTACCGTTAGCGTAGTGGTCACGATAGCCGAGTAGTTGGGAGGTCGGAATTTAGAGACAAGAGACCCAAGTTCGATCCCCAGATCCAAACTTATGTACGATTTATATCGTTGGCTTGGACATAAAGACGGCGACGAACTCACCACCTGTCACGTAATCCCGAAAATATCTTTGGTGAAAGGTGGGTCGAAGGGACTTTATTGTCTAGATTAGACATCTATGTACCTCTGTATTGGGAATTGCGTGAAGATATTTATTGACTTACCGTTAGCGTGGACGTTAAAACGGCGATAGGCTCACCTGCCACGTTATCCCAAAAAAAGCTTGTCTTACGCCATTATCTTGGAATGGATTATGGAAAATTGCGTGGAGATATAAAAAAAAACTTTTTCCCTCACTTTGCACCTTAAAAACAATGCGTAATCCAGTTGAAAACCAAGTCCAATCACAACTCCGCGCCATTAGCATAAATCTGAAAGTTGTATGTACTCACTTCTGGTCGCTGTAGAGGTCGTAGCCGTGCTCTATTTCGATCGAGTCCTTCGATGTCTTCCAAAACAAAAGTTCGATAAACACTTTGGGATTTTTCGACGCGATCTGAGTGAACTTTCGGAAGATGAACAGCGCGAACTTCTCTAACTCCTATTCAAACACAAAGATCATTGGAAATTTCGTGAGCGGCAAAGTTTATAACAACCCACTGAATACTGAAGGGTGTATTGAAACAATAAATTAATTTTGTTTCCCAACAAAATTCTAGCACGACGAATATTGTATTACGTGAATGATATACGTTACGTTAAAACTGTATATAAGTAGTCAACAGCTAGGTAAAATTTACTAATAGATATATATGTAACATGATGATATTACAACCTCCGTGGACGAGTGGCCTAAACACCGGTTTTAAAGTTGTCGCCATCTCGAAGTCACGGTTTTGATTCCCGTCGGGTCAACATGGAAAAACCACTTTTTCTACATTTTCTCGGGTTTGGGTGTTTGTGGCGCTGCCTTCGTTGTTTCGGATTCTCATATAACAAGTGCTTTAGTATCTTGGGATCGGATCAATATATGTGATGTTGTCCCTATCTATACATGTATTATTGCCTATAGGTATGCTACACAGTTGCTACGTGCTGAAATCTCAATTCCCTTTATTTTGAGTCTCTCGGTCATCTAACTCGATCCCATATAATGTAGAAGTCTTCGGATAAATTCAAAGTTCACGTCACAATTTAAATAGTTAGTAATATTCCAAAAAATATGTCATTATGAGGACTTAATACGAATTAATAATATAGTGCCAACACTGTGGCTTGTGGTAGTGGCTTAAGAATATACCATCCCTTTTCTTTTTCTCGGTGCCGAAAGGGAGAGCTGATTTAAAGGTTAAGAAAATAACAATAACTACCCCGACAAATAAGCATCATATTATACTTAAAGAGATGCCCATTTTGAAAAATGGAAGACTAAAGTTAGGCAGGCAACAATGACAAGTGTTAAAAAAAAATAAAAAACGTATTATACCACGTAGTTATCGAGATAGTATTCCTCAATATACTTACTTATCTTCACGCGCAGTCCCTTACGGGGTAGCCAGAGACAACAGATCACCAAGTGTCACGATCCTTACATACCTCTTTCGCTTCTTTCAAATTCATCATCGTCTTCATACGTCAAGGTATTCTTCATACGTCGAGATATCGGAGTAATCTTGACCCTCCCCTCTTCGAGCAATTTGCTCACATGGTCTTGGAAAGTTAGTCTCGGCCTACCTCGACCCCTTTTAATATTAACTTTCGCGCTATATATTTTCTTCACCATTCGGTCTTCGCTCATTCGCCTGTCCACATCTATGTCACGTCTTCCATCCCGGCTAAATGCACTGCCCAAGTATACAATCACATGTTCTAGATATTCCTCATTTACCCATATTTCATACTTCGTTCTGTCTTCGTCCCTTTCAAATACCAAAACCTTAGTTTTATTAGCATTCAAACGGAGACCTTTATTTTCAAATTTCTCTTTCATACACGTGACTAATGCCTGCAGTTCTGCCTCTGACGGTGCAATAAGCACTTCGTCATCGGCATACAGAAGACAATGTAATTTTTTGTCACCCAATTTCACACCCAAACAACTTTCTTTCTGCCTTTGTAAACAGCTGTCGAGATACGTTAAACATGGGTGACAGGTCATTCCCTACCCGTATGTAGGCATTGCAGTCACAATAGAGCGATTGCACAGCCCTTAGCAGTGGGCCATCCACACCATACCCCGGCAATAGTTCCCACATGTTCTTACTTACAACCTTATCAAATGCTTTCTCAAGATCCACAAAAGCACAGAAAACCCTCTGGTTAGAAGCCAGAAATTTTTCCGTGTTCATGCGGAGAGAAAACACTTGATCCATGCATCCTCTGCCAGGTCTAAATTCGCATTGTGCCTCCCATAAAAATCTTTCGGATTTCTCTCGCATCCTACGCGTCAAAACCTTTGTGTAAACGTTACTTGCTAAACTTGTCCAGCCGATCGCCCGATAGCACCCGTAGTCATAATGTGAACCTTTACCTTTATATAAAGGGACAATGACTGCTGATCGCCAATCATCCGGAACATCCCCCGTCCGCCAGCAAAATTGCACAGCAGATGAAAGTTGTCCCAGACGCGGGGCCCACAATACTTGATCATTTCAGCAATTACTCTGTCTAGTCCCGCAGTCTTACCACATTTCAAACTTCGAATTCCACATTCCATCTCTTTCATACTGATGACATCAGTGTCATCGAGGTCTGAGTCTGGAGTACCAGTCACGGCGTCACCCCCGGATCCCCTCACTAAAATCATCACACGCACACATTTCTCTAAAAAACTCGCTCCATCGCTGCATGACGTCCGATTTTTCTGTGAGGACGTCATCGATTCCCGAAAGCACTTTGTTCATTCTTAAGGCTGTCGCACCACACCGGGTCCTTCCAACCCCTTTCCAGAAGAGCTTGGAGTTCTCCCTAAAGTTGCGCGACAACTTTCGTCCGCTTCCATTCTACACCTTTCACGCACTTCCTCAATCAATGCTTTCGTGTGAACTTTCTGGAGCTTATATCTTTCTTTCCTCTTCTCTCTCATATCCTTATCATTACTAGAGGCCAAGTAGTCTAACCATGCTTTCTTCTTCTTATTTACTGCTTATATCACTTCGTCATTTCACCATGCATCACCCTTTTTACTACTGCCTCTTTTCACAGTTCCACACACGTCTTTCGCTGCACTAACCATACCAATTCTCATTCCTAAAGCTCTGGCATATTTCTTCCACACATTATTTCCTGATATCGATGATGTCCAGCTTTTCAGCTACCCTAGCTTGATTTTAATCCCTAGTGTCCGCTACCTGAAGCTTCCAGCTTCGGATGCAACCGACCGACTGTGGTTCTGGTATCGCCACCCGGTGGCGGCAACCCGTGAACAGTCCCCTAAATTAACTAATCACTAGATAGTGATCCATTCCCAGGTCAGCACCCCTGAACACTCCCGTATCCATCACCTGTTTTCGCAGTCGGTCATCCACCAGGAATAAATCTATAATACTTCTCTCATTCTCTCTTTCTCTAGTATACAAATAGATTTTCTTTTGACTAAAATGTGTTTGTCACAAGAAGACCCTTTTCCTTGCATACAGCCAGTATAACCTTGCCAGCATCGTTAACCCTTTTATCACCAAAAATTCCAAGCACCGACTCGTACCCTGCTCGAGCGGTACCAACCCATCCATTCAAATCACCAACAATTCTTTTGTTTCCTCTAACCAAATCTAGAACTTCTCTTACATTCTCCCAAAACTCATCCAGCTCAACTCTCGACGACGAAGCTACCGGCGCATAAACAGCCAAAAGGAATAGCTTCGCCAGTTCCAATTTAAAGCGAACCCAGAGAAGTCTTGAGTTCACAATCTTATATTCAATCATAAAATCGACCAATAAAGACGACAGCAGCACCCCCACTCCCGGGCAGGCACTCACGCTCTCCGGACCATAGAGCTAAGGCCCCACCAGGGAGCTCTTCAGTACCACTGCCCTTCCGTTTGGTCTCCGACAAACACACCACATCTAATTTTCTTTCTTTCATAATTTCGATCAGCTCATTCGTCATATCTCTCGTGCCTCCTCTAACATTCAACATAAGATTTTAAATTCTACAATATGTATGGTAGAGATATTAAATAATTCTTTACCAACAGTATCTTGAAGAAGGGAACTGTAGTTGCTAGAAAAGCGTACAATACGCGTTGAGATGTGAAACATACACGAAATTTGAGAGCGAGCGAGCAGTCGCTAAGCCGGCGGGCACTCACCTTGAACTGCGGCATGGGGTTGTGCAGAAGCTTCTGGAAGGTGAGGAAGAGCGTGGCCTGGAACAGCATGGCGGGGCGCGCGCAGTCGCACGCCACGCGGTGCAGCAGCCGCACGGCGCAGTGGTTGGTGTGCGCGGCGTTGCGCGCGTACCGCCGCAGCACGCGCGCGCACGCGCTCACCGCGCGCGGCGCGCAGAACCTGCCGCCGGCCTCTTTGTTATCGCGTCACGCTCAAACACACATGAGCATCCATCTCACTGGCATTTGGTGCGGCTACGTCAGCTGTCACTGTTATTTTAAAATTCGATGCCCGAGCAATATAATAAATAAATAAATAATAATAATACTATAAAAAAATAAATAATAATAATACTAAGGCGTAGGAAAGTGACGACCCCATCGCCCACCGGCGTAACAGCTTAAGTGACAAAACTGTTACATCGGCGCAATCAGTCCGCACCTTACCAAGAAATGTTAGCGCCGTGTCTCGAGATACTTGAGGGTGCATTGGCTCGTCTGTGCATATGGCCTCGCTGCATTAAACGGTGCCGGTCTGCGGGCGTCTTCCATTAAATGACGCCCCATAAATGGATGATGGAAAAAAAGAGAAAGCGTTTAGGGCCGCTGCCTGGGGGCCACCAGGGCGCGTCTGGGGCTGGACGTGGCAGCATGTGGACCGCCAGCCGAGCGCGAAAAGCTGTACGACAACCTAACAGCGCCTCACATCCATCATCCCCACCTTGGTGTCGGCAGGGCCCAGGCTTGGTGTCGGCAGGGCCCAGGCTTGGTATCGGCAGGGCCCGTCAGGTCCCAGCAATCAGCACCTGCCGCTGGAGGAGTGCGCCGCATCCGCTGGACGCTCCAAATGAATGAGCATGCAATGCGGGCGTACTTTAGGGCGAAGGGTGGAGAAACTGGAGGGATTGCGTACCGGGCTATGATACACCGCTGGTTTGCTGAGCTGGAGCCTACCATTACTGTCACTGAGCAAATCCTGACATAGGGGCCGGGTTCGATACATCATCTGTTCGAAAACATTCGATGATACCTGAATTATTGCATGAATGGGCCGGCTCGACCGGGGAAGCCCCACGACCTCACAGAATACCGGCGTGAAGTAGAAGTCTAACAAACTACTGCGTTTCGTCTGGTGAGTGCAGGTAACCGGTGGCCCACACACCCCCTGACACAATTCTTTTTGGCGCTGCACTGGCAGTATGCCGCATAGTAGGCGCTAAAATTCCTTCACTTGAACGTGCCACTAGACAAAGTGGCGCTATCCCAGCGTGAAAACGAAGAATAGAGGACCGTATCGCAAAGACTAGGGCCATCATAGGCAGGCTGATAAGCTTCAGGTCGGGCAACCATAGGCCTAGAATTGTGCGTACCGTCAGGATGGCGTTCGCTGAGACGAACATCTACTTGTCCCGGATATTATACAAAAACTGACGGAGCGCATAGACCACCTGAAGCAAAGGATCGCTGCTTAGGGGAAGCGGATTCGGCGATATACCTAGAGGACGGCGCGCTTGCACAGCCTCTTTCAGAGTGACCAAAAGAGACTATAAATCTCTGGAGGGACCCAACAAAGGTGGAGCTGGCCAAGGACTAGATCAAACCGACACAGTCGCATTCTGGCGTAGAAGTCCCCATCGCCATAACACCGGTTGACATAGCTGAGGCGGTCCGTAAAGCCCCTAACTGGAAAAGCCCGGGACTTGACGGGCTGCATTACTACTGGCGAACCTCTTTCGTGGTGTGTCACGCTGTGCTCGTCCGACAGTTTCAGGAAGCTTTCAATAACAGAAGTCGCACCGGAGTCTCTTTACTACTGCAGTCACTCATTTACGGCCATTTGTCGGGCGTGAACAGGGCACGCGCATTTAATGGCTGGGTCATGCCAATTCTCATGTATACCTTCGGCATACTCAGATGGACTCAAACCGACCTTAACGCCCTGGACAGAGAAGTCCGAACCACTTTGATGACTCACAGGATGCATCATCCGAGGTCGTCAGTGATGAGGCTGTACCTACCGCGGAAGCATGGTAAGCGGCGCTTTTTAAGCGCCCTTACCATGCATAATCGCGAAGTGTGCAGCCTCCGTAATTACTTTCAGACGAAATCGGATGACTCGTTCTACGCAGACGTTGTTATGAGTGATAAAGGACTTACCCCTCTATCCTAGGCCGACGAGCAATGGCAGGACCCGGGAGTACAGAGCGTTTCCGACCGGGAGACCGTATGGAAGGAGAAAGAGCTCCATGGGAGGTTCTGCAAGGCTCTACATGAGCCGTTCGTAGATACTGTCGTCTCCCTTAACTGGTTACGTTTCGGTAACCTATTTGGGGAAACCGAGGGTTTTGTCTGTGCGATACAGGATCAGGTTATTAAGACGAACAACTATTGGAGACACATCCTATGGGATGGCACCGTCGACATCTGTCGAGCTTGTCGCCATCCTGGGGAGTCTCTTCGGCATGTCATCTCCGGTTGTTCCATGCTTTCTAACTCTGATTAGAAAGCATGGAACAACCGGATCTGATCTGCATAGACACAACCTAGTAGCCAGGATTTTACATCAGGAGCTGGCCCTTAAATACGGTCTCGTCGAACGGAAAATGCCGTACTATAAGTACCCTCCGGAGGCCGTGCTCGAAAATGACCTCTATTGGGACCGGCCCATCATAACGGATAGGACGATTCTGGCAAATAAGCCTGATATCGTGTTGATGGACCAGACACAGTCAAGGATATTTTTGGTAGATATTACCATCCCATATGACGAGAACCTCGTGAAAGCCGAAACAGACAAAAAGACGAAATATCTGGAATTGTCTCACGAGGTGACCGACATGTGTCATGCCCGCCGGTTTCTTTCCCTGTCGCCCTAACCCACGGCCGTCTGATCTCCCCAGTCGAGGGCTTCCGTCTGGTTGGGATTAATATTTATTTATTATTTTTAAGTATTATAATTTATTACATATATATTTTATAATACTTTATTTTATGTATTTTTATCTTTATGTGTATAAAAACCCAACCCGACGAGAAAATATAACAAATACCACAAAATAATAATACATATATAGATAGGGACATCATAAACATTGCTCCGACCCCAATGTAAGATGCTAAAGCACTTGAGGTATGGGAACCGGAAACAACGAAGCCACCACAAACACCCAGACGCGAGAACATGTAGAAAAAGTGGTTTTTCTACGTTGACCCGACCGGGAATCGAACCCGGGAACTCGAGACGGCGACACCTTGAAAACCGGTGTTTACGCCACTCGTCCACGGAGGTCGTCTTAAATTATCAGCCAATATATATCTCTCCGTATTATGTATTGCATCCCAACAAAAAAAGGCTAGCTATCTCACTATAATCCCGTTAACATCTTTTTTAAACTCGGGGCCCGATTTTGAAGTCTTAATTATCAGCCAGTGTCAAAAACAGCTAGCTGTTGTGCGATAAGCGTGTGTGCAAATGTGCTTGTGTGTATGTTATTATTGCAAGTGTAGCAAATTTAATTCATTTTTTCATTATACAATACACCTAATATTCATTCATTCATAATAATCGTTTTCATACATACATAGATAGAGTAGTTAAGTTAGCATAACATACTTTGCTCTAATCCCAAAGTAACTTAAGCACTTGTGTTACGTAATTAGAACACAAAGGTAGCTTATATGTTTTATAATGTCGACTATTTAGAACGTATTACAAAATTCCTGGAATAGAATGAATGAATGAATGAAAAAGATAATATTTATTAAAACAAAAAATTGTCTACCCTAATAACCTTTCACATTAGATAAACTGACTTTTCGTAGATTATTTAAACAGAAGATAACTGTTTATGATATAGTTTAATAGCATTTGTAAAAGTTAGCAATCCCAATAGAGGAAATCAAACAGCTTTAAAAAATCAAACGTTTTAAAAAAACAGCAGGAAATATATGTTCCCGACGATCGAGGTTATGTATCCATTAAGAGAGAGCAGACTGAGTCACTGCTCTAAATTCGTTGAGTAGACACGAAAATATAGAACTTTATTCAGGTTTTCTAAAAGTTTAAAACAAAACCTATTTTTATCGTTACGGTATTTACCTCTCAGTGGAAATCGCTTTAGTTTACGTGGAAGGTTATTTAGATTTTACCACTATACTCGAGGTTTATGTTTTCAATGGTTGGGTTTACGTTTTAATGATAATTATGTTTTCAAAATTCTTACTTTTTTACACTGATTTGACAAGTGGTATACAATTCACCAATTACCAATGTCCTTGGATTATTATTATTACTTGACTAAATATATCAACTCAAGAAATACACCAATAAATCTACTGAAAAGTTATTAGATTGAAGGCGGCAAAACAAGAAAAGTTGTCCAAGTCAACGATATAAATCGTACATAAGTTTTTGAAAAACCCATTGGTACGAGACTACCACCTGGGGATCGAACCCGGGTCTCTTGACTCGTAATTCCGATCACCCAACCACACGGCTATCGTGACTATAAGTTTAAAATAAGCTTATCAATTCGTTTTATTATAAGCGATTAAAACAGCTTAGTATTAAATCGTACTCTCAAATTTATATATAATATTAATTTAAATACATTATTAATTTGAGATAAATATATATTAACAAAATATATACATTAAAATATACATTATGCATAAACATCCATGACTCGAGACCAAATAACAAAAACGCTTACCCCGATTCTTACCACACTACTAAGTAGGCTATTGGACATCTTCGAGTCAGTTACCTAAAACCTGGGGATTGAACTCGGGTCTTGGGACTCGAATTCCAATCAAAGCCACTATGTTTTAAATGCACAAAAAGTTCTATGCACAACAAATAAAATTTAATATTACCTTTGAACAAAATCTTGAAAATCGAAATCAGTCTCAACCACGGAAGTCCTGTTTTCTTCTTCCTCTTCATCTAGAAATTGAATACAATTTCAGATTCTTATTTTATCTTTGCGCATATTCCAAAAACTGGGGTGGGCAGGTCTAAACAATTAAGATCTTTCGTCCCACCTTTCACAAAAGCCTATTTCCGACAACACGTCGCGGTGGCGCGAGGCAATGAGTCGCCATCTTCGTGTCAAAGACAAAGTGGCTATATACTTTCAAAGATAAATATATATTAACAAAATATATATAAAATATATATATATAAATACATTAAAATATACATTATGCATAAACATCCATGACTCGAGACCAAATAACAAAAACGCTTACCCCGATTCTTACCACACTACTAAGTAGGCTATTGGACATCTTCGAGTCAGTTACCTAAAACCTGGGGATTGAACTCGGGTCTCTTGACTTGAAATTCCGACCAGCCAACCACTCGTCTATCGTGACTATAAGTTTAAAATAAGCTTATCAATTCGTTTTATTATAAGCGATTAAAACAGCTTAGTATTAAATCGTACTCTCAAATTTATATATAATATTAATTTAAATACATTATTAATTTGAGATAAATATATATTAACAAAATATATACATTAAAATATACATTATGCATAAACATCCATGACTCGAGACCAAATAACAAAAACGCTTACCCCGATTCTTACCACACTACTAAGTAGGCTATTGGACATCTTCGAGTCAGTTACCTAAAACCTGGGGATTGAACTTGGGTCTCTTGACTCGTAATTCCGATCACCCAACCACACGGCTATCGTGACTATAAGTTTAAAATAAGCTTATCAATTCGTTTTATTATAAGCGATTAAAACAGCTTAGTATTAAATCGTACTCTCAAATTTATATATAATATTAATTTAAATACATTATTAATTTGAGATAAATATATATTAACAAAATATATACATTAAAATATACATTATGCATAAACATCCATGACTCGAGACCAAATAACAAAAACGCTTACCCCGATTCTTACCACACTACTAAGTAGGCTATTGGACATCTTCGAGTCAGTTACCTAAAACCTGGGGATTGAACTTGGGTCTCTTGACTCGTAATTCCGATCACCCAACCACACGGCTATCGTGACTATAAGTTTAAAATAAGCTTATCAATTCGTTTTATTATAAGCGATTAAAACAGCTTAGTATTAAATCGTACTCTCAAATTTATATATAATATTAATTTAAATACATTATTAATTTGAGATAAATATATATTAACAAAATATATACATTAAAATATACATTATGCATAAACATCCATGACTCGAGACCAAATAACAAAAACGCTTACCCCGATTCTTACCACACTACTAAGTAGGCTATTGGACATCTTCGAGTCAGTTACCTAAAACCTGGGGATTGAACTTGGGTCTCTTGACTCGTAATTCCGATCACCCAACCACACGGCTATCGTGACTATAAGTTTAAAATAAGCTTATCAATTCGTTTTATTATAAGCGATTAAAACAGCTTAGTATTAAATCGTACTCTCAAATTTATATATAATATTAATTTAAATACATTATTAATTTGAGATAAATATATATTAACAAAATATATACATTAAAATATACATTATGCATAAACATCCATGACTCGAGACCAAATAACAAAAACGCTTACCCCGATTCTTACCACACTACTAAGTAGGCTATTGGACATCTTCGAGTCAGTTACCTAAAACCTGGGGATTGAACTCGGGTCTCTTGACTCGTAATTCCGATCACCCAACCACACGGCTATCGTGACTATAAGTTTAAAATAAGCTTATCAATTCGTTTTATTATAAGCGATTAAAACAGCTAAGTATTAAATCGTACTCTCCAATTTATATATAATATTAATTTAAATACATTATTAATTTGAGATAAATATATATTTATTACGTAGTTCTTGTACAGGAAATGCTTCACCCCGGCTCAATTCGGCTCAAATTATTAATTACGGTATAAACTTTTTGCCTGCAAAATTTTTGTACGTATATAAAAATATAAAATCTATGATATAGATTTGATATTTTTCATATACATTTTTATCAAACACAACAAACAATTCTTCACGCACATTTCCAAAACTAGACAGAGGTCTAGATAACGTGGCGTGGTGAGCCAATTCCAATAGTATATTATTCACCATAGGTCTTAACTTATTTATTTATTTGTTTATACATTATTGTACACCTTATAAACTAACGGTTCCAATGAGCGGACTTAATGCCTTGAGGCATTCTTTACCAGTCAACTCAGGTTGTTGGAGAAAAGTAAATGTGAACAATAACGAAAAACATATATTAAATATATAATTTATAAGTGTAAATATAAAATATATAATATTTTTATATGACATTTTCTGATATCGCTTATTAAGTAATATAAAACTGGAAACAATAAATTAGATAGCAAAATTTTGTCACGATAGCCGAGTGGTTGGGTGGTCGGAATTTCGAGTCGAGGCCAATTCGATCTGGTGCTTGAGCACGTACCAATGGGTTTTTCAAAAACTTATGTATGAATATCGTTGGCTTGGACATAAATACGGCGACAGGCTCACCACCTGTCACGTTGTCCCGAAAATATCTTCGGTGGAAGGTAGGTCGAAGAGACTTAATCGTGTAGACTAGACGTCTGTCTACCCCTGTATTGGGAATTGCGTGAAGATATTTATTTTTATTTTTTTATTAAAATTTTGTCAGTACTAACAGTTAGAGAATTCAGTTTCTAAATAAATTATTTGTCTAAGTTTGCAGATTTGTGACAAAGACTAATATAATTTCACCATGTCCACAGACAGGGCACTCACCATTAACTTCGTTGCCCAGGTCCGCATTGTAAATAGTTTGCAGCATGTCCAGTTCCTCGTCTTCAGGGGTGCCGCTCACACCGAAAATGCCTTCTTCAGGCCACACCTCTCTGAATCCACCACGACATAACGTTGCTATTAAATCATTAAAAATAATAAAAGCCATTTGTTAACTGGTCCGAAGCACTTCTTCTCTAGTAGGTAACATATGGCTTTTATTATTTTTGGTTTCAGAATAGTGCAATGTAATTATTTAATAACAATTTTATGATATTGAATTTCCGCAAAATAATGACTGAGTAGTCTATTAATAAGCCACCACGATAATAAGTCATAAGAATATTTACTCATGGGCCACGAGTTTGAATTCCAGCAGAAGCAGAACCTATGTAGCCGGTTCAAATGGCCAACATTGACTTATAATCCAAGTAATTAATAAAAACGTAAACAAATTAATTAGCCACAGTTGTTACGACAGGCAAGTGACTAAAATAGATGATGGGTATATGCTGGTATGGTAAAAACGCAATTAGATAAATAAAATAAATTAATATCTTCACGCCATTCCCAATACAAGGGTAGACAAAGATCTAGACAATTAAGTCCTTATGGCCCGGCCCTCCTTCCACCGAATACATTTTTTAGGACAACGTAACAGGTGGTGAGCCCGTAGACGTCTTAATGTCCAAGGCAACGATATAAATCACAGGTAAGTTTATGAAAAATCCATTGGTACTAACCCTGGGGATCAAACTCGGGTCTCTTGACTCGAATTCCGATCACCTAAACACTAGGCTATCGTGACTATTATTATCGTGAGTATTAGGCGATTAGATAAGTTTTTTTTTCTAAAATATAAGGGATAGTCAATGGATTATAGATGTGAATGTGTGTGCATACGCATCTTTGTGTGGGCGAGTACTCAAATGAGAGTGCGAGTTACTGAGCGGGGATCTAATAGGGTTAGTACTACAAATAGAGGGTTGTTGAAAGAAATATAATACTTGACATTATTGGAATTAGTAGTAAGTTACGTAAGATTTATAAAAATGGCATTCATTAAAAGAAAAAGCGCGAGAAAAAACATTTCCGGAAATCCTTGGGAATCGCAATAAAAAAAAAACACACTAAGGAAAATCGTACGAGGATTTCAAAAACGTATACAGTATCGTATGAGCGTGACTTACCTTCTCCGGCTCTAATACAAACAATATTCGAGAAATCTTCGACAAGTAATATGCATTAATAAGCTACTTAATTTATTAATGATTTTATCTTATTTATAGGCAATGACGTTATTAATAATTTCAAACGAGCATTTATTTGTTTATTTATTTAAACAATAAAGTCCTTTCGACCTACATTCCACCGAAGACATGTTTTGGAACAACTTGAATAGCGGTGTGCCCGTCGCCGTCTTTACGACTTAAACTAAAACATAAAAATAAGAATTTCGGAGGAATACAATACTTGACGCTCGTGGAGTCACCTCTTTCCGACAGTGCTACGTTGGACGGTACGATAATATAATTAAAACAAAAAAAAACAATAATCATGGTTGGGCCTCAGAAATCCAATTCGCGCCATTGAAAAAAAAAAAACAAAATATGACAATATATAACCTGGCTGCCCGAAATGTTCCCACTGCATCTTCGTACTTGCCGTCGCGCATCAATTTCTGAATTTTCTTCATACAATATTCCCTGTAAAAAAAAATTTCACGCATACAGACTACGTCGAGCTTAAATATAAATAAAAATAAAACATAATACGTTGACACGTTTTTGTATAATATTTCGAAGGAAAAAAAAAACAAGCACTACGGCCAGTGTGGAGAGCAATGTTAAAACACCAGTGTACTGACTTCTGTTGGTCCACGGGCGGGCCGGCCGCGGCGTCGAACGGCGGCGGGAGGCGCGCGAGCGGCGCGCGCAGCACGCACGCGAGCTGCGCGCACGCTCTCCCGCGGACCTGACGCCGCGAGCTGCGCGCCCGGCCGCGCTCCTGCACGGGGACTGTGCCACGTTACGCGATTATATAGTAACGAATATAATTAATAAGTAAACATCTTCACGCAATTCCCAATACAGGGGTAGACAGAGGTCCGGGTAGAGGAGGATGTTTAAGCTGCAATTATTGTGTCTGTTCGCACTCTAAACTATTAATTTATTGACGCTTGTATGAATTAATTTATAGACATCCAAAATAAATGAATAAATTTAAATATTTTTAGGCAATTCCCAGTACAAAGGTAGACTGAGGTCTGGTCTAGACAATTAAGTCCCTTCGAGCCACGTTTCATTGAAGATATTTTCGGGACAACGTGACATGTGGTGGTGGTGAGTCTTTATGTCCAAGCCGATATAATTCGTACATAAGTTTTTTTTTTTTGAAAAACCCATTGGTACGAGCCTGCCACCTGGGGATCGAACTCTGGTATGTTAACACGAAGTTCCGACCACCCAACCACTCGGCTATCGTGACTTTTAGTTGTAGAAACGATAAAAAATATCTTCACGCCATTCACGATCACCTAACCCTGTGGTAAATAGGAGTCCAGACAATTAAGTCCTTTCGACCCACCTCCCGCCGAAGACACCTTTAGGAGTAGCATCTATCTGTAGAGTATAGTATCGATAATAATAAATACTCGAATGGATATTAAATAAACAGACCAGTGGCGGTCAGCAACGTCTAAGGTGTGAGAGATAAGGTACTTGTCCTTAAATAGAGACAGATAGAGACGCCTATATCCTGCAGTGGCTATAATAGACAACAACGTTAACTTAATAAATGTTATCGTACCCAAGCGTCCTAAACTAAATAAATGAACAAATATCTTCACGCAATTCCCAATACAGCGGTAGACAAAAAGTCTAATCTAGACAATTAAGTCCCTTCGACCCACCTTTCACCGAAGATATTTTTGTATAACGTGACAGGTGGTGAGCACGTCGCCGTCTTTATGTCGGAGCCAACGAAATGACGAGCCTGCCACCTGGGGATCGAACTCGGGTCTCTCGACTCGAATTCCGATCACTCAACCACTCGGCTATCGTTACTTTTCTTTTTAAATAAATACTTTATTTACAGCAACAATTGCTTTTTTACAATTATAAATTTATTTATAAAAAAAACAATTGGTAACATAATCTATTACATTTTTTTTTCGCTATAAAGTAAATGAAAGGAAAAGAAGAGCATAGTATAGGTGCCGTTTAGTAAATCAGCATCAACATCCCGGCATGCAATTTCGATAAACTTCCCGAGTTAGAAAGGAGCAATAGCTCGGGTAACGTGTATTGAAATGGCCTGTGATGCGAAGTTACTTACTTTTCGCCTTCGACTTCTTGCGAACTTTCTTTTGAACTACTAATCCGGTTCTCTTGCAATAGTACTCTAACATTTTCAGAAACAGATGCACTGTTTCGATCAGATCCACTAGATACGATCTAAAATCATTGCTTAATATTAACAAGAATTAATGTTATTTATTTATTTATACACTTCATTGTACAACAAACATATTATTAACTAGATTACATCTAAAAGGTTGGTTATACGTGGTTGTACAAGGCAGCTTTATCGACCAGGCAGACCTTTCACAGGGAATATTTAAAAGAATTTTTCTGAAAAAGAATTTTCCAGTTGTTGGTAAGTAGTGGCCCGGGCTTCTGCAGTAATGATTGTGACTTACATACCTCTTGGAAACATTAATTACATGAATTTAAATGTTGATTACTATCAAATGATGGTAAATGATATTAATATAAAAATATATCTATCTAAGTATACGTCTATATTTAGATAGATTTATGTACAGATAGGATCAACATTACATACATTGCACCGATCCTAAAGTAAGCTGCTTAAGCACATGTATTATGGAATAAAAAACAACGAATGTACCACAAACACCCAGATCAGAGAAAATGTAGAATTGTATGTGATGTTTTGTATATTGACATTGACCCGTTCAGGAATCGAACCTCAGGACTTCAGAACTGGCAACACCGTGAAAACCGGTGTGTAACGCCACTCGTCGAGGTCGTCAAATATCAGTATATTGTATAATTGGCAACAAAGATGTCGATAGGCTTACCACGAGTTACGTTGTAACATTAAATTGTCAAGACACAAAAAAACATACTAGCGTTTCTAATACCATTACCATATTCAAGCTTCAAGGCCCGGGGTTGTTCACAACAACAGTCGAATTACTCTAACCTTCAACATTATGTTAGTCGAATATAATAACCTTTTTTAACGTGGGAAATCCATTATGGATACCCAGCCTTCGGAAGAAAGCTGGGTTATGTCAGACTCCACGGACTAAAGCCCCACAGTGGTCACCACCAACGTTGAGGAAGGTCACGGGATCTCCGTTCGGAACGCAACCGTGGCCCCTCTTACGCTTGGCTAAGATAGACCCTCCCGGGAGCAACAACGTTGCCCCAGAATCCCGCGGTGCTACCACAGCGGCTCGAGACCACGATCGAGCCACTCCTCTCCTCAGAGTCCTTTTAGCCAGGCACTCGGGCTCCAGCCAGGCGCCCGCGACTCCTGAGGCCCCGTTTCCTGGTGAGGCACCGAGGCTGGTGGGAGGGCCGTGACGAGGCACAGCTACCTCGATGGCCCCTGCCGAGGCAGGATCTTTCCTCTCTCGATCCCGTTCAGCAGCCTCCTTCTGGGCCATCACGGTCTCACAGAAGGCGGCTGCAGCTCTCCATGCGGAATCCCCGCTCAGCATCGCCGACACGACTGCTGGCAGGGAGGTTTCGTCAATGCGCCTCACCAGGATACTCTGCTTCGCTTCCCATGCGCAAGCGGAAGCGGTATGCGATGCAGAGTCCTGGACTATCCCTACAATGGAAGCAGTTCGCCGTCGCCTCACGTCGATCTTACACAGATAATCACCAAAACACCCATGTCCGGTAAGTACCTGTGTAAGTCTGTGGTGGAGTCTTCCACTCCGTCGCTGGAGCCAGGCCTCGAAGACCGGCAGGATAGCCTCGACAACGCGTCTGTGCGCATGTCGCTCTTCACTGAGCCCAGCACGCCACGTCTCAAGGCATTGTGACGTTCCTGCCGCTTAATGGCCTCGAACGCCTCTACTGGCTCGCTATCACCGCCTGGCGGAGGATGCGTATTCGGTTATACACCGCGCATCCATTTCCTCAGTATATCCAGCGGAAAGCGAGCAGGACAGTTGCCGCCTCGAAGATATCGTGCGGTATCCTCGCACAATCCGTATGGCCATCCGTCGTTACACACTGTAGATTTCGGTTCTACATCGGCGGATGGCTAGCCTTTTCGCCCACACCGGCGCCCCATAAAGGGCTACGGATCGGACGACACCAGCATAGAGGCGGCGACCTTCTTCACCCGGTCCCCCTAGTTGGGCAGCGATCTGTACACTGCCGCCACCCTCTCTATTCGGGGAACTGGGCGCTCGAAGTGCTCTTCGAAGCCCCAGCGACTGTCAGTAGGAGGCCCAGATATTTCATGTGCCTCCCACTCTGACTTCAGACCCACCTACTCGGACACACGAGTCAGGTTGTTCCCTGCCCTGGGCAATTTGTGGAACCATGGCCGCCTCTGGTCTTGCGGCGCACCTAATCTTAACGTAAATTCTGGCGACGACGATTTCCACCCCAAGCTCGGCGAGCTCCTTGGTTCTCTGAACCAAGGGGCTCGCCAACGTGAGGCTCTTGTGTTCCATAACGACCACCAGGTGTCATCTGCATAACAAACTACGTTGACGCTGGCGGGAAGATCGACTCGCAGAACCGCGTCGTAGGCGATGTTCCACAGTAATGGGCCCAGCACCGAACCCTGCGGAACACCGCACTGGATCTCCCTCGGATCTTTTTCCGTCTTTGTCTATGTACAAAATGTACCTGTCGCGCAAGTAGTCCGCGATCACGCCTTGCAGATAGGAGGGCACTTGATGGTAAGCGAGCTCCCCTCGGTTGCTAAGATAGAAATGATATAAAAATATATTAACGTTACCTTCTTCTTCATTTTCCATGTCCTCCTGAGAGTCGTTTTCATTTTCTTCAATATCTACGAAATAAAAGTATTTCTAAGCCAATTGAAAATCTAAAAGATTGTAGTCAAATATTAAAAACGATGTTCAAAAGACTTGTTCAGCAAGTTTTATTTTTATTTTTTTGTCTTTATATTTTTCATAACTTATGTGTGACCATAAAGGTACAGATTAAAAAAATATCTTCACTCAATTCCCAATACAGGTGTAGACAGAGGTCTAGTTTAGACAATTAAGTCCCTTTGACCCACCGAAGATATTTTCAGGACAACGTGACAGGTGGTGAGCCCGTCATCGTCTTTATGTCCCAGCCAACGATATAATCCGTACATAAGTTTTTGAAAAACCCATTGGTACGAGACTACCACCTAGGGATCGAACCCGGGTCTCTTGACTCGTAATTCCGATCACCCAACCACACGGCTATCGTGACTATAAGTTTAAAAATAAGCTTATCAATTAGTTTTATTATAAGCGATTAAAACAGCTTAATAAACTGTACTCAAATTTATATATAATATTAATTTAAATACATTATTAATTTGAGATAAATATATATTTATTACGTAGTTCTTGTACAGGAAATGCTTCACCCCGGCTCAATTCGGTATAAACTTTTTTGCCTGCAAAATTTTTGTACGTATATAAAAATATAAAATCTATGATATAGATTTGATATTTTTCATATACATTTTTATCAAACACAACAAACAATTCTTCACGCACATTTCCAAAACTAGACAGAGGTCTAGATAACGTGGCGTGGTGAGCCAATTCCAATAGTATATTATTCACCATAGGTCTTAACTTATTTATTTATTTGTTTATACATTATTGTACACCTTATAAACTAACGGTTCCAATGAGCGGACTTAATGCCTTGAGGCATTCTTTACCAGTCAACTCAGGTTGTTGGAGAAAAGTAAATGTGAACAATAACGAAAAACATATATTAAATATATAATTTATAAGTGTAAATATAAAAATATATAATATTTTATATGACATTTTCTGATATCGCTTATTAAGTAATATAAAACTGGAAACAATAAATTAGATAGCAAAATTTTGTCACGATAGCCGAGTGGCCAGTGGTTATGTATGAATATCGTTGGCTTGGACATAAATACGGCGACAGGCTCACCACCTGTCACGTTGTCCCGAAAATATCTTCGGTGGAAGGTAGGTCGAAGAGACTTAATCGTGTAGACTAGAAGTCTGTCTACCCCTGTATTGGGAATTGCGTGAAGATATTTATTTTATTTTTTATTAAAATTTTGTCAGTACTAACAGTTAGAGAATTCAGTTTCTAAATAAATTATTTGTCTAAGTTTGCAGATTTGTGACAAAGACTAATATAATTTCACCATGTCCACAGACAGGGCACTCACCATTAACTTCGTTGCCCAGGTCCGCATTGTAAATAGTTTGCAGCATGTCCAGTTCCTCGTCTTCAGGGGTGCCGCTCACACCGAAAATGCCTTCTTCAGGCCACACCTCTCTGAATCCACCACGACATAACGTTGCTATTAAATCATTAAAAATAATAAAAGCCATACGTTAACTGGTCCGAAGCACTTCTTCTCTAGTAGGTAACATATGGCTTTTATTATTTTTTGGTTTGGAATGGTGCAATGTAATTATTTAATAACAATTTTATGATATTGAATTTCCGCAAAATAATGACTGAGTAGTCTATTAATAAGCCACCACGATAATAAGTCATAAGAATATTTACTCATGGGCCACGAGTTTGAATTCCAGCAGAAGCAGAACCTATGTAGCCGGTTCAAATGGCCAACATTGACTTATAATCCAAGTAATTAATAAAAACGTAAACAAATTAATTAGCCACAGTTGTTACGACAGGCAAGTGACTAAAATAGATGATGGGTATATGCTGGTATGGTAAAAACGCAATTAGATAAATAAAATAAATTAATATCTTCACGCCATTCCCAATACAAGGGTAGACAAAGATCTAGACAATTAAGTCCTTATGGCCCGGCCCTCCTTCCACCGAATACATTTTTTAGGACAACGTAACAGGTGGTGAGCCCGTAGACGTCTTAATGTCCAAGGCAACGATATAAATCACAGGTAAGTTTATGAAAAATCCATTGGTACTAACCCTGGGGATCAAACTCGGGTCTCTTGACTCGAATTCCGATCACCTAAACACTAGGCTATCGTGACTATTATTATCGTGAGTATTAGGCGATTAGATAAGTTTTTTTTTCTAAAATATAAGGGATAGTCAATGGATTATAGATGTGAATGTGTGTGCATACGCATCTTTGTGTGGGCGAGTAAGTACTCGCACCCCGCTCAGTAACTCGAACTCTCAAATGAGAGTGCGAGTTACTGAGCGGGGATCTAATAGGGTTAGTACTACAAATAGAGGGTTGTTGAAAGAAATATAATACTTGACATTATTGGAATTAGTAGTAAGTTACGTAAGATTTATAAAAATGGCTTTCATTAAAAAGAAAAAGCGCGAGAAAAAACATTTCCGGAAATCGCCCAGGAATCGCAATAAAAAAAAACACACTAAGGAAAATCGTACGAGGATTTCAAAAATGTATACAGTATCGTATGAGCGTGACTTACCTTCTCCCGGCTCTAATACAAACAATATTCGAGAAATCTTCGACAAGTAATGTGCATTAATAAGCTACTTAATTTATTAATGATTTTATCTTATTTGTATAGGCAATGACGTTATTAATAATTTCAAACGAGCATTTATTTGTTTATTTATTTAAACAATAAAGTCCTTTCGACCTACATTCCACCGAAGACATGTTTTGGAACAACTTGAATAGCGGTGTGCCCGTCGCCGTCTTTACGACTTAAACTAAAACATAAAAATAAGAATTTCGGAGGAATACAATACTTGACGCTCGTGGAGTCACCTCTTTCCGACAGTGCTACGTTGGACGGTACGATAATATAATTAAAACAAAAAAAAAAAACAATAATCATGGTTGGGCCTCAGAAATCCAATTCGCGCCATTGAAAAAAAAAAAAACAAAATATGACAATATATAACCTGGCTGCCCGAAATGTTCCCACTGCATCTTCGTACTTGCCGTCGCGCATCAATTTCTGAATTTTCTTCATACAATATTCCCTGTAAAAAAAATTTCACGCATACAGGCCACGTCGAGCTTAAATATAAATAAAAATAAAAAATAATACGTTGACACGTTTTTGTATAATATTTCGAAGGAAAAAAAAAACAAGCACTACGGCCAGTGTGGAGAGTAATGTTAAAACACCAGTGTACTGACTTCTGTTGGTCCACGGGCGGGCCGGCCGCGGCGTCGAACGGCGGCGGGAGGCGCGCGAGCGGCGCGCGCAGCACGCACGCGAGCTGCGCGCGCACGCGCTCCCGCGGACACAGCGCCGCGAGCTGCGCGCCCGGCCGCGCTCCTGCACGGGGGACTGTGCCACGTTACGCGATTATATAGTAACGAATATAATTAATAAGTAAACATCTTCACGCAATTCCCAATACAGGGGTAGACAGAGGTCCGGGTAGAGGAGGATGTTTAAGCTGCAATTATTGTGTCTGTTCGCACTCTAAACTATTAATTTATTGACGCTTGTATGAATTAATTTATAGACATCCAAAATAAATGAATAAATTTAAATATTTTTAGGCAATTCCCAGTACAAAGGTAGACTGAGGTCTGGTCTAGACAATTAAGTCCCTTCGAGCCACGTTTCATTGAAGATATTTTCGGGACAACGTGACATGTGGTGGTGGTGAGTCTTTATGTCCAAGCCGATATAATTCGTACATAAGTTTTTTTTTTTTGAAAAACCCATTGGTACGAGCCTGCCACCTGGGGATCGAACTCTGGTATGTTAACACGAAATTCGACCACCCAACCACTCGGCTATCGTGACTTTTAGTTGCAGTAACGATAAAAAATATCTTCACGCCATTCACGATCACCTAACCCTGTGGTAAATAGGAGTCCAGACAATTAAGTCCTTTCGACCCACCTCCCGCCGAAGACACCTTTAGGAGTAGCATCTATCTGTAGAGTATAGTATCGATAATAATAAATACTCGAATGGATATTAAATAAACAGACCAGTGGCGGTCAGCAACGTCTAAGGTGTGAGAGATAAGGTACTTGTCCTTAAATAGAGACAGATAGAGACGCCTATATCCTGCAGTGGCTATAATAGACAACAACGTTAACTTAATAAATGTTATCGTACCCAAGCGTCCTAAACTAAATAAATGAACAAATATCTTCACGCAATTCCCAATACAGCGGTAGACAAAAGTCTAATCTAGACAATTAAGTCCCTTCGACCCACCTTTCACCGAAGATATTTTTGTATAACGTGACAGGTGGTGAGCACGTCGCCGTCTTTATGTCGGAGCCAACGAAATGACGAGCCTGCCACCTGGGGATCGAACTCGGGTCTCTCGACTCGAATTCCGATCACTCAACCACTCGGCTATCGTTACTTTTCTTTTTAAATAAATACTTTATTTACAGCAACAATTGCTTTTTTACAATTATAAATTTATTTATAAAAAAAACAATTGGTAACATAATCTATTACATTTTTTTTTCGCTATAAAGTAAATGAAAGGAGAAATGCATAGTATAGGTGCCGTTTAGTAAATCAGCATCAACATCCCGGCATGCAATTTCGATAAACTTCCCGAGTTAGAAAGGAGCAATAGCTCGGGTAACGTGTATTGAAATGGCCTGTGATGCGAAGTTACTTACTTTTCGCCTTCGACTTCTTGCGAACTTTCTTTTGAACTACTAATCCGGTTCTCTTGCAATAGTACTCTAACATTTTCAGAAACAGATGCACTGTTTCGATCAGATCCACTAGATACGATCTAAAATCATTGCTTAATATTAACAAGAATTAATGTTATTTATTTATTTATACACTTCATTGTACAACAAACATATTATTAACTAGATTACATCTAAAAAGGTTGGTTATACGTGGTTGCACAAAGGGCGGCTTTATCGACCAGGCAGACCTTTCACAGGGAATATTTAAAAAGATTTTTTTTCTGAAAAAATAATTTTCCAGTTGTTGGTAAGTAGTGGCCCGGGCTTCTGCGGTAATGATTGTGAGTTACATATCTCTTGGGGGAAACATTAATTACATGAATTTAAATGTTGATTACTATCAAATGATGGTAAATGATATTAATATAAAAATATATCTATCTAAGTATACGTCTATATTTAGATAGATTTATGTACAGATAGGATCAACATTACATACATTGCACCGATCCTAAAGTAAGCTGCTTAAGCACATGTATTATGGAATAAAAAACAACGAATGTACCACAAACACCCAGATCAGAGAAAATGTAGAATTGTATGTGATGTTTTGTATATTGACATTGACCCGTTCAGGAATCGAACCTCAGGACTTCAGAACTGGCAACACCGTGAAAACCGGTGTGTAACGCCACTCGTCGAGGTCGTCAAATATCAGTATATTGTATAATTGGCAACAAAGATGTCGATAGGCTTACCACGAGTTACGTTGTAACATTAAATTGTCAAGACACAAAAAAACATACTAGCGTTTCTAATACCATTACCATATTCAAGCTTCAAGGCCCGGGGTTGTTCACAACAACAGTCGAATTACTCTAACCTTCAACATTATGTTAGTCGAATATAATAACCTTTTTTTTTAACGTGGGGAAATCCATTATGGATACCTAGCCTTCGGAAGAAAGCTGGGTTATGTCGGACTCCCACGGACTAAAGCCCCACGGTGGTCACCACCAACGTTGAGGAAGGGTCACGGGATCTCCGTTCGGAACGCAACCGTGGCCCCTCTTACGCTTGGCTAAGATAGGGTCTATCTTCCCGGGAGCAACAACGTTGCCCCCAGAATCCCCGCGGTGCTACCACAGCGGCTCGAGACCACGTCGAGCCACTCTTCTCCTCAGAGTCGCTTTAATGAGCACTCGGAGCTCCGGCCCGGGCGCCCGCGACTCCTGAGGCCCCGTTTCTGGTAGGGGAACACCATTGTTAGGAGGGCCGTGACGAGGCACAACTGCACCTCGATGGCCCCCTCTCCGAGCGGGATCTGTCCTCTCTCGATCCCGTTCAGCAGCCTCCTTCTGGGCCATCACGGTCTCACAGAAGGCGGCTACGGCTCTCCATGCGGAATCCCCGCTCAGCATCGCCGACACGACTGCTGGCAGGGAGAGGTTACGTCCAATGCGCCTCACCAGGATACTCTGCTTCGCTTCCCATGCTGGGCAAACCCCGAGGGTATGCGATGCAGAGTCCTGGACTGTCCCACCACAATGGAAGCAGTTCGCCGTCGCCTCACGTCCGATCTTACACAGGTAATCACCAAAACACCCATGTCCGGTAAGTACCTGTGTAAGTCTGTAGGTGAGTCTTCCACTCCGTCGCTGGAGCCAGGCCTCGAAGACCGGCAGGATAGCCTCGACAACGCGTCTGTGCGCATGTCGCTCTTCACTGAGCCGAGCACGCCACGTCTCGAAGGCATTGTGACGTTCCTGCCGCTTAATGGCCTCGAACGGCTCTACTGGCTCGCTATCACCGCCCTGGCGGAGGATGCGTATTCGGTTATACACCCGCGCATCCATTTCCTCCAGTATATCCAACAGCGGAAAGCGAGCCAGGACAGTTGCCGCCTCGAAAGATATCGTGCGGTATCCTCGCACAATCCGTATGGCCATCCGTCGTTACACACTGTAGATTTCGGTTCTACATCGGCGGATGGCTAGCCTTTTCGCCCACACCGGCGCCCCATAAAGGGCTACGGATCGGACGACACCAGCATAGAGGCGGCGACCTTCTTCAACCGGTCCCCCTAGATTGGGCAGCAGTCTATGCATAGCACCCGCCACCCTCTCTATTCGGGGAACTAGGCGCTCGAAGTGCTCTTCGAAGCCCCAGCGACTGTCCAGTAGGAGGCCCAGATATTTCATGTGCCTCCCCACTCTGACTTCAGACCCACCTACTCGGACACACGAGTCGGGTTGTTCCCTGCCCCTGGGCAATTTGTGGAACCATAGCGCCTCGGTCTTGTGCGGCGCTATTTCTAATCCCAACACGTAAATTCTGGCGACGACGATTTCCACCCCAAGCTCGGCGAGCTCCTTGGTTCTCTGAACCAAGGAGCTCGCCGAGCGTGGGGTAGAAACGTGTTCCCGCTAGCGACCACCAGGGTGTCATCTGCATAACAAACTACGTTGACGCTAGCGGGTAGATCGACTCGCAGAACCGCGTTGTAGGCGATGTTCCACAGTAATGGGCCCAGCACCGAACCCTGCGGAACACCGCACTGGATCTCCCTCCGGATCTTTTTTCCGTCTTTGTCTATGTACAAAATGTACCTGTCGCGCAAGTAGTCCGCGATCACGCCTTGCAGATAGGAGGGCACTTGATGGTAAGCGAGCTCCCCTCTGATTGCTTCCCAGGGCAAGGAGTAAAAGGCATTGACAATGTCCAAACTAATTGCCAATGCCACGCCACCCCGGGACACCGCATGCTCTGACAACGAGCGGACGCGCAAAATCGCGTCTATGGTTGAACGCTCTTGTCGGAAGCCGAACTGGCTTTCGGCGAGATCTAGACCGACACGCGACAGATGCCTGTTGAGACGAAAAGCAAGAATCCTTTCAAACAACTTGCCAATCTCGTCCAACAGGCATATGGGACGGTACGCAGCGGGAGAATCTGCGGCCCTGCCTTCCGTCTTAAGAGGACCAATTTGGCTTCCTTCCAGGCCGAAGGGAACGTGGCGGTATGGAGGCAGCAGGTGAACAGCTGCCTCAGTCTGTCCCCTAAGGCAGCAAGACTTAGCATCAAGACCCGACCTGGGATACCGTCAAGTCCTGGAACCATGTTTCGGCCTCTCAAGCGGCTAACGGCTCGGTCCAACTCCTGTACGGTCATCCTCATCTCGTCATGCCACTCCGACGACCTTCGAGGGTGGACAGAGGGACTTGCCCGACCCACCGGGAAAAGTGAATTGATCACTCGTCCCAGCAGCTCCGGATCAAGGATTTCCGTAAGGGCATCCAAGGTCGGAGTTTTCCCAGTACCATCCGGTATGGACGTCCCCACCGATCCCTGTTGAGTCCCTCCAGTAGCTCATGCCAGGACCGAGACTTGGCATTGGTAATTGCAAACTGCAACGCTTTTGTAGCCGCTCGGTATGCCTTGCCATCTGTCTGGCTACCTCTTCGGCCGGAGCTCGCCTTCTCCTCCTTCGGGCTCTGGTGTACTGGCGTCTGCTTCGCTGACATATTGCACGAAGACGAGCAATTTCTGCCGACCACCAGTACACTGCCCTGCGCCTGGGGTGACTGGTCCGGGGTATAGACACATCACAGATTTGTGTCATTGTTCCCCGGAACCAGTTCGCTTCTTCTTCCGGGTCAAACGAAACCTCTTCGGTGTCTTTCGGCCATGCCGCAACGGTGGCGGCGGCTTCGAGCATGTCTCGATCTAACCGCTTGAGACACCAACGTCGCGGCGGGCTGCTTTTGCGGCGGCTGTAGATGATATCAGGCCGGCGGAATGTTACATCGAAAATGATGTAACGGTGGTCCGATATTGTGACCACCTCCTCTGCGACACGCCAACCTGACACTAAATGTATGCCCTCTCCGCCTCCCCCAGTAGATGGCTACGGAGACTGAGTTATCGCCAGACCAGCGGGGATGATCAGGAAGAACGTAAGGCTCCGCTACTACTGCTATGGCAACCCGCCACTCCGCAATGGTCTGCATAAGCAGATCTTGGGCATTGCGGCAGTGGTTTAGGTTACCCTGGAGGACTTTTAGGGGCGGGAAGTTGAATTCTCAACAACCTCCATTTCTGAGTCCACCTGGTTCAGTACTGCATCTGCAGCCAACATTAAAGCGGAAGCTGGAGTTATTTGGCTTGCACCAAGCTTTTTGGCAGACGAGTCACACCTTTTTCCTAGTCTGTGGACAGATGGGCGACCTAAATCTGAGCACAATGGGCATTTCAGTACCGAGGCTGTGCACTGATTTGCCCTGTGACCAGGCTCTCCGCAGGCGTAACATCGGTTACCTCGGTTTACTTTGTTGGGACATCGACTACCAACATGGCCTTTTTCTAAGCACCGGAAGCAGTGCATAGGCCTAGGCTCCAGAATGTCCACCCGAGCTGACCCCCAACCAACACTAATCCGCTTAGCAGTTGCTAATTTGCGAACCGTTGTGACCGGACAACGCAGCCTGCAGGTCCCCATACTGGTGGATGTTCGACGGATTTCTCCTACTTTAATTTATTCTATAGAGCATCCGCCAGCTTCTGCGACCGCTGCAGCAAGCTCCGTAGGAATGACCGCATCGTCGAGATCCCTTAGTCGAACATCAGCCGTTTTCGTTGGGCGACTGTTGCGGACATTCAATTCTGAGAGGACCTCCTGCATTTTTGTCGCAAGTTTGTCAACTCTTGTATTACAGTCACGGAAACCGATTTCCAGAAGTAAACCCCCTGTTATAGCCCGCTTTTGGCGAAGAGAATCGATTCCGCAATCGGTCAGCAGGATTTTTGCCTTGGCTTCTTCCATTACTTTGGCATATGTAATGGTAGAGCCTTCCGGTAAAGAAACTGTTACTGCCGCAGTTGTTGGGGCACGCAAAATCTTCCTCCTTTTGTCATTTTCTTTACCTTTCTCTCTGCCACCAAATGTCATTCTTTTCGGGCCCTGTTTGGTCTTCGACTTTAGAGGCTTTTTGGCTACGTCAGCCCATGAAAGCTCCCCTGGACGTGCAGATGTATGTATCGACGCTGGCGCCGGCGTAGGGGGTAGGTCCGCCACTGGTGGATATGAAGGTTTATTCCTTCGCGATTTTTTCTTTTTTGCTTTCGAAGCAGCCCGAGGAAGTGGTAACCTTTTTGTGCTCAAGTCTGCTCTTGGATTTCCCCCCAGTGGTGGACGAAGAGCCTTATTGGGGAATAACCTTGCCTCGAAAGCAACCAGCTTATTCTCCATCAAGGCACCAATTCGCTCCATCAGTTCCTCTTCTTGCCTCAGGTTGTGCGCAGCTGATGCCAACTGACCCGGGTGGCTCTTGTACCGATTTGGACCGGCTGGTACCTGGGACTTCTTCCGGAGGTTACTGATTTCCTCAGTAAGCTGCTCCATTCTGGTGTTTAGACTGGAGAGCTGTGAACGAAGAACTTCATTCTCTCTCTCCAGTCTCACCTACAAGGTCATCCGCAGCAGATCTCCTTGCAAATTCGTGAGTCGCGGCTTGTATGTGTCGCACGGCCAGCCTTATTCCGCGAACAAAGTCTCCTTTTAAATTCTTAGACCGATCCGCCACTGACTCTATGGCCTGTAGTTGTACACCAATGTACTCATCTAGTTCGGAGAAGGCATGAGAACGTAGTTTACTGACCAGTTCCTCAGGATCAAGAAGATTTTTCTTGGATCTAGTATTTGTTGGCGTCATCGAGGACCCAAATATATCCTCCTCGGTTCTTGTTTCCTCATCAGAGGCCGTGGCAGAAATTGCCGTAACCTTAGCAGCCCTGGCCTCCGCACATGGTCCCGCTCTCCTTTTTCTTCCCGCCTTTGATGAAGTGGCAGATGTTAGCAACGCAAAGGATACGTAGGATACCCCTCCATCACTCTATTTGTTGCGAACGCCTGGGCACCAGCCGCATACATAACTATCGGTTCTACCACTGCAATATATATAGTCCCACTATCTCCGGGTTCAGCCCCAGTGATATTTTAGCAGGCCCCTCGACAGCTGACTGTACAGGGCTCGAAACTTTACGGCATACATTAAGCGACATGATTGTTAAATGTTAACCTGTCGTCAATCTGTGAGGCTGAGAATTTTTTTCTTTGACCAATTTATATGCTCCCCATCCATGCTCGAACTGGCGAATCATGTTTTAACTTATTTGTTATTAACATGAATTTTAGTTTATGTATAAATGTGAGTTTATTTTATTTCCCTAATTCCGAACATGGGCAAGTACAGAGTTTGCTCTTCTTCTACTTCTATTGCCGTATCCCCGGAGAAAATCAGGACTACATCAACCGCGAACGCTTGACAGTGCTCCCTTTTCTTGCAACCTCTTAAGAAGTGGATTCAGCAGAAAGTTCCAGAACGTTGGACCCCCCCACTGAGCCTCCCTGCACACACACCCTCTTTTGTCGGTTTCTAAATCATCTGCACCTGCATACCGACGCGCGCACTGTTCTATCCTTAAAATAGCTGTCTACCAGGCGCCTCAGGTTAGCTGGGCATCTGGTTTCTACTAGTCTGCACTGTATTGATGGCCACCACGCATTGTCAAAGGCCCGCCTGGGCACCAGCCGCATACATAACTATCGGTTCTACCACTGCAATATATATAGTCCCACTATCTCCGGGTTCAGCCCCAGTGATATTTTAGCAGGCCCCTCGACAGCTGACTGTACAGGGCTCGAAACTTTACGGCATACATTAAGCGACATGATTGTTAAATGTTAACCTGTCGTCAATCTGTGAGGCTGAGAATTTTTTTCTTTGACCAATTTATATGCTCCCCATCCATGCTCGAACTGGCGAATCATGTTTTAACTTATTTGTTATTAACATGAATTTTAGTTTATGTATAAATGTGAGTTTATTTTATTTCCCTAATTCCGAACATGGGCAAGTACAGAGTTTGCTCTTCTTCTACTTCTATTGCCGTATCCCCGGAGAAAATCAGGACTAAGCCGCATACATAACTATCGGTTCTACCACTGCAATATATATAGTCCCACTATCTCCGGGTTCAGCCCCAGTGATATTTTAGCAGGCCCCTCGACAGCTGACTGTACAGGGCTCGAAACTTTACGGCATACATTAAGCGACATGATTGTTAAATGTTAACCTGTCGTCAATCTGTGAGGCTGAGAATTTTTTTCTTTGACCAATTTATATGCTCCCCATCCATGCTCGAACTGGCGAATCATGTTTTAACTTATTTGTTATTAACATGAATTTTAGTTTATGTATAAATGTGAGTTTATTTTATTTCCCTAATTCCGAACATGGGCAAGTACAGAGTTTGCTCTTCTTCTACTTCTATTGCCGTATCCCCGGAGAAAATCAGGACTACATCAACCGCGAACGCTTGACAGTGCTCCCTTTTCTTGCAACCTCTTAAGAAGTGGATTCAGCAGAAAGTTCCAGAA
>JAGSMR010000207.1:0-164382 GCA_029286605.1 Sericinus montela
AACTATCGGTTCTACCACTGCAATATATATAGTCCCACTATCTCCGGGTTCAGCCCCAGTGATATTTTAGCAGGCCCCTCGACAGCTGACTGTACAGGGCTCGAAACTTTACGGCATACATTAAGCGACATGATTGTTAAATGTTAACCTGTCGTCAATCTGTGAGGCTGAGAATTTTTTTCTTTGACCAATTTATATGCTCCCCATCCATGCTCGAACTGGCGAATCATGTTTTAACTTATTTGTTATTAACATGAATTTTAGTTTATGTATAAATGTGAGTTTATTTTATTTCCCTAATTCCGAACATGGGCAAGTACAGAGTTTGCTCTTCTTCTACTTCTATTGCCGTATCCCCGGAGAAAATCAGGACTACATCAACCGCGAACGCTTGACAGTGCTCCCTTTTCTTGCAACCTCTTAAGAAGTGGATTCAGCAGAAAGTTCCAGAACGTTGGACCCCCCCACTGAGCCTCCCTGCACACACACCCTCTTTTGTCGGTTTCTAAATCATCTGCACCTGCATACCGACGCGCGCACTGTTCTATCCTTAAAATAGCTGTCTACCAGGCGCCTCAGGTTAGCTGGGCATCTGGTTTCTACTAGTCTGCACTGTATTGATGGCCACCACGCATTGTCAAAGGCCTCTATGTCCAATGATACTAAACACCAATTTCTTGTTTCTAAGATGTCTTTTACAAGCTGTATCATGTCAAGCAAGGAGTCCTCGGTGCTACGCTGGGGCATAAACCCATACGATTTTGCTGATGTGCGGAATAGTATGCCATTTCGATCCTTCTGCACCATCATTTTTCCATTATTTGCCAAGTACTGGCAGTGGCTCAACTTGGTCTGTATGACTTTGGGTGTGTAGCTCTTTTCTGGCTTACGCAAGACCATCACTACTGTTTTCCATTTTATTCGAAGTATGATAGGGTGAGACTTATTTATTATCGCCAGAAACATTTCTTGGTCCAGAGTGATAGCCACACAGATGTCCACCATAAGACCATTCATTCCCGGAGCTTTTTTGGGTTAAAGCTCGATGCGCCCATTTTAGTTTCCTCTATTGTAAACGGTGGATCACACAGTTCATCTTGTAATACGCCGTTTACATTTTCAGCTTCTTCTTATGTTGGTGTTGCTCACTATCTTCCTGAACTGTATCCTCGGTAGAAAATCTCCGCCAAAAGTTTTGCTGTTGATCTCGTTTCCCAAATATTTGCCTTCCCACACAAGGTATGTCTTCACTTACGGATGTCCCTCCTATCACTTTCATTACAACAAATTCCCTCCCACATTGTCTCCCCGCTCCTGCTTGTTCGGTTTTTCACTAATCTTTAATTTTTCTATTGCAGATCGAGCCTGGTAATTAAGTTTTGGTGCAAGACGGACAAGATGAATACAATTTGAAAGAGAAAATGAAAATTGGAAGAAATTTTAAAATTAATGCGAATTACGTAAGTATGAAATACGAAAATAATTATTTTAAAATAATAACAGTTTATGAATAATAGCCTAAAAAGTAATTGAAATTGACAACTAACTTATTCCTATTATTATTAGAGATAAAAATTTTAAATATATGCTTGGTTATAGAACGCGGAAAAAAGTTAAAAACACAAATTCAGAGGTTCATATTACACCTCGGTTCGGAAGAAAATATCGATTTCACTAATCTTTAATTTTTCTGTGCAGATCAGAGCTTAGTAGTGGATTTTGGTGCAAGACGGACAAGATGAATGCAATTTGAAAGAAAACGTGAAAATTGAAGAAATTTTAAAATTAGTGAATTACGTAAGTATGAAATACGAAAATAATTATTTTAAAATAATAACAGTTTTGATAACCTAAAAGTGGTGAAATTGACTTAACAACTTATTATTGATGAGAGATAAAGTACCAAATATATTGTAGTTATAGAACGCGGAAAAGTTGGGTTAGGTTGGGTTAGGTTAGTTTAGGTTGGGTTTTTTTTATTTATTTATTTTCTAGTTCCCCTGACACTTGGGAGATCAGGGACTTTCCTTCTTTTTTTCCTTTCATGTTCTTTCTTTTTATTTTATGTTACTTCTAATGGTTTTATTTTGTTAATAGGGTTTATGCTTATGCTATTGCCAGTTTTTTACTCCTAGGGTCTTTTTTTATTATAAGTTAATGCTACTTATGTTATTTCAGTGCTATTTTTCTTTCTTCAATTTTGTTGTCTATTGTATTATATATACTTAAGTGTTTATATGTACAGCTCTATTTTATTTCTTTTTATTTATTTTAAATTGCTTACCTTAGATGCAATTTCCTTACAGTATTTTAAAAACTTGTTTCTGCTCCCTGTACTATTTATCTGACATGTATTTTCTGTTTTCTATACCTATATCTATTTCTAAATCGTACCTATATTTATTATAAATAGGGCATTCTGTAATAACATCGTACCGTTTCTTCTGCTTCTGGGTCACAGGGACACTAAGAATCTCCTTACTAAACCTGGCACAGGTATTGAGAGAACCCACCGTGTCACTGTTATATCTAGACTAATTTTGGTTCCATTTCCCGTTTCTTATGGTGGGATATGCTTCCCATCGCATCCGGAAAAAATATTTTTGTATTGGAGCCGTTTCTCCTTCCTTGTAGCGCCGGTTCATTCATCAAGCGACTCAATCGTATCATCGCTTGATAAATAAGTGGACACTTCTCATAATCGAGCTTTCTTTTAATTTTTAGAGCAGCTTCCTTTGCCAGTTGATCCGCTCTCTCATTTCCCTCAATCCTGCGTGGGCTTTGATCCGAAAAGTTTAATTGCTTATTTCTTGATTTGCCCAAGATGTGTCATTTTCCTAATTTCTGCCGCCAGAGGGTTGGAGGTTTCCTGTACAATCGTATGGAGAGCGGATCTGGAATCACTAAACAAACAACAGGAGTCTATTTTGTTAGCGAGCACGTATTTGTGGCCTTAATATTGCCAACAACTCCGCCCCTGAAACACGGTGCAAAAATTTCCCAGCTTTGGTTTCCGGGCCTTGTCTCCTGCATTTTCTCAAATGGATAATGCAGCGCCGACTTTTCCTCAATTTTACTGCCGTCAGTATAAATGAATTGAAGGCTTGTGTCGGTGTTTTCGTCTGTTGTGCACAAATCCTCAGGCACATGAATTGCAGTGCTATTTGTTCCGCGGGGTGTGGGTTCTCAAGTATTGTTTCCCTCAATCTCCTGATCTCCTATGACTCGCCGAGAGAAGCCTCTCTTTACCATAAAGAGGCCACTTCCCAGATCTGGTCCAAGGTATAACCCGGCAAGCAATAGGGCCGAGTGGAGGACCACAGTTCTATAAGCTTTTACTATTTTTTGTACAAACCCTCGTTGTACCATGTCAACTGCTTTTTTTTTTACCTGTAATTTACCAATCGCTGTTACATTAACGCCGCATATGTGATTACCGATTTCCACTACCGCGGTATAAATGGTCCTGATTATTTCGATTCAATCCCAATGTATTTTGGCTGCTTTTGATGATTGACGGTGAAACACGGGCTTTCCGGCACACATTCTTATATGTGAAAGTCAATCATCAAATCAATAGTGAGAACCAAGAATTTTATTTCTCTGGACATTCTATGGGCACCCGCCCATCCTCAGGAGTGTGAATCATATTTCAGTTTATTTGTTGTGCTTGTGGCTTTCGTTTTGAAACGAATTAAGCTTATTTTTGATTCGCCACTCTGTACAGCAGGCTGTCGCCGAATTTGCCCAGGTCTGTACGTCAATGATGATTATTCCCCGAAAAAATCAGGGCCACATCGTCCGCGAAACCTGGCAATACTCATTTTCGCTTCCAGCTCCTTCAACAGCGGATCCAGCAAGAGGTTCAGAAGGTAGGTCCCCAATTGAACCTTACACACAACCCTTGTTTGTATTCTTGACATTCTCTCCGGCGTATCGAATGCGCACATTCTGTCTTTTAAATAACTGTCGACAAGCCTTCTTAGATTTGTGGGGGTCGGTGTTTCAGCAAGACGGCATTTTATGGCTGGCCACCATGCATTATCAAATACTCCCTCTATGTCAAAGATATGAGCTGACAACTTTTACTCTTAACCATGTACTTGCTATATGTTGCGTCATGTACATAGAGGAGTCTTCGGTACCACGTTGCAGCATAAAAAACCATATTGTTTCGACTTATTTTAGGTAATGTCTTCTCCACTTTATGCGTTGAATGACCATTTTCTCTACAATTTTCCCAACACTGGCGAAAGTAGTCAATAGGCCTGTACGACTTTGGATCGTTATAGTCATCTTTCCCTTGCTTTCGTAGCACCTACTGCGCTTCCTTCCACCTTACCGGAAAGTGTGCTAGACTCAGGCATTTGTTTACTATCGCCAGGGCATGTTGATTCAGGGTTGTAACTGTCTGCAGATATCTGCTGTAAGACCATCACTACCGGAGCTTTTTGGGGTTGAAACTAGACGTGGACCATCCATTCGTAAAGGTGGGTCATGCGTCATCATGTGTCCTTGTTTTGCCACGCTAACTGTCATGTGCGCGTGTGCTCCGATCATCATCCCCAATTTCGTCATCCGGGTAGAATATACTCTGCTAATAATTTGCTGACTCTCCGCTTTCTAAAACTTTTCCTTCAACGCGTTGAAGACATCTTCCTGTCTTCACAGTTCCCGCTCTTGTTTACCTGCAGTCTTTCCAGCTTGCAGTCTGGGCCTTCTTAGCTTTCTCTTCATATTCTTTCTTTTCTTTTAAATATTGCTGAACTACCCAGTCTCGACGAACTGGGCTGCGATAAATTCTACGTTTCATCTAAGTGACCCTCTTTTCAACTGTGTGAGCTCTCGGTCCTGTAGCAGTCCTATTTGTTTCTTTGTTTTAATTTTCGGTATTGTTTTCCGCATATTTCAATACTGACTTTGTGTACCTTTCTACAATTTCTTCAAATTCTTGGGAGGTTTCTATTTTTTCTATTTCTACTGATTAATAAGTTTTCGCTCAAATTTGGAGGCTAATATCTCACAAAATTCGCTTCAATTTGCTTTTATATATTTCCTTGTAGTTCTACTTATTTGTGTATTTGTTATATTTTAGTATTATTTGAAACAGGACCGCCTTGTGGTCTGATCCGGTATTCCATCCAAGACAACCTCCAGTTTTCGAGTCTTCGAGTAAGCTGGTGGAGCATGTTATTATATCCACACAGCTGAAGAATCTCTTTACCTCCTAATTGTATGTCAAAAAGTGCATTCTATCCTAGATTGGTATATGAAGCTCAGTTCGTCAAGCCACCAGCGTAGATCTATTCCTCTCTTGTTTGTTTCTCAGCTCCCCCACCAGGTGTTCCAGGCATTTACATCCCCACCGAGAATGATATTGGTGGTTTCTAGGCCCCGCTGCTGATATCCTATCGAGATATGGCTCAATCAGCCTGTCTCCTTCGGAGTATAGATGGACCCCTTTCTCCAATCTCCCATGAGTTGGTCTGATTTGGCAACCCTTTATATTTCTCTACTGACAAGTTGCAGTACGGGTGACGTCGATGGTCTCGTCAAATAACACTATTGCGGCGGCCTTTATCACCGTTTTCTGTGCTCTGGCCTGCCATATTGAACTGTATCCTGTTTCCTGTGTAGCGTTTCATCTCCCCGATGCGGCCTACGCAGGTTCTTGGACCATAGCGAAGGATGTTTTCTGCTCCTGCCTCATTTATGAGCTCAGCCGTCGCAGTTCACTCCTCTGGAGGTTCGCCTGTATCACGCGATATTTGTGGATACTAGGGTTTGCGGTTCCGTCCACTGTTTTGTACCTTAGCAATAAGCCACTGTGGACCTTGCCAGGAACCTCATTTTCTTTCTTACTAGACATTCTGCATAAACGCGTTGTGGTCTCTTCTTTCCATTTCGCCTTTACGCAATTTCTGCATGTTGGTATCTCCGCTAACCAATCAGCACATTCAGCTTTTAGATGGGGACCTCCGCAGTGGCTGCACGTCCGTTTGCTCGCAACATAATCGCCCAGTGTGCCCGCCAACTAAGCATCGCGAGCACTGGATGAGCGAGGTTGGTCTCTACCTAACTCTTTGGAGATCACATGGATTACTCCAATTTCTGTGAAGCGATTCCAAAGCTGCGGCGAAACTTTTGCTTTTATATGTGCCGTAAGCGCGTTTCAGGTGCTTTTTTCCTATATTTTACCTCCACTCTGTCCTCCTTCCTTCTACGCCACGGTGAGCAGGTGTTTGTTTTGGGTTCGTATTGCTTTACAATTTCTTCATCCGTATTATATTCTTAACACGTCTCTCAATACTATGGAGGATCTTTATTTTGATATCGTCAATGTTTAATTGGTTTCCTGCTATTTATCTTTTCCTTTACTTTGTTTATTTGTTCGCCTTCAATGTCTAGGGATACTACTATATTTATAAGTTTTTTTCAGGTTTTGATTTATAAATTGAAGTAGGTCATACAGGGCATCCTCAGTGCTACCTTTAGGTACGAAGCCATATTGCTAGGATTTGAATTGGGAAGAAGATGCCACCTGATTCTTCTTATAAGCATTTTCTCTAAAGAATTTTCCAAAACTGACAATAATCCTATCGGTCTATAGGATTTGCAGGACAGTGTAATCATCTTTACCTTGTTTCCTCAGTATTATTATGCAACCTCTTTCCAAGGTGCGAGAATACGACAGGTCCTGAACATTTGGCTAACTATACTCGGGAAAACTTCCGGATCCTGACGTGTTACAGCAAACCTTATATCCGCCGTAAAGCCATCTGTTCAGGAGCCTTACCAGTTGGGGCACAGCACATAGTGGAGTTCCGCTTTTGTAAAGGTGGATCTCTGTATCACTGGATATTGATTTAAAGTGGTGTGCTGATATTCTAATTTGCTGATGATCTGCATTGTCATCTTCTTTGCGATCATCTGGAAAAAAAGTTTCAGTAAGCCAATTCACAGATTCATCAGGGGTCAATGCTACACCATTTTTACGAGCAGCTGGTCTTCCTGCCTCTAGTTGTCTTGGCTATTACCTGTATATACTGTCCCATGCTCTCTCAGTCTTGTTTTATTGAAAGTTTTCAGCTTTCTGTCTGGAGCTTCATCACTTCTTCCTCATAGTTGTTCTTAGCCTGTAAGTAATCTCTTACCTTACTCTCTTCGACTTGTAGCAACACATTGTATCCTTCTGTTTTGTGTTCATTTTTCTTTTTAATGTCTCTCTAACTCTTTACTCCACCATGGTATTTTAGCTATCGTTTTTATTTTTAATAAGGGGGATGGTTTTTAAACATGTCTCTTTTATACTGTGTATATATTCCCCAACAGTCGTTTCTAAAGTCAACTTACTTTGTATGTCATCTATTACTATTTTATTTAAGTTTCTGGTCTTCATTTGCCTAATTTCTTCTCAAAGCTGACCAATTAGCCTTTTTGTATCATAAATTCTAGTTGTCGTTTTCTTCTATCTTGGGTTGGTCTTTCTAAATTTATATTAAAGTGATCGCATTGTGGTCCGAGCTTATAAGATTTTGTCTACTCTCCAGTCAGTCACGGATCCGGAATAAATCCCCGAGCAGGCCGTAATATCGCGCAACTCTTCAGCTCTTCCTCCTCTTATAATGTCAAATGTGGGTTCGTTACTGTGTGAGGATCACGGTTCAAGTTCTTCAAAGTTCACCAAAAACCTCTCCTCTATGATCCTCTGTCACCACTTCCCCACCATGTACTCCACACACATTTATCCTCAGCAATACTTTCTTGGTTCCTATGGTTCCCATTATATTTTATGGTGCTCAAGTACGGCTCTATTGGTAGATAGTCCTCTGGAGTATATGGATATAACTCCAACGGTCCAGTGATTCGTTTTGAGCTGTAGCTACTGCGATATTTTCAGTAGTCAATGTGGGGGTTTCCGTAATCTCCACATTCTCGTCAAATCTACTATAGCCGCCTTGTTTGGCTTTGTCCTATTTGACTACATTGGACCACCAGTGCCAAACATATTGTTTGCTTCACAGAGCACCACGTATGGCTCTTGTATAAAACGAATGCTATCCTGTTTTTTAGGCCTTCTATCATGAGCTCTTGTGTTGTAACTTTTTCTTTTGTAGGTTTGCCTGTATGGTTTTATAGGTCTGGAGAATTCTGGGGGCTCCTGAATCTATTGAAGAGCTTCCTGTCTCCTTGTCACCTTTAGCAATACACTACTGTTGAGCGTGCTATTGTCTCCATCTCTTCTTGATAGGACAATCAGAATCAAGGCATTATGTTCCGCCTATCTAATTTGGCATGGAGACAGTTCGGCAGGGCAATGTTCCCTGCTATCCAGTCCGCGCATTCTACTCTCAGATGCGGACCACCGCAGTGACTGCAAAGATCGACAGTTTCCTTGCAGAATTTACGTCCGTGGCCATACCAAGACACCGTGAACACTGAACTAATGGTGACTGGTCTGAAACTCGAATACGCTGTGGGTCATTATGAACTCTTTCAGCTACTGTTGGTCTCTGCCATACCAAGAAACCTGCACGACGATGTCGGTTTATGATTCCTTGTCTTTCGCCGATATTTCACGGCGGGTCTCAGTTCTTCAGTTTTTATGTCACCAAGTAGGTGACGATTTTGATTTTTCAGTGCCATCACTACATCTTCATCTGAGTTGTAAGACAAAACGTCTTTTAGAATGATGAGCAGGTCTTCTTAACCTCTTCGACATGCAGACTTCCCCAAATTCTTAATTTCATTAGTAACTTTGCAGAGTCCTAGTTCCATAAACTCCAAGGAACCTCGCTCACTTGAGCTGACTGCAAAGCCAACCGGCTATCAAGAGGCTAAGACCCAAATGGAGCAGTCAGGAAATATTAAAACATCTATTAAGGAAACGGTGCTAAATGTGTGCGAGGGATGTATGATTATCCTCCGACGAAGCGAATCAAGACAAACGCTGCAAGTACAACTAAGAAAAGTCCCGAGCAGAAAATGCTGCAACACTTTTAAATCGGAGAAAGAAACACATGAACAGATGTCAAAACTCAGAACCTATGCTCATCACAATCAAACCTAGTGTCTCCACCACCACCGAGCTAATGAAAAATCTTATGAGTAAATTGGAAGAGCACGTAAGAAAACTGGCAACAGAGAACAAAATATCACACACAAACTCTTACCGGTACCTAAAACAAACCCCTCAAAATAATATGGGATACTCATATGCTGAAGCGGCAGCAACTTCCAAAAACCTAAACAGGTCCACTCGGTGGTGGTATCGTCGAGCGAGGGAAAGACACCAGCGGAGAGGTTAAATTCTTTGAAAAATAATTGTTGAAATCTTACATGGGATTACGAAAAACCGCAAAAGAGGTTAAATGATGATTTTACACAATAAAAATTTTGAAAAAATTTATGTATACTATAAATTAATTTTAATATTACCTAAATTTTTCAGATTTTCAGGCGATTTTCAGGGTACCACGTGTCTGGCTTGAATCTTGAAAAAATTTTTGTCATAATATTTGCGTTTCAAATTTTTCGCTTTTGGTGTCGTTCTGAAGGTCTTGGATTTCTCCGTCTGATAAGGTTAAATTTTTGTAGGTCGTCACTTTAGATCTTGAGATATTTTGGTTTGAATGTTTAATGATATTTTGTGGTATCTTCAAAAAATTATTATAACAATAAAATTAGTTTCTGCTCGTCAAGAGCTTAATGACACCATAAAATCACTATGTTGTCGATCTTGTTTCGACTGACGTTTCCTTTATAGTTTTTAGCACAATTTTAGGTTAGGTTATAGCTGTTTTTCGCCATAGCCTTGTCAGTTTCGCACTTTTTTTTACTTTTGGACACCTCCGAATTCGTCTCAGTGAGACGCATCTTCTGGTATATAACACTACCACTATTGGTCCCTTTGACTCACTGCTCGGATTTTTTATTCATGAACGGTTTGAAAACGCTGCTTACAGATCGGCGCTTGGGGCGCAACCTTCATTTTTTTTAGGTTAGGTTAGGTTAGGTTAGGTTAGGTTAGGTTAGGTTGGGATAGGTTTTTTTTTTTTTATCTCTTGTACCCCTGACATGGGAGATCAGGGCCTTTCTTATTCTAACTTTATTGTGTATTTTTTCCAAGTGTTTATTTTCTATAATTATTATGGTTTATATTACTTATCTATGCTCTATATTATCTATCTTCTATACTTATATGTGTTCTATATATAACCTTATATACACGTTATTCTACGTAGTTTTCTCCTATGATGCTTGTACTGTGCATTTATATTTACATTTAACGTTGGAACTTGTACCATATACTTTTGTATATGTTACAGTTTTACTATTATTGCCTTTTACTTATTTTTATTTACAACTTTATTTGCTACATACTTACTGTATTTTATAAACCTATTTCTAATTTTCTTATCTCTTATTATATGTGCTATACTGTCTTTACTTATTTTCGTCTCAATTTCACTTTCTACCTCATTTTTACTTTACTATATATAGGACACTCAGTGATAAGGTGGATTATATCCTCATTCCTCTCTTGATCACAGATACACGACGGGCTCTCTTTACACTTAAAACGATGCAAATATTCAGAGAACCCGCCATGTCATCACCTGTATTGCCATTGGGTCTAAGTTCAGTTTTCTTACAATTGAGTAAGCTTCACCAGCATCCGGAAAGAATATTTTAGTAGTCGTTTGCCGTATCGCCTCCCTATAGCGCGTCTTCCACTCGTTGATTGTTCCTCGGTTTGGCTCTTAACGAAGGAAACTGGGCATTTGTCGTAGTTAGGCCGTCTTTTTTAATTTTGAGTGCTGCCTCCTTTGCTAATTGGTCTGCTCTCGTTTCCTTCCATCCCAGCGTGAGCTTTTACCCAGTAAAGTGTAACAGATTTACCCTGTTTTTTAATTTTCTTTATATTTTCTACAATATTTAGCGCTAATGGATGGAAGGAATCACCTTGGATTGTTGTCTGAAGAGCAGACTTGAGTCATAATATATATTGCAACTTTGTGCAGAGTCTTGGGCGCGAAGTTAGTAGCTTCAAGCAGGCTAGAAGTTCCGCCTGGTAAACAGTGCAAAAATGTCCCAATTTTGGTTTGCGGGTACTGATCTCAGAGGCCTCTTTCCAAATTTACAGAGCCGCGCCAACTTTCCTTCGATTTTACTTCCGTCAGTAAAAATTTTTATTCCCGTATTGTTCTGTCGGTTAATTTCTGCACTATCCCCAAACAAAGAAATTCCAGCTCCACCTGATCCGCAGGATGTGATGTCTCCTCATACGGTACTCTTCTCTCTAGCTCTCTGTCCCCTACTACCTGCTGTGAAAAACCTTTCTTTATTTCATAAAGCGAGGCTGCTTCCTGGATTCTTAGATCAATGGAAGCAGTCCAGCCAACAACAGGGCTGAGTTCAGAGACACCGTTTTATAAGCTTTGATTATTTTCTGCACAAAGCCGCGTTGCGTCGTATCGAGCAACTTTTTTATTTTAATTTTATTTGTTGCGAATGCTTGAAACTCAGCCGCATACATAACTATCGGTTCTACCACTGCAATATATATAGTCTAATTATCTCGGGTTCATGCGAGTGTATCTTAGCGGCCTCGACAGCTGACTGTACAGGTTTGTGCCTTACGGCATACATTAAGGACATGATTGTTAAATGTTAACCTGTCGTCAACTGTGAGGCCGAGAATTTTATTTCTCTGGACCAATTTATATGCTCCCCATCCATGCTCAGAACTGGCGAATCATGTTTTAACTTATTTGTTATTAACATGGCCTTAGTTTTATGTGGCGCAAATGTGAGTTTATTTTTAATTCCCCAATTCCGAACATGGGCAAGTGCAGAGTTTGCTCTTTCTTCTACTTCTATTGCCGTATCCCGGAGAAAATCCGGACTACATCGTCCGCGAACGCTTGACAGTGCTCCCCTTTTTCTTGCAACTCCTTAAGAAGTGGATTCAGCAGTAAGTTCCAGAACGTTGGACCCCTACGAGCCCTGCACACTCCCTTTTGTCGGTTTCTAACCCATTCCGCACCTGCATACCTGACGCGCACTGTTCTATCCTTAAAATAGCTGTCTACCAGGCAGCTCTACTCCTCTATTGTCTACAGCTCCTCTATTGTAAACGGTGGATCACACAGTTCATCTTGTAATACGCCGTTTACATTTCAACTTCTTCTCTTATAAGTTGGTGTTGCTCACTATCTTCCTGAACTGTATCCTCGGGGTAGAAAATCTCCGCCAAAAGCTTTGCTGATTCTTTGTTTCCTAAATATTTGCCTTCCCATACAAGGGGTATGTCTTCATTTCTTACGGATGTCCTTCCTATCACTCTGTAAATTCCCTCCCACATTGTCTCCCGCTCCTGCTTGTTACAAAACTCCTTCCAACTCGCTGTTTGAGCCTTTTTTGCTTCCAGTTGATATCTTTCTTTTGTTTTGATATACTGCTCGACGACCCACTCCCTACGGATTGGCGCCGCTGAAGATATACGGCGCTTCATTCTTGTAACTTCCTTCTTAAGATTTTTCAACTCCTCAGTCCACCAGGGCAATCCAATTCGTTTTTTCTCCTTTACTTCGGCATGTTTTCACACGCGTCTGTAATTGCATTTGTGTATTTTTCTATAATTTCTTCTAGTTCTGTTGTATTTTCTATTATTTCTATTTTGATTTTTGTTATATTTCTGGTTTACAGTTTAATCAATCGATGGATGTAATATTGGTAAATTGTATCGATGAGTAAATAATTTTTTATATGCCGTTAATTATGTACCTTCAGTAACAACATGATAATCATAAAAGGAAAGGGACATTCATATTTAAAAAGTGGGATGAATATATTTTTATGTAAATATTTGTTCATGCATGTATACGGTAGCATGTAATAGCGTTGGCTAGGACATAAGACTTCCACAAATAAGCACCGGCAAAAGGTGCGTCGAAACTATTGTAATGACTCGAACTCTGTCTAACCCAGCATTCCTAATACTTCGTAAAGATAATATAATTATAAGCCTCATGTATCGAGAGCTACTGATCGAAAGAAGTGATTGTAGAAAATCAGTCATATGAAATAAATAAATAACTACCTTCACGCTATTCCCAATACAGGGTAGACAGAGGTCTATTCTAGACAATTAAGTCCCGTCGACCCACTTTCCACCGAAGACATTTTTGGGATAACATCACCACGTTATCCCAAAAATGTCAGCTCAAACCCGCCGCATGCATGTCAAAGCCAACGATGTGAATCGTACATAGGTTTTGAAAAACACATTGGTACGCGTCTGCCACCTGAGAAATGCCACATGAGAAAAGCCTTTATCCTGTAGTCGAGCACGTGTGTGCGGCACGGCGGCATTATGGTTGAAGTCAGAAAAGGTATTCAAGACATACGACGAGCTCAAGACGACTATACAAAAGGGTTTCCCGATGTAATCAACAGTAAAGAAATGCATGAGCTGATGGCAAATAGAATGAAGCGTAAGGACGAAAGCTACTATCAGTATATGCTTGCGATGAGAGAATTGGGGAAAAAGCGAGATTTCCCGATTATGTTGCTATCCAGTACATAGTGGATGTAATCGACTGCGCTCAGGCGAAATTATTTTATATGGCGTAACGACGTACACTATGCTCAAAGAGAAATTAGTAATTTAGAATTGAAGATGGTAAACGATGCGAAGAAAGAAGCGGGAACCGAAACAGCTGTAAGAAAGAAAACAGAAAAATCCATTCGACGTTGTTACAACTGCGGCGAAAACAGTCATATCTCGACACATTGTCCGAACGGTCTCAAGTGTTTTCGCTGTAATCAGTACGGCCATATTGGATCACGATGCGCACACAGGCGGCGCGAGCACGGAACGCAGCGCTAGCGCTCCTCACAAGTCGGTAAAACAGTCCGCGCCGAACGCAGCGCAAGATCGTGCGGTTGGCAGTAGTGGATCTCAGTCGGCAAAACTGCGCTCAGCTAACTTCAGGGTGGGTGCGACAAGTGACAGCAGTTGTGACAGCCAGACGTCAAAAGGTGGAAACGAGGCTATGCAGGTGGAAAATAACGTAAACAAAACAAGAAATCTCTCAACGAAGCCGATGATTAGTGTCAAGATTAAGGAATTAACAGTGAACGCTTTAATTGAATCCGGCAGCGGTTCTATTTCATGACGGACGAGCGTTTCATTACCGTTGGAACAGAAAAATACGAAGATAACTTATGTTTGACGGGACTCGGACGTACGATGGTGAATTCATTAGGAAAGATGTTCTTGGACATTACAATCGACGGAAAAACTATCAAAACGTGTTATTTCATATAGTGAACAAAGATGTTATGTCTTTTGATATGATTTTAGGCCTAAATTACTACGAAAAATAACCATTATTAAGATTTCATTATCATGAATGGGTACAAAGTGAAGTTTTGTCTGAAAGTGATGAATGGATGCCTAAGTTGTGTTGTTTTCAGATCCCACTTTGGAAGTTGAGCATATTTCTGATTATTCCATAAGGGAAAAAGTTTTGAAGTGTATTGAAGGTTATAATCTAATCAATTGAAAGATGCACCTTTTGAGCTGAAGATTGTTCTTAAAGATGACGTGCCTGTCGCCCAGAGACCAAGATGTTTGTCCTTGGCAGAGCAGAGAATAGTTGAAGAGCAGGTAAAGGAATGGATGGATGATGGTGCAGTACAAGTAAGATTTTCAGAATATTCAAGTCCTTTGGTATTAGTGAGAAAAAAGATGGTTCAGTTAGGGTTTGTGTGGATTATAGACTGCTAAACAAAAAATTCTTAAAGATGAATTTCCATTACCAGTGATCGACAATATGATAAATAAGCTGTGTGAAGCCAAAATATTTAGCATTTTGGATTTAAAGAATGGTTTCTTAGGTGGCTAAAGAATCTATCCTGTATACATCAATTGTGACACACCATGGCCAATTCAAGTTCCTTCGAGCTCCTTTCGGTTTGTCCATCTGCCCAAAGTATTTTATGCAATTCATAAGCATTATCTTCAGGGATTTGATTTCGCAAGGCATTATGATGATTTTCATTGACAATATCTTAATTACAGCAGAAAGTGAAGAACAAGCAGTGGAATGACTTCAGCTTGTGTTAAAAGTGGCTTCAGGATATGGGCTAAAGATAAATTGGAAGAAGGCCGACCTGATCAAACCGGAAATTGAATACTAAAGCCACGTGATAAGGAATGGGGAAATAAAACCAAGTCCAGAAAAGACAGAAGCTATCCATAAGTACAAAGAACCCTGAGATGTCAAACAACTACACAGTTTCATTGGTTTAACCTATTTCAGTGTTTTAAATATTTCAGTATTTGTATTTGTTTTAGTATTTTCAATGTACTTTCATTGAAAATTATGCCCTAATTTCTAAGCCACTCACAGATTTATTGAGAAAGGAAAAAGAATTTATTTTTGAAGGTGAACAAAGACAAGCATTTAATATTTTAAAGAGATTAGCATCCAGTCCTGTGTTAAAGATTTTTAATCCCAAGTTGAAGACGGAGTTGCACACAGACGCTTCTAGTGTGGCATATTCGGCCATACTCTTGCAGTACTATCCAGATACAGGTCTCCACCCGGTTCATGAGCCGAAAGACAAATGATGCTCAATTAAGGTATTCAAGCTATGAACTGGAGGCAACCAATATTATTGAAGGTATAAAGAAGTTCAGGCAGTATTTGTATGGAATACATTTAAAATTGTCACAGATTGTAAAGCATTTGAAGTGACGTTGAAAAGAAGGATATTTCTGCTAAGATAGCCTGCTGGGTATTATTCCTCAATGAATATGACCTCGAAATAGAGCATCATTCTGGAACAAAAATGAGGCGTGTCGATGCTTTGAGCCGTTATCCCTTTGTGGCAGTTACTACACTACATGATCAAGTAAAGCAAGCGCAAGATCAGGATGAGGGGCTCTCAGCTATAAAAAGAAGTTTTGAAGGAAAATACGTACTAAGATTACTGGGATGAAAATGATATATTGTACAAAGGAGATAAGAAATTACTGGTTATACCTAAGACTATGGAGAAAAGTATTGACGAAGGTGAAAGCGATGGACATTTTTCTAAGAAGAAGATGAAAGAAGCTATTGAAAGAGATTATTACATAACAGGATTAGATAAGAAAATTTAAGATTTTATAGCGACATGCATTCCATGCCTGTTAGCTACGAAGAAAGAAGGAAGCAAGAAGGATTTCTGCATCCAATTGAGAAGAACAGTATTCCCTTGGATACCATTCATTTGGATCATGTTGGACCTTTGACGCAAACTAGTAAACAGTGTAACCATATACTGACAGTGGAGGCGCTTTCGCTAAATTTGTTTGGCTGTTTCCAACAAGAAGCATCTCAAGCCGAGAGACTCTAAATAAATTGGAGATCCATCAGAAACCTTCGGAAACCCTCGACGAATAATCACTGACAAAGGCACTGCATTCACTAGTCATGGGTTTCAAGATTACTGTAAGGAGGAAGATTCTACATGTGACAATTACGACGGGTGTTCCACGAGGCAATGGACAAGTCGAGAGAATACACAGAATATTAATTCCATTACATACGAAGTTGTGTATAGAGAACTCTGGCCTTTGGTACAAACACATTAGTCAGGTGCCTCGAGCCATTAATGGTACCTTTCAAAGAAGCATCAACTGTTATACACCTTGTGAAATACTTGTAGGTGCAAAATGGGAGTAAAAGAAGACATGAAGATACAAGAGTTACTACAGGAAGAGTACATACAAGTGTTCAATGAAAATAGAGGATCTCAGAAAACAGGCCAAAGAACAGATTCTCAGAGTTCAAAAGAGAATGCAAAAAGCTTTAATAGAAAAAGAAAAGGACATTCATAATACAAAGTTGGAAACATTGTGTCTATAAAACTTACACAATTTGGTTCAGGACTTAAACTAAAACCTAAATATCTAGGACCTTACAAGGTGATAATCGCTAACCAAACCAAATGGAGTGATTGCTATGATCTGCAAAAAATGATTGTGCTACTGAGGGCCTATAAGAACATCTAGCTCAGCAGATTGTATGAAGTGTTGGCCAACAGAAGGTGAAGAGAGTTCTTAATGCAAGAAACTTGCTAAGTATAATTTGGTGAAGAATGATAGATGATGAATGCATTGTTTCATTTAAATTTTTATTATTTCTTCTTCTATGCTATATGTTTATCTTGTATGTTACTTTGTTATCATGGTTTTAACTGGAGTAAATAGGTAGTGTATTTAAAATGTAAAAATAAAAGGCATAACTAAATACTGAGTATAGAAATTTGTAACTAACTTCGAAAGATGTTTTCTTTTTGTTTTTAAGATTGTTTTATCTTTTGTTTTTAAGATGACTTATGTTTTTTTTGTTTTTAATAATTAAGATAATGTTTGTAAAGTATGACTGAAGGAATGTGGAATGTGTGTGTGATGTATTGTACTGAAAGACTTGAAACATCATGAATGCTGAGGAATGCCTGAGGACAGTCATTGTATCAGGACAGCCGAATGTGGGAAACGGAATGTAAGTTGGGAACTGAACGCAGGGACGAGTGAGAGTGATGAAAGGGAAGGAATGACGGAGTGATGGTAAGTGATTACCCTTGCCCATGAACACCCGCAATACCAGAGGCTTAGCAGATGTGTTGCCTCCCTTAGAGTGCCCCCCTTCCCCAGAATTAGGGGAGGGAGGTGTGTGGGCCACCGGTTACCTGCACTCACCAGACGAAACGCAGAAGTTTGTTAGACTTCTACTTGACGCCGGTATTCTGCGAAGTCGCGGTACCTCCCCGGTCGAGCCGGTCCATTCATGCAACAACAAAAGCTGATGCGTGGCTTTACCATTGTTAAAAGTGCGGATCGAAATAATTAAATTTTCTAGATCTCTGACTATTTCCTTGAAGGAAAATGTGTGTAGTTATAAAAAAAACTTTTATCAAGTTAGATTAGAATGTATAGAATTTTAATCACCGTTCATTGTTATCTAGAGAGCTTTGCTAATATTCTATCTCGTTCCAAGATTAATCTGGGTTCTTTCAGTTTAAGTTAATTCATTTAGTTAGTCCGCCTCAATCTTTTCTAAAGAGATGTAATTAAGAAAATACGGAGACAATGTTACAGTTTTAATCAGCCATTAATTAGAAATGGAGTATTAATTTCCTATATTAGATTTGACAATATTTTTTTTTAATTATCTTGCAATTTACCATACTGGGGTTAGACACAGGTCTAGATAGTTATGTCCTTTTGTCCCACCTTTCACCTAATACAATTTGGGACAGTGCGTCAGGTGGAGAACCTGTCGCCGTCTTAATTTCCAAGCCAACGATGTTAATCCTACATAAGTTTTGAAAAAGTAATTGGTACGAGCTGTCGGATGGCGCTTCAGGGAGTCCTTTTAAAAAAAACTACAAACTACTACGACTAATTGAACTTTTACTGCACAAAACTATGGTTGAAAATTACAAGTGTTACTTACAATTGGTTGCGGCAGACTGACTCTACTTTACATAAAGAAATCATAAATAAATAAATAAATAAATATCTTCACGCAATTCCCAATACAGGGGTAGACAGAGGTCAAGACTAGACAATTAAGTCCCTTTGACCCACCTTCCACCGAAGATATTTTCGGGACAACGTAACAGGTGGTGAGCCCGTCGCCGCCTTTATGTCCAAGCCAACGATGAAATTCGTACATAAGTTTTGAAAACTCATTGGTACTGCCACCTGGGGATCGAACTCAGGTCACTCGACTCGAAATTCCGACCACCAAAACTCGGCTATCGTGACTTAATCACGATAGCCGAAATGGGCTCAACAATAATCAGTTTTATATATAATTTGAAAAAGCTTATGTAGCCTTTACTTCATATTACACTGACATCAGTTTTATATAAATTGAAAAAGCTTATGTAGCATTAACTTCATATTAATATTGTTCATAACATCTCCCCCCTTTAAAACTGAGATATAATCTTTTGAGAAATATCGAAGTAAAAGAAATTTACAAGTATAATAAAGACTGTAAATAACATTGAATTAAAGTTAACTTGAAAATTATAAAAATCGTAAACAATTAAAAGTTTATAAAATAATAGTCATTATATTTTATAAAATGCAAAAGCTAATTCCCCAAAGCAAACTAAATCTAATATTAATAGAAACAAAAGTAAGTCCCCATAAGTAAAACAAATAATCAAGATCATTACTAACTATAAGGTAAACATATTTAAAATATTAACTTTAGACATTACTAATATTTCTAAAAGATATACTTCTTTTATTTTTACTTATTTCTATCTCTGGGAGACTTTTGGTTGACTTCCTGTCGCATTCAACAGATTCCTCTGAAATTTCGGACAATTCTATAGAATTACTAACTGAGGTTTTAGTATTATTTAATCTTTTTCCATAACATTGATTATAAATTTGGATGCAACAAGATGTCTTACACTTTGAAGAAAGTTTATTATAAATTTTATAAATGATGTATCTAATAATTAACACTATAATAACATAAGTAGTTGCGGAATAGTATTTACCATATTTAATAATATGCGATTCGTTTTCCGCTTTATAAATTTTCTAAACTGTCTAATTTATGAGAAGCTACATTAAGAGATTCTAATTCTAAAATATCAAAATTAATTGTTAATTGATTTGGCAAAGTAGTTTTATATTTAACTGATGGATAAAATTGTAAAGTTTCAAAATAGGCAACACAATCTTTCTCAAGGCTTAATATTCCTGTGCCTTGTAAATTATAATCCTTAATTTCTTTGTTACATTTTAATGCTAATTTATTCTGCTGTTTTGTCTGAACATAAATATATTTTCCATCATTAAGTTTTTGCCATAAGTTAATAATTCCATAAATTACTCATGATTCACAAATATCAGGAAGTGAAACAGTCGCTTCAGTTAACAATTTCGTTTACATGTAGGATTATTTATAGTAGACAAAATAGAAGGAAGAGGACAAATAACATAATCTAAATAAGCATTTTTACAATCACTTAAACTATCTAATAGAGCATAGCTTAATCTGTCATCCGTTACAGCCACATATAACTTAGTAGGATGAATAAGGACAAAAACATGATCCATTTGACGTGGTGTTGGTAACGGTAAATTCTTATAAACGCTAAATTTAGTAGGATTAATTAAAGGGATTTCAATAACAAATATTATCTTATTATTAAAATAGTACGACGTTAACTTAGATAAATCTATAATAGTATGAATATTGTCCAAACTCAATTGAGCAGGAAATTCTAAGTTTCTTTTAGGTATTTTACTCTCCGAGCTCATTAAATAGTTTCGTAGAAGTTAAAACATACGGATGCAAAATATTTGCTTTTGCAAATAAAATAGAATTTAAAGTCGTATCTAAAATATTCGATATTGATAATAGTGATCCTTCAAGGACATTAATCATAGAATTTATTTTTCAGAATTGATTACTTTTAAGTTATTTTAGAATAATTAGATATTAGGTAATCGAGTTTGTCAATTCGATTATTAAGTTTAATTTCATTATTATTTAATTTAAGAATAGAAACGTTAAAATTATTAATAGTTGATTGAACAACGTGTATGTTGTCTTTCATAAGCAAAAATATTTTCCTTTCATTTTCTTCGCAATCGGTTATAGCTTCATCATATTTTCTAGCATCCTCGGTGTCTAAAGTGCCGTAAAAGAATTTCAAAACTTCTCCACCGAATTCTAAAGCTCTTTTAAAACGAGTTGGAGGATTTTCGGAAATTAGATGAGACAGAGAATCATATTTAAGGTAATTAATATTGATTAAAATTTCTAAAGGGTTAATCATATCTTTACAATCTATATTTATAATAGCTAAATTTTGTGCTTTATCGCAAAAATTAGAAAGACTTGTAATTGATTTTTCTACTTTAGTTAAATAAGGTTTAATGGGAAAAATATCTAAATGAGTTACAACATTCCAATAATCATTTTAGAAATACGCTATATTAGTTGGATCAAAATAAATTCCTGGACTGTGTAATACAGGCACAATAGGATCCATAGAAATAAATTTGGAGTAAAATCTGAAACAATAGATAACTATGCTGGCTTTATTTCGTTTACATGATATTTTACGTGTTTACTATTAATACAAATTGTGACGTTAGTTTTGCCATGTGTTTTTAATATTTTAAATGGTCCCTTCAAACTGGGGATAAGGCCTTACGCAATCTATGATGTTGCTTAACATAGACTAAGTCACCAGCTTTATATGACTTTTCTTTTGTCAGTATCAATATCTTTTGAAGCCTCTTGACTTTTAACAATGTTCTGAAGAGCTTTTTCTCTAGAAAACTTCATTCTATATTGAAGTGCTTTAATATATTCGTGATATGTTAAATTATCTGAAGAATCATAAATACTACTAGGAATTGACGGTTTATAGCCGTATAATAATTCAAAAGGAGTGAATTCCGTAGTACAATGAGGAGTTGTGTTATAAGATTGCTGTGGCAAGATAGCAATGCCAATCATCTTGGTTTTCATTGACAAATGATTTTAAATATTCCTTAAGGGTTGCATGACTTCTCTCAAGAGCACCATTTGTTTGTGGATGATAAGGAGTAGAGAAAAGGTTTTTAATTTTAAGAATTCTAGTTAATTGTCTAAATAACTCTGAGGTAAAACAAGTACCTTGATCAGTTAAGATCATTTTAGGAAACCCGAATAAAGAAAAGAAATGTATAAGGTTACGTGCTACTTCATCTGTTGTAGACGTAATCATTGGATAAGGACATGAAAATTTGGTAAGATCGTCCTGAAGAGTTAAAATATATTTAAATTTTTGAATGCCAGCTTCGGGCAGAGTACCAACGATATCTAAAGCTAATCTTTCAAAGGTTTGGTACTAGACGATGTGATAACCATAGGTGCTTTATTAGAACATCGTAAAGGTTTTGCCAAGTGAAGCACATTTTACAATCTTTAACGAAACGCTCTATATCCGAATAATAGGAAGCTTTTTCCAATAATAGGAAGCTTTTTCCAATAATAGGAAGCTTTTATTCTACTAAGCATACGTTTTATTCCCGGGTAACCAGCTATTGTGGTCCCATGATTTTCTTTAAGAATATTTGGGATCTCCGTAGGAGTAGGATATAAAATTTGATTTTCGTAAACATGAATTTTAATATTAGTGCCATTAAAATATAAGATATAATATTATAAATTTTCGTATAAGCTAGTTTTGTAAAAGGTTCTGAAAAATCTGGTAACGCTAGTTCTTTATCATTTGAAATAAGTTCGTTTCTTAAGTAAAATATTATAAATAGTTTTATAGCTAGTTTCTTCATAATGATGAACTTTTGTAAATAAAAAGAAGAATGTTTTATTTTTCAGAATTGATTACTTTTAAGTTATTTTAGAATAATTAGATATTAGGTAATCGAGTTTGTCAATTCGATTATTAAGTTTAATTTCATTATTATTTAATTTAAGAATAGAAACGTTAAAATTATTAATAGTTGATTGAACAACGTGTATATTTGTCTTTCATAAGCAAAAATATTTTCCTTTCATTTCTTCGCAATCGGTTATAGCTTCATCATATTTTCTAGCATCCTCGGTGTCTAAAGTGCCGTAAAAATTTCAAAACTTCTCCACCGAATTCTAAAGCTCTTTTAAAACGAGTTGGAGGATTTTCGGAAATTAGATGAGACAGAGAATCATATTTAAGGTAATTAATATTGATTAAAATTTCTAAAGGGTTAATCATATCTTTACAATCTATATTTATAATAGCTAAATTTTGTGCTTTATCGCAAAATTAGAAAGACTTGTAATTGATTTTTCTACTTTAGTTAAATAAGGTTTAATGGGAAAAATATCTAAATGAGTTACAACATTCCAATAATCATTGTAGAAATACGCTATATTAGTTGGATCAAAATAAATTCCTGGGCTGTGTAATACAGGCACAATAGGATCCATAGAAATAAATTTGGAGTAAAATCTGAAACAATAGAAAACTATGCTGGCTTTATTTCGTTTACATGATATTTTACGTGTTTACTATTAATACAAATTGTGACGTTAGTTTTGCCATGTGTTTTAATATTTTAAATGGTCCCTTCAAACTGGGGATAAGGCCTTACGCAATCTATGATGTTGCTTAACATAGACTAAGTCACCAGCTTTATATGACTTTTCTTTGTCGAAGTATCAATATCTTTTGAAGCCTCTTTACTTTTAACAATGTTCTGAAGAGCTTTTTCTCTAGAAAACTTCATTCTATATTGAAGTGCTTTAATATATTCGTGATATGTTAAATTATCTGAAGAATCATAAATACTACTAGGAATTGACGGTTTATAGCCGTATAATAATTCAAAAGGAGTGAATTCCGTAGTACAATGAGGAGTTGTGTTATAAGATTGCTGTGGCAAGATAGCAATGCCAATCATCTTGGTTTTCATTGACAAATGATTTTAAATATTCCTTAAGGGTTGCATGACTTCTCTCAAGAGCACCATTTGTTTGTGGATGATAAGGAGTAGAGAAAAGGTTTTTAATTTTAAGAATTCTAGTTAATTGTCTAAATAACTCTGAGGTAAAACAAGTACCTTGATCAGTTAAGATCATTTTAGGAAACCCGAATAAAGAAAAGAAATGTATAAGGTTACGTGCTACTTCATCTGTTGTAGACGTAATCATTGGATAAGGACATGAATTTGGTAAGATCGTCCTGAAGAGTTAAAATATATTTAAATTTTTGAATGCCAGCTTCGGGCAGAGTACCAACGATATCTAAAGCTAATCTTTCAAAGGTTTGGTACTAGACGATGTGATAACCATAGGTGCTTTATTAGAACATCGTGAAGGTTTTGCCAAGTGAAGCACATTTTACAATCTTTAACGAAACGCTCTATATCCGAATAATAGGAAGCTTTTTCCAATAATAGGAAGCTTTTATTCTACTAAGCATACGTTTTATTCCCGGGTAACCAGCTATTGTGGTCCCATGATTTTCTTTAAGAATATTTGGGATCTCCGTAGGAGTAGGATATAAAATTTGATTTTCGTAAACATGAATTTTAATATTAGTGCCATTAAAATATAAGATATAATATTATAAATTTTCGTATAAGCTAGTTTTGTAAAAGGTTCTGAAAAATCTGGTAACGCTAGTTCTACATCATAATTATCATTTGAAATAAGTTCGTTTCTTAAGTAAAATATTATAAATAGTTTTATAGCCAGTTTCTTCATAATGATGAACTTTTGTAAATAAAAAGAAGAATGTTTTATTTTTTGAAGTAACTATTTTTATAGTCTCTGGCTCGCGTTCGGCTGATAATAATTCATCTGAGTTTTCTAATAACGATAAAATTTGTTCAGTGTACGGAATAGAATAATCAAAATCAAGAGATACAGGACAGGCAATTATATATAGTCTCTGGCTCGCGTACGGCTGATAATAATTCATCTGAGTTTTCTAATAACGATAAAATTTGTTCAGTGTACGGAATAGAATAATCAAAATCAAGAGATACAGGGCTCACACTCGAAAGTGTAGACTTATCGTCGACCAATGGTCTGTAGAGTATGCAGCGGCGTCCTGATGCGGGCTCACACGAAACAAGTGGAGACTGATGGTCGATCCTGTTGAACGTCCTGAGGTAGGTGCGGGCTCACGCTTGAGAAGCGGAGACTTATCGTCGATCTACTCGTGTGTGATGCAGCAGCGTCGGGATGATGCAGGCTCTCACTATGCAGCGGAGACTTACTGTCGATCACTCCTAACCGCTTGCACTTTTCACTTAAGGACTGTTTCCGAAGCTCACACAAATCAGCGACAGACGACTATCTCGCGATGCGCCTATCACCTAATTTGGATTCCAGTACTTGATGAAGGTCTTTCCTGGAATCCCACTTCTGACACCAGATTTGTTAGGATGGCGCTTCGGGAGTCCTTTTTAAAAAAAACTACAAACTACTACGACTAATTAAACTTTTACTGCACAAAACTATGGTTGAAAATTACAAGTGTTACTTACAATTGGTTGCGGCAGACTGACTCTACTTTACATAAAGAAATCAGTTTTATATATAATTTGAAAAAGCTTATGTAGCATTAAAAGAAATCAGTTTTATGTAGCATTAACTTCATATTACACTGACATCAGTTTTATATATAATTTGAAAAGCTTATGTAGCATTAAAAGAAATCAGTTTTATTGATAAAGCTTATGTAGCATTAACTTCATATTACACTGACATCAGTTTTATATAATTTGAAAAGCTTATGTAGCATTAAAAGAAATCAGTTTTATTGATAAAGCTTATGTAGCATTAACTTCATATTACACTGACATCAGTTTTATATATAATTTGAAAAGCTTATGTAGCATTAAAAGAAATCAGTTTTATTGATAAAGCTTATGTAGCATTAACTTCATATTACACTGACATCAGTTTTATATATAATTTGAAAAGCTTATGTAGCATTAAAAGAAATCAGTTTTATTGATAAAGCTTATGTAGCATTAACTTCATATTACACTGACATCAGTTTTATATATAATTTGAAAAGCTTATGTAGCATTAAAAGAAATCAGTTTTATTGATAAAGCTTATGTAGCATTAACTTCATATTACACTGACATCAGTTTTATATATAATTTGAAAAGCTTATGTAGCATTAACTTCATATTACACTGACATCAGTTTTATATATAATTTGAAAAGCTTATGTAGCATTAAAAGAAATCAGTTTTATGTAGCATTAACTTCATATTACACTGACATCAGTTTTATATATAATTTGAAAAGCTTATGTAGCATTAAAAGAAATCAGTTTTATTGATAAAGCTTATGTAGCATTAACTTCATATTACACTGACATCAGTTTTATATATAATTTGAAAAGCTTATGTAGCATTAAAAGAAATCAGTTTTATTGATAAAGCTTATGTAGCATTAACTTCATATTACACTGACATCAGTTTTATATATAATTTGAAAACATGTAGCATTAAAAGAAATCAGTTTTATATATAATTTGAAAAGCTTATGTAGCATTAAAAGAAATCAGTTTTATTGATAAAGCTTATGTAGCATTAAAAGAAATCAGTTTTATTGATAAAACATGTAGCATTAAAAGAAATCAGTTTTATATAATTTGAAAAGCTTATGTAGCATTAAAAGAAATCAGTTTTATTGATAAAGCTTATGTAGCATTAAAAGAAATCAGTTTTATATATATAATTTGAAAACATGTAGCATTAAAAGAAATCAGTTTTATATAATTTGAAAAGCTTATGTAGCATTAAAAGAAATCAGTTTTATATAATTTGAAAAGCTTATGTAGCATTAACTTCATATTACACTGACATCAGTTTTATATAATTTGAAAACATGTAGCATTAACTTCATATTACACTGACATCAGTTTTATATAATTTGAAAAGCTTATGTAGCATTAAAAGAAATCAGTTTTATTGATAAAGCTTATGTAGCATTAAAAGAAATCAGTTTTATTGATAAAACATGTAGCATTAACTTCATATTACACTGACATCAGTTTTATATATAATTTGAAAACATGTAGCATTAAAAGAAATCAGTTTTATATATAATTTGAAAAGCTTATGTAGCATTAAAAGAAATCAGTTTTATTGATAAAGCTTATGTAGCATTAAAAGAAATCAGTTTTATTGATAAAACATGTAGCATTAAAAGAAATCAGTTTTATATAATTTGAAAACATGTAGCATTAAAAGAAATCAGTTTTATTGATAAAGCTTATGTAGCATTAAAAGAAATCAGTTTTATATATAATTTGAAAAGCTTATGTAGCATTAAAAGAAATCAGTTTTATTGATAAAGCTTATGTAGCATTAAAAGAAATCAGTTTTATTGATAAAGCTTATGTAGCATTAAAAGAAATCAGTTTTATTGATAAAGCTTATGTAGCATTAACTTCATATTACACTGACATCAGTTTTATATAATTTGAAAACATGTAGCATTAACTTCATATTACACTGACATCAGTTTTATATATAATTTGAAAAGCTTATGTAGCATTAACTTCATATTACACTGACATCAGTTTTATATAATTTGAAAACAGTAGTGAAGAAATTTTAAAATTAATGCGAATTACGTAAGTATGAAATACGAAAATAATTATTTTAAAATAATAACAGTTTTGAATAGCCTAAAAGTAATTGAAATTGACAACTAACTTATTCCTATTATTAGAGATAAAAATTTTAAATATATTGTAGTTATAGAACGGAAAAAGTTAGATTCGTTAGGTTAAGTTAAGTTAGTTTAGGTTAGAGTTTTTTTTTTATTTATTTATTTTCTAGTTCCCCTGACATGGGAGATCAGGGACTTTTCCTTCTTTTTCCTTTCATGTTTCTTTCTTTTATTTTATTATTTACTTCTAATGGTTTTATTTATTAATAGGGTTTATGCTTATGCTATTACAGTTTTTACTCTAGGGTCTTTTATTATAAGTTAATGCTACTTATGTTATTTCAGTGCTTCTTTTCTTTCTTACAATTTTATTTGTCTGTTAACATTATATACTTAAGTGTTTTATATGTACAGCTCTATTTTTATTTCTTTTTATTTATTTTAAATTGCTACCTTAGATACAATTTCCTTACAGTATTTTAAAACTTATTTCTACTTTCCTATTACTAATTATCTGACATATATTTTCTGTTTTATTTCTATACCTATATCTATTTCTAAATCGTACCTATATTTATTATAAATAGGGCATTCTGTAATAACATGTATTGCCGTTTCTTCTGCTTCTGGGTCACAGGGACACGCTGGGCTCTCCTTACACCTAAACCTGTACAGGTATTGAGAGAACCCACCGTGTCCTGTTATATCTGGACTAATTTTGGTTCCATTTCCGTTTTTCTTATGGTGGGATATGCTTTTATCGCATCCGGAAAAAATATTTTTGTATTGGAGGCCGTTTCTCCTTCCTTGTAGCGCCGGTTCATTCATCAAGCGACTCAATCGTATCATCGCTTGATAAATAAGTGGACACTTCTCATAATCAGGCTTTCTTTTAATTTTAGAGCAGCTTCCTTTGCCAGTTGATCCGCTCTCTCATTTCCTCCAATCCTGCGTGGGCTTTGATCCAGAAAGTTTAATTGTATTTCCTTGTTTGCCAGAGATGTTTATGTTTTTCTAATTTCTGCCGCCAGAGGGTTGGAGGTTTCCTGTACAATCGTATGGAGAGCGGATCTGGAATCACTAAACAAACAACAGGAGTCTATTTTGTTAGCGAGCACGTATTTGTGGCCTCAATATTGCCAACAACTCCGCCCCTGAAACACGGTGCAAAATTTCCCAGCTTTGGTTTCCGGGCCTTGTCTCCTGCATTTTCTCAAATGGATAATGCAGCGCCGACTTTTCCTCAATTTTACTGCCGTCAGTATAAATGAATTGAAGGCTTGTGTCGGTGTTTTCGTCTGTTGTGCACAAATCCTCAGGCACATGAATTGCAGTGCTATTTGTTCCGCAGGGTGTGGGTTCTCAAGTAGCTGACTTTTCCCTCAATCTCCTGATCTCCTATGACTCGCCGAGAGAAGCCTCTCTTTACCTCATAAAGAGGCCACTTCCCAGATCTGGTCCAAGGTATAACCCGGCAAGCAATAGGGCCGAGTGGAGGGACACAGTTCTATAAGCTTTTACTATTTTTTGTACAAACCCTCGTTGTACCATGTCAACTGCTTTTTACCTGTAATTTACCAATCGCTGTTACATTAACGCCGCATATGTGATTACCGATTTCCACTACCGCGGTATAAATGGTCCTGATTATTTCGGGGTTCAGTCCCCAATGTATTTTGGCTGCTTTTGACAATTGACGGTAGAGCATTTGAGCTTTCCGGCACACATTCTTAATATGTGTTGAGAGTCAATCTATCGTCAATAGTGAACCAAATTTTATTTCTCTGGACATTTTCTATGGGCACCCGCCCATCCTCAGGAGTGGCGAATCATATTTCAGTTTATTTGTTATTAACATGGCTTTCGTTTTGCGGCGCGAATTTAAGCTTATTTTTGATTCGCCACTCTGTACAGCAGGCTGTCGCCGAATTTGCCCAGGTCTGTACGTCAATGATGATTATTCCCCGAAAAAATCAGGGCCACATCGTCCGCGAAAGCCTGGCAATACTCATTTTCGCTTCCAGCTCCTTCAACAGCGGATCCAGCAAGAGGTTCCAGAAGGTAGGTCCCCAATTGAACCTTGCACACAACCCTTGTTTGTATTCTTGACGCATTCCTCTCCGGCGTATCGAATGCGCACATTCTGTCTTTTAAATAACTGTCGACAAGCCTTCTTAGATTTGTGGGGGTCGGTGTTTCGGCAAGACGGCATTTATGGCTGGCCACCATGCATTATCAAATGCTCCCTCTATGTCAAAGATATGAGCACAACCAACTTTTACTCTTAACCATACTTCTTATATGTTGCGTCATGTCATAGAGGGAGTCTTCGGTACCGCGTTGCGGCATAAAGCCATATTGTTTCCGACTTATTTTAGGTAATGTCTTACCACTTTATACGTTGAATGACCATTTTCTCTACAATTTTTCCCAGCACTGGCAGTAGTCCAATAGGCCTGTACGACTTTGGATGGGTATAGTCGTCTTTCACTTGCTTTCGTAGCACCACCACTGCCGCTTCCTTCCACCTTACCGGAAAGTGTGCTAGACTCAGGCATTTGTTTGCTATCGCCAGGAACAATGTTGGATTCAGGGTTATAGCCTGTCTGCAGATATCTGCTGTAAGACCATCACTACCGGACTTTTGGGGTTGAAACTAGACGTGGACCACATCAGTTCTTCATTCGTAAAGGGTGGGTCACATGCGTCATCATGTGTCCCTTCATTTACCTTTTTGCTAACTGTCGTATGCGCGTGTGCTCCACGTCATCATCCCCAATTTCGTCATCCGGGTAGAATGTCTCTGCTAATAATTTTGCTGACTCTCCGCTTTCTAAAACTTTTCCTTCGCGCGTTAGAGGAACATCTTCCTGTCTTCATTGATTCCCGCTCTTGTTTGCTACAGAAGTCTTTCCAGCTTGCAGTCTGGGCCTTCTTAGCTTTCTCTTCATATTCTTTCTTTTCTTTTAAATATTGCTGAACTACCCAGTCTCGACGAACTTGAGCTGCGTGGGAAATTCTACGTTTCATCCTAGTGACCCTCTTTTTCAACTGTGTGAGCTCCTCGGTCCACCATGGCAGTCCTGTTTGTTCCTTTGTTTTAATTTTCGGTATTGTTTTTTCGCATGTTTCTATTACTGACTTTGTGTACCTTTCTACGATTTCTTCAAATTCTTGGGAGGTTTCTATTTTTTCTATTTCTACTTTAGTTAATAAGTTTCGCTCCAAATTTGGGCTAATATCTCACGAAATTCGCCCTAATTTGCCTTTTTGTATTGTATTTCCTTGTAGTTCTACTTATTTGTGTATTTGTTATATTTCCCAGTATTATTTGAAACAGGACCGCCTTGTGGTCTGATCCGGTTATTCCATCAGACAACCTCCAGTTTTCGAGTCTTCCGAGTAAGCTGGTGGAGCATGTTGTTATATCCACACAGCTGAAGAATCTCTTCCCACCTCTAATTGTGTCAAAAGTGGGCTCTATCCTGAATTGAGTATATGAAGCTCCAGTTCGTCAAGCCTGGCAGCCAGATCTATTCCTCTCTTGTTTGTTTCTCAGCTCCCCACCAGGTGTTCCAGGCATTTACGTCCCCACCGAGAATGATATTGGTGGTTTCTAGGCCTTCCACAGCTGCTGATATCCTATCGAGATATGGCTCAATCGGCCTGTCTCCTTCGAGGTAGATGGACACTACTCCAATCTCCCATGAGTTGGTCTTCAATTTGGCAACCGCTATGTTCTCTACTGACAAGTTGCAGTACGGAGTGACGTCGATGGTCTCGTCAAATAACACTATTGCGGCCTTTATCACCGTTTCTGTGCTCTGGCCCCTGCCATATTGAACTATCCTGTTTCCTGTGTAGCGTTTCATCTCCCCGATGCGGCCTACATAAGGTTCTTGGACCATAGCGAAGGATATTTTCTGCTCACTGCCTCATTTATGAGCTCAGCCGTCGCCAGTTCACTCCTCTGGAGGTTCGCCTGTATCACGCGATATTTGTGGATACTAGGGTTTAAAGTTCCGTCCACTGTTTTGGCCACCTTAGCAATAAGCCACTGTGGACCTTGCCAAAACCTCCCATTTCTTTCTTACTAGACATTCTGCACTAAACGCGTTGTGGTCTCTTCTTTCCATTTTCGCCTTTACGCAATTTCTGCATGTTGGTATCTCTCCAGCTAACCAATCAGCACATTCAGCTTTTAGATGGGGACCTCCGCAGTGGCTGCACACGTCCGTTTGCTCGCAGCATAATCGCTTAGTGTGCCCGTAACCCAAGCATCGCGAGCACTGGATGAGCGGGGATTGGTCCTCTACCTAACTCTTTGGAGATCCCATGGATTACTCAATTTCTGTGAAGCGATTCCAAAGCTGCGGCGAAACTTTAGCACTATATGTGCCGTAAGCGCGTTTCAGGTGCTTTTTTCCTATATTTTACCTCCATTCTGTCCTCCTTCGCTTCTACGCCATTGAGCAGGTGTTTGTTTTGGGTTCGTATTGCTTTTACAATTTCTTCATCCGTATTATATTGTAACACGTCTCTCAATACTATGAGAGGATCTTTATTTTTGATATCGTCAATGTTTAATTGGTTTCCTGCTGTCTTTATCTTTTCCTTTACTTTGTTTATTTGTTCGCCTTCAATGTCTAGGGATACTACTATATTTATAAGTTTTTTCAGGTTTTGATTTATAAATTGAAGTAGGTCATACAGGGCATCCTCAGTGCTACGCTGGGGTACGAAGCCATATTGCCTGGGATTTGAATTGGGAAGAAGATGCCACCTGATTCTTCTTATAAGCATTTTCTCTAAAAATTTTTCCAAAACTGACAATAATCCTATCGGTCTATAGGATTTTGGGACAGTGTAATCATCTTTACCTTGTTTCCTCAGTATTATTATGCTAGCCTCTTTCCAAGGTACGAAATGCGACAGGTCTAGACATTTATTAGCTATGCTCAGGAAAACTTCCGGATCCTGACGTATTACAGCAGAACATATATCCGCCGTAAAGCCATCTGTTCAGGAGCCTTACCAGGGTTGGAGCTGTTTAGCACATAGTGGAGTTCCGCTTTTGTAAAGGTGGATCTCTATTATCACTGGATATTGATTTAAAGTGGTGTGCTGATATTCTAATTTGCTGATGATCTGCATTGTCATCTTCTTTGCGATCATCTGGAAAAAAGTTTCAGTAAGCCAATTCACAGATTCATCAGGGGTCAATGCTACACCATTTTTTACGAGCGGCTGGTCTTCCTGCCTCCTAGTTGTCTTGGCTATTACCCTGTATATGCTGTCCCACATGCTCTCTCAGTCTTGTTTTTGTGCAGAAAGTTTTCCAGCTTTCTGTCTGGGCCTTCATCACTTCTTCCTCATAGTTGTTCTTAGCCTGTAAGTAATCTCTTACTACATACTCTCTTCGACTTGTAGCAGCACATTGTATCCTTCTGTTTTGTGTTCATTTTCTTTTTAATGTCTCTAACTCTTTACTCCACCATGGTATTTTAGCTATCTTTTTATTTTTAATAAGGGGGATGGTTTTTAAACATGTCTCTTTTATACTGTGTATGTATTCCCCAACAGTCGTTTCTAAAGTCAACTTACTTTGTATGTCATCTATTACTATTTTATTTAAGTTTCTGGTCTTCATTTGCCTTGCTAATTCTTCTCCAAAAGCTGACCAATTAGCCTTTTTTGTATCATAAATTCTAGTTGTCGCTTTTCTTCTATCTTGGGTTGGTCTTTCTAAATTTATATTAAAAGTGATCGCATTGTGGTCCGAGCTTATAAGATTTTTGTCTACTCTCCAGTCAGTCACGGATCCGAATAAATCCCCCGAGCAGGCCGTAATATCGACATGACTCTTGTAGCTCTTTCCTCCTCTTATCGTGTCAAATGTAGGTTCGTTACCAATATTGAGGATCTGCAGTTCAAGTTCTTCCAAAGTTCCTGCAAGAGCCTCTCCTCTATGATCCTCTGTCACACTTCCCCACCATGTACTCCACACACATTTATCCTCAGCAATACTTTCTTGGTTCCTATGGTTCCCATTATATTTTTTATGGTGCTCAAGTACGGCTCTATTGGTAGATAGTCCTCTAGATATATGGATATAACTCCAACGGTCCATTGATTCGTTTGAAGTATAGCTACTGCGATATTTTCAGTAGTCAATGTGGGGGTTTCCGTAATCTCCACATTCTCGTCAAATACTACTATAGCCGCCTTGTTTGGCTTTGTCCTATTTTGACTACATTGGACCACCTGAGTGCCGACATATTGTTTAACTTCACCGAGCACCTACGTATGGCTCTTGTATAAGAGCGAATGCTATCCTGTTTTTTAGGCCTTCTATCATGAGCTCTTGTGTTGCCAACTTTTTCTTTTGTAGGTTTGCCTGTATGGTTTTATAGGTCTGGAGGGTCTGGGGGGCCCCTGAATCTATTGAAGAGCTTCCTGTCTCCTTGTCACCTTTAGCAATACGCTACTGTTGAGCGTGCTATTGTCTCCCATCTCTTCTTGATAGGACAATCAGAATCAAAGGCATTATGTTCTTTCCTATCTAATTTGGCATGGAGACAGTTCCGGCAGGACGGCTCATTCCCTGCTATCCAGTCCGCGCATTCTACTCTCAGATGCGGACCACCGCAGTGACTGCAAAGATCGACAGTTTCCTTGCAGAATTTACGTCCGTGGCCATACCCAAGACACCGTGAACACTGAACTAATGGTGACTGGTCTGAAACTCGAATACGCTGTAGGTCGATATGAACTCTTTCAGCTACTGTTGGTCTCTGCCATACCAAAACCTGCACGACGATGTGGTTTGCGTGAGGATTCCTTGTCTTTCGCCGATATTTCACGGCGAGTCTCAGTTCTTCAGTTTTTATGTCACCAAGTAGGTGACGATTTTGATTTTTCAGTGCCATCACTACATCTTCATCTGAGTTGTAAGACAAAACGTCTTTTAGAATGATGAGCGGGTCTTTATTCTTAACCTCTTCGACATGCAGACTTCCCCAGAATTCTTAATTTCATTAGTAACTTTGCAAGTCCTAGTTCCTCGACTCAGGAACCTCGCTGTGACCTGACTGCCAAAGCCAACCGGCTTTATCAAGAGGCTAAGACCCAAATGGAGCAGTCAGGAAATATTAAAACATCTATTAAGGAAACGGTGCTAAGTAATATTGCGGGGATGTATGAGATTATCCTCCGACGAAGCGAATCAAGACAAACGCTGCAAGTACAACTAGAAAAGTCCCGAGCAGAAAATGCTGCAACACTTTTAAAACGGGAAAGAGAACACGCGGAGCAGATGTCCAAAGCTCAGAACCTATGCTCATCACAATCAAACCTAGTGTCTCCACCTACCGAGCTAATGAAAAATCTTATGAGTAAATTGGAAGAGCACGTAAAAACTGTAGAGGAATGTAAATATCACACACAAACTCTTACCGAACACCTAAAACAAACCCCTCAAAATAATATGGGATACTCATATGCTGAAGCGGCAGCAACTTCCAAAAAACCTAAACAGGTCCACTCGGTGGTGGTATCGTCGAGCGAGGGAAAAGACACCAGCGGAGAGGTTAAATTCTTTGAAAAATAATTGTTGAAATCTTACATAGGATTACGAAAACCGCAAAAGAGGTTAAATGATGATTTTACACAATAAAATTTTGAAAAATTTATGTATACTATAAATTAGTCACAATATTACCTAAATTTTTCAGATTTTTCAGGCGATTTTCAGGGTACCACGTGTCACAGCTTGAATCTTGAAAAATTTTTGTCATAATATTTGCGTTTCAAATTTTTCGCTTTTGGTGTCGTTCTGAAGGTCTTGGATTTCTCCGTCTGATAGGGTTAAATTTTTGTAGGTCGTCACTTTAGATCTTGAGATATTTTGGTTTGAATGTTTAATGATATTTTGTGGTATCTTCAAAAAATTATTATAACAATAAAATTAGTTTCTGCTCGTCAAGAGCTTTCTAATGACACCATAAAATCACTATGTTGTCGATCTTGTTTCGACAGCGTTTCACTTTATAGTTTTTAGCACAATTTTTAGGTTAGGTTATAGCTGTTTTCGCCATAGCCTTGTCAGTTTCGCACTTTTTACTTTTGGACACCTCCGAATTCGTCTCAGTGAGACGCATCTTCTGGTATATAACACTACCACTATTGGTCCTTTGACTCACTGCTCGGATTTTATTCGCGGAACGGTTTGAAAACGCTGCTTACAGATCGGCGCTTGGGGCGCAACCTTCATTTTTTTTAGGTTAGGTTAGGTTAGGTTAGGTTAGGTTAGGTTAGGTTAGGTTAGGATAGGTTTTTTTTTTTTTATCTCTTGTACCCCTGACATGGGAGATCAGGGCCTTTCTTATTCTTTTATTGTGTATTTTTCCAAGTGTTTATTTTTCTATAATTATTATGGTTTATATTACTTATCTATGCTCTATATTATCTATCTTCTATACTTATATGTGTTCTATGTATAACTTATTATATACACGTTATTCTACGTAGTTTTCTCCTATGATGCTTGTACTGTGCATTTATATTTACATTTAACGTTGGAACTTGTACCATATACTTTTGTATATGTTACAGTTTTACTATTATTTGCCTTTACTTATTTTTATTTACAACTTTATTTGCTACATACTTACTGTATTTTATAAACCTATTTCTAATTTTCTTATCTCTTATTATATGTGCTATACTGTCTTTACTTATTTTCGTCTCAATTTCACTTTCTACCTCATTTTTACTTTACTATATATAGGACACTCAGTGATAAGGTGGATTATATCCTCATTCCTCTCTTGATCACAGATACACGACAGGCTCTCTTTACACTTAAAACGATGCAAATATTCAGAGAACCCGCCATGTCATCACCTGTATTGCCATTGGGTCTAAGTTCAGTTTTCTTACAATTGAGTAAGCTTCACCAGCATCCGGGAAAAATATATTTGGTAGACGTTGCCGTATCGCCATCCCTATGGTGCGTCTTCCATTCGTTGATTGTTTCCTCATGGTTGGCTCTTAACGAAGGAAACTGGGCATTTATCGTAGTTAGGCCTTCTTTTAATTTTAAGTAATGCCTCCTTTGCTAATTGGTTTGCTTTCTCGTTTCCTTCCATCCCAGTGTAGGTTTGTACCCAGTAAAGTGTAATAGATTTACCCGTTTTTTTTATTTTCTTTATATCTTCTACAATATTTAGCGCTAATGGATGGAAGGAATCACCTTGGATTGTTGTCTGGAGAGCAGACTTGGAGTCGCAATGTATACTACAACCTTGTGCAGACTCTTGGAGCGCGAAGTTAGTAGCTTCAAGCAGAGCTAGAAGTTCCGCCTGGTAAACAGTGCAAAAATGTCCCAATTTTAGTTTGCGGGTACTGATCTCAGAGGCATCTTTCCAAATTGACAGAGCCGCGCCAACTTTCCCTTCGATTTTACTTCCGTCAGTAAAAATTTTTATTCCCGTATTGTTCTGTCGGTTAATTTCTGCACTATCCACCAAACATAGAAATTCCAGCTCCACCTGATCCGCAGGATGTGATGTCTCCTCATACGGTACTCTTCTCTCTAGCTCTCTGTCCCCTACTACCTGCTGTGAAAAACCTTTCTTTATTTCATAAAGCGAGGCTGCTTCCTGGATTCTTAGATCCAATGGAAGCAGTCCAGCCAGCAGCAGGGCTGAGTTCAGAGACACCGTTTTATAAGCTTTGATTATTTTCTGCACAAAGCCGCGTTGCGTCGTATCGAGCAACTTTTTTATTTTAATTTTATTTGTTGCGAATGCCCAAGCACCAGCCGCATACATAACTATCGGTTCTACCACTGCAATATATATAGTCCTAATTATCTCCGGGTTCAGCCCCCAGTGTATCTTAGCGGCCCTCGACAGCTGACTGTACAGGTTTTGTGCCTTACGGCATACATTAAGGACATGATTGTTAAATGTTAACCTGTCGTCAACTGTGAGGCCGAGAATTTTTATTTCTCTGGACCAATTTATATGCTCCCCATCCATGCTCAGAACTGGCGAATCATGTTTTAACTTATTTGTTATTAACATGGCCTTAGTTTTATGTGGCGCAAATGTGAGTTTATTTTAATTCCCCAATTCCGAACATGGGCAAGTGCAGAGTTTGCTCTTTCTTCTACTTCTATTGCCGTATCCCGGAGAAAATCCGGACTACATCGTCCGCGAACGCTTGACAGTGCTCCCTTTTTCTTGCAACTCCTTAAGAAGTGGATTCAGCAGTAAGTTCCAGAACGTTGGACCCCTACCGAGCCCTGCACACTCCCTTTTGTCGGTTTCCTAACCCATTCCGCACCTGCATACCTGACGCGCACTGTTCTATCCTTAAAATAGCTGTCTACCAGGCAGCTCTACTCCTCTATTGTCTACAGCTCCTCTATTGTAAACGGTGGATCACACAGTTCATCTTGTAATACGCCGTTTACATTTTCAGCTTCTTCTCTTATAAGTTGGTGTTGCTCACTATCTTCCTGAACTGTATCCTCGGGGTAGAAAATCTCCGCCAAAAGCTTTGCTGATTCTTCGTTTCCTAAATATTTGCCTTCCCATACAAGGGGTATGTCTTCATTTCTTACGGATGTCCTTCCTATCACTCTGTAAATTCCCTCCCACATTGTCTCCCGCTCCTGCTTGTTACAAAACTCCTTCCAACTCGCTGTTTGAGCCTTTTTTGCTTCCAGTTGATATCTTTCTTTTGTTTTGATATACTGCTCGACGACCCACTACGGATTGCCGCCGCTGAAGATATACGGCGCTTCATTCTTGTAACTTCCTTCTTAAGATTTTTCAACTCCTCAGTCCACCAGGGCAATCCAATTCGTTTTTCTCCTTTACTTTCGGCATGTTTTCACACGCGTCTGTAATTGCATTTGTGTATTTTTCTATAATTTCTTCTAGTTCTGTTGTATTTTCTATTATTTCTATTTTGATTTTTGTTATATTTCTGGTTTACAGTTTAATCAATCGATGGATGTAATATTGGTAAATTGTATCGATGAGTAAATAATTTTTATATGCCGTTAATTATGTACCTTCAGTAACAACATGATAATCATAAAAGGAAAGGGACATTCATATTTAAAAGTGGGATGAATATATTTTATGTAAATATTTGTTCATGCATGTATACGGTAGCATGTAATAGCGTTGGCTAGGACATAAGACTTCCACAAATAAGCACCGGCAAAGGTGCGTCGAAACTATTGTAATGACTCGAACTCTGTCTAACCCAGCATTCCTAATACTTCGTAAAGATAATATAATTATAAGCCTCATGTATCGAGAGCTACTGATCGAAAGAAGTGATTGTAGAAAATCAATCATATGAAATAAATAAATAACTACCTTCACGCTATTCCCAATACAGGGGTAGACAGAGGTCTATTCTAGACAATTAAGTCCCGTCGACCCACTTTCCACCGAAGACATTTTTGGGATAACATCACCACGTTATCCCAAAAAATGTCAGCTCAAACCCGCCGCATGCATGTCAAAGCCAACGATGTGAATCGTACATAGGTTTTGAAAACACATTGGTACGCGCCTGCCACCTGAGAAATGCCACATGAGAAAAGCCTTTATCCTGTAGTCGAGCACGTGTGTGCGGCACGGCGGCATTATGGTTGAAGTCAGAAAAGGTATTCAAGACATACGACGAGCTCAAGACGACTATACAAAAGGAGTTTCCCGATGTAATCAACAGTAAAGAAATGCATGAGCTGATGGCAAATAGAATGAAGCGTAAGGACGAAAGCTACTATCAGTATATGCTTGCGATGAGAGAATTGGGGAAAAAGCGAGATTTCCCGATTATGTTGCTATCCAGTACATAGTGGATGTAATCGACTGCGCTCAGGCGAAATTATTTTATATGGCGTAACGACGTACACTATGCTCAAAGAGAAATTAGTAATTTAGAATTGAAGATGGTAAACGATGCGAAGAAAGAAGCGGGAACCGAAACAGCTGTAAGAAAGAAAACAGAAAAATCCATTCGACGTTGTTACAACTGCGGCGAAAACAGTCATATCTCGACACATTGTCCGAACGGTCTCAAGTGTTTTCGCTGTAATCAGTACGGCCATATTGGATCACGATGCACTTGCACACAGGCGGCGCGAGCACGGAACGCAGCGCTAGCGCTCCTCACAAGTCGGTAAAACAGTCCGCGCCGAACGCAGCGCAAGATCGTGCGGTTGGCAGTAGTGGATCTCAGTCGGCAAAACTGCGCTCAGCTAACTTCAGGGTGGGTGCGACAAGTGACAGCAGTTGTGACAGCCAGACGTCAAAAGGTGGAAACGAGGCTATGCAGGTGGAAAATAACGTAAACAAAACAAGAAATCTCTCAACGAAGCCGATGATTAGTGTCAAGATTAAGGAATTAACAGTGAACGCTTTAATTGAATCCGGCAGCGAGTTCAATTTCATGACGGACGAGCGTTTCATTACCGTTGGAACAGAAAAATACGAAGATAACTTATGTTTGACGGGACTCGGACGTACGATGGTGAATTCATTAGGAAAGATGTTCTTGGACATTACAATCGACGGAAAAAACTATCAAAACGTGTTATTTCATATAGTGAACAAAGATGTTATGTCTTTTGATATGATTTTAGGCCTAGAATTACTACGAAAAATAACCATTATTAAGATTTCATTATCATGAATGGGTACAAAGTGAAGTTTTTGTCTGAAAGTGATGAATGGATGCCTAAGTTGTGTTGTTTTTCAGATCCCACTTTGGAAGTTGAGCATATTTCTGATTATTCCATAAGGGAAAAGTTTTGAAGTGTATTGAAGGTTATAATCTAATCCAATTGAAAGATGCACCTTTTGAGCTGAAGATTGTTCTTAAAGATGACGTGCCTGTCGCCCAGAGACCAAGATGTTTGTCCTTGGCAGAGCAGAGAATAGTTGAAGAGCAGGTAAAGGAATGGATGGATGATGGTGTAGTACAAGTAAGTTTTTCAGAATATTCAAGTCCTTTGGTATTAGTGAGAAAAAAAGATGGTTCAGTTAGGGTTTGTGTGGATTATAGACTGCTAAACAAAAAAATTCTTAAAGATGAATTTCCATTACCAGTGATCGACAATATGATAGATAAGCTGTGTGAAGCCAAAATATTTAGCATTTTGGATTTAAAGAATGGTTTCTTTCATCTCAAGGTGGCTAAGGAATCTATCCCGTATACATCAATTGTGACACACCATGGCCAATTCAAGTTCCTTCGAGCTCCTTTCGGTTTGTCCATCTGCCCAAAGTATTTTATGCAATTCATAAGCATTATCTTCAGGGATTTGATTTCGCAAGGCATTATGATGATTTTCATTGACAATATCTTAATTACAGCAGAAAGTGAAGAACAAGCAGTGGAACGACTTCAGCTTGTGTTGAAAGTGGCTTCAGGATATGGGCTAAAGATAAATTGGAAGAAGGCCGACCTGATCAAACCGGAAATTGAATACTAAAGCCATGTGATAAGGAATGGGAAATAAAACCAAGTCCAGAAAAGACAGAAGCTATCCGTAAGTACAAAGAACCCTGAGATGTCAAACAACTACACAGTTTCATTGGTTTAACCTATTTCAGTGTTTTAAATATTTCAGTATTTGTATTTGTTTTAGTATTTTCAATGTACTTTCATTGAAAATTATGCCCTAATTTCTAAGCCACTCACAGATTTATTGAGAAAGGAAAAAGAATTTATTTTTGAAGGTGAACAAAGACAAGCATTTAATATTTTAAAAGAGAGATTAGCATCCAGTCCTGTGTTAAAGATTTTTAATCCCAAGTTGAAGACGGAGTTGCACACAGACGCTTCTAGTGTGGCATATTCGGCCATACTCTTGCAGTACCATCCAGATACAGGTCTCCACCCGATTCATGAGCCGAAAGACAAATGATGCTCAATTAAGGTATTCAAGCTATGAACTGGAGGCAACCAATATTATTGAAGGTATAAAGAAGTTCAGGCAGTATTTGTATGGAATACATTTTAAAATTGTCACAGATTGTAAAGCATTTGAAGTGACGTTGAAAAAGAAGGATATTTCTGCTAAGATAGCCTGCTGGGTATTATTCCTCAATGAATATGACCTCGAAATAGAGCATCGTTCTGGAACAAAAATGAGGCGTGTCGATGCTTTGAGCCGTTATCCCTTTGTGGCAGTTACTACACTACATGATCAAGTAAAGCAAGCGCAAGATCAGGATGAGGGGCTCTCAGCTATAAAAGAAATTTTGAAGTAAAATACATACTAAGATTACTGGGATGAAAATGGTATATTGTACAAAGGAGATAAGAAATTACTGGTTATACCTAAGACTATGGAAAAAGAAGTATTGAAGAAGGTGCAAGCGATGGACATTTTCTAAGAAGAAGATGAAAGAAGCTATTGAAAGAGATTATTACATAACAGGATTAGATAAGAAAATTTAAGATTTTATAGCGACATGCATTCCATGCTTGTTAGCTACGAAGAAAGAAGGGAAGCAAGAAGGATTTCTGCATCCAATTGAGAAGAACAGTATTCCCTTGGATACCATTCATTTGGATCATGTTGGACCTTTGACGCAAACAAGTAAACAGTGTAACCATATACTGACAGTGGAGGGCGCTTTCGCTAAATTTGTTTGGCTGTTTCCAACAAGAAGCACCTCAAGCCGAGAGACTCTAAATAAATTGGAGATCCATCAGGAAACCTTCGGAAACCCCCGACGAATAATCACTGACAAAGGCACTGCATTCACTAGTCATGGGTTTTAAGATTACTGTAAGGAGGGGACGATTCTACATGTGACAATTACGACGGGTGTTCCACGAGGCAATGGACAAGTCGAGAGAATACACAGAATATTAATTCCATTACGTACGAAGTTGTGTATAGAGAACTCTGGCCTTTGGTACAAACACATTAGTCGAGTGCCTCGAGCCATTAATGGTACCTTTCAAAGAAGCATCAACTGTTGTACACCTTGTGAAATACTTGTAGGTGCAAAATGGGAGTAAAAGAAGACATGAAGATACAAGAGTTACTACAGGAAGAGTACATACAAGTGTTCAATGAAAATAGAGGATCTCAGAAAAAAGGCCAAAGAACAGATTCTCAGAGTTCAAAAAGAGAATGCAAAAAGCTTTAATAGAAAAAGAAAAGGACATTCACAATACAAAGTTGGAAACATTGTGTCTATAAAACTTACACAATTTGGTTCAGGACTTAAACTAAAACCTAAATATCTAGGACCTTACAAGGTGATAATCGCTAACCAAACCAAATGGAATGATTGCTATGATCTGCAAAAAAATGATTGTGCTACTGAGGGGCCTATAAGAACATCTAGCTCAGCAGATTGTATGAAGTGTTGGCCAACAGAAGGTGAAGAGAGTTCTTAATGCAAGAAACTTGCTAAGTATAATTTGGTGAAGAATGATAGATGATGAATGCATTGTTTCATTTAAATTTTTATTATTTCTTCTTCTATGCTATATGTTTATCTTGTATGTTACTTTGTTATCATGGTTTTAACTGGAGTAAATAGGTAGTGTATTTAAAATGTAAAAATAAAAAGGCATAACTAAATACTGAGTATAGAAATTTGTAACTAACTTCGAAAGATGTTTTCTTTTTGTTTTTAAGATTGTTTTATCTTTTGTTTTTAAGATGACTTATGTTTTTTTTGTTTTTAATAATTAAGATAATGTTTGTAAAGTATGACTGAAGGAATGTGGAATGTGTGTGTGATGTATTGTACTGAAAGACTTGAAACATCATGAATGCTGAGGAATGCCTGAGGACAGTCATTGTATCAGGACAGCCGAATGTGGGAAACGGAATGTAAGTTGGGAACTGAACGCAGGGACGAGTGAGAGTAATGAAAGGGAAGGAATGACGGAGTGATGGTAAGTGATTACCCTTGCCCATGAACACCCGCAATACCGGAGGCTTAGCAGATGTGTTGCCTCCTTAGAGTGCCCCTTCCCCAGAATTAGGGAGGGAGGTGTGTGGGCCACCGGTTACCTGCACTCACCAGACGAAACGCAGAAGTTTGTTAGACTTCTACTTGACGCCGGTATTCTGCGAAGTCGCGGTACCTCCCCGGTCGAGCCGGTCCATTCATGCAACAACAAAAGCTGATGCGTGGCTTTACCATTGTTAAAAGTGCGGATCGAAATAATTAAATTTTCTAGATCTCTGACTATTTCCTTGAAGGAAAATGTGTGTAGTTATAAAAAAAATCTTTTATCAAGTTAGATTAGAATGTATAGAATTTTAATCACCGTTCATTGTTATCTAGAGAGCTTTGCTAATATTCTATCTCGTTCCAAGATTAATCTGGGTTCTTTCAGTTTAAGTTAATTCATTTAGTTAGTCCGCCTCAATCTTTTCTAAAGAGATGTAATTAAGAAAATACGGACAATGTTACAGTTTTAATCAGCCATTAATTAGAAATGGAGTATTAATTTCCTATATTAGATTTGACAATATTTTTTTTTTAGTTATCTTGCAATTTACCATACTGGGTTAGACACATGTCTAGATAGTTATGTCCTTTGTCCCACCTTTCACCTAATACAATTTGGGACAGTGCGTCAGGTGGAGAACCTGTCGCCGTCTTAATTTCAAGCCAACGATGTTAATCCTACATAAGTTTTGAAAAAGTAATTGGTACGAGCTGTCGGATGGCGCTTCGGGAGTCCTTTTAAAAAAACTACAAACTACTACGACTAATTAAACTTTTACTGCACAAAACTATGGTTGAAAATTACAAGTGTTACTTACAATTGGTTGCGGCAGACTGACTCTACTTTACATAAAGAAATCATAAATAAATAAATAAATAAATATCTTCACGCAATTCCCAATACAGGGGTAGACAGAGGTCAAGACTAGACAATTAAGTCCTTTGACCCACCTTCCACCGATGATATTTTCGGGACAACGTGACAGGTGGTGAGCCCGTCGCCGCCTTTATGTCCAAGCCAACGATGTTAATCCTACATAAGTTTTGAAAAACTCATTGGTACTGCCACCTGGGGATCGAACTCGGGTCACTCGACTCGAAATTCTGACCACCCAACAACTCGGCTATCGTGACTTAATCACGATAGCCGAGTAAGATAGCTTAATAAAGAAATCAGTTTTATATATAATTTGAAAAAGCTTATGTAGCCTTCATATTACACTGACATCAGTTTTATATATAATTTGAAAAGCTTATGTAGAATTAACTTCATATTACTATTGTTCATAACATCTCCCCCCTTTAAAACTGAGATATAATCTTTTGAGAAATATCGAAGTAAAAGAAATTTACAAGTATAATAAAGACTGTAAATAACATTGAATTAAAGTTAACTTGAAAATTTTATAAAATAATAGTCATTATATTTTATAAAATGCAAAAGCTAATTCCCCAAAGCAAACTAAATCTAATATTAATAGAAACAAAAGTAAGTCCCCATAAGTAAAACAAATAATCAAGATCATTACTAACTATAAGGTAAACATATTTAAAATATTAACTTTAGACATTACTAATATTTCTAAAAGATATACTTCTTTTATTTTTACTTATTTCTATCTCTGGGAGACTTTTGGTTGACTTCCTGTCGCATTCAACAGATTCCTCTGAAATTTCGGACAATTCTATAGAATTACTAACTGAGGTTTTAGTATTATTTAATCTTTTTCCATAACATTGATTATAAATTTGGATGCAACAAGATGTCTTACACTTTGAAGAAAGTTTATTATAAATTTTATAAATGATGTATCTAATAATTAACACTATAATAACATAAGTAGTTGCGGTATAGTATTTACCATATTTAATAATATGCGATTCGTTTTCCGCTTTATAAATTTTCTAAACTGTCTAATTTATGAGTACATTAAGAGATTCTAATTCTAAAATATCAAAATTAATTGTTAATTGATTTGGCAAAGTAGTTTTATATTTAACTGATGGATAAAATTGTAAAGTTTCAAAATAGGCAACACAATCTTTCTCAAGGCTTAATATTCCTGTGCCTTGTAAATTATAATCCTTAATTTCTTTGTTACATTTTAATGTTAATTTATTCTGCTGTTTTGTCTGAACATAAATATACTTTCCATCATTAAGTTTTTGCCATAAGTTAATAATTCCATAAATTACTCTAGATTCACAAATATCAGGAAGTGAAACAGTCTCTTCAGTTAACAATTTCGTTTACATGTAGGATTATTTATAGTAGACAAAATAGAAGGAAGAGGACAAATAACATAATCTAAATTAGCATTTTACAATCACTTAAACTATCTAATAGAGCATAGCTTAATCTGTCATCCGTTACAGCCACATATAACTTAGTAGGATGAATAAGGACAAAACATGATCCATTTGACGTGGTGTTGGTAACGGTAAATTCTTATAAACGCTAAATTTAGTAGGATTAATTAAAGGTTTCAATAACAAATATTATCTTATTATTAAAATAGTACGACGTTAACTTAGATAAATCTATAATAGTATGAATATTGTCCAAACTCAATTGAGCAGGAAATTCTAAGTTTCTTTTAGGTATTTTACTCTCCGAGCTCATTAAATAGTTTCGTAGAAGTTAAAACATACGGATGCAAAATATTTGCTTTTGCAAATAAAATAGAATTTAAAGTCGTATCTAAAATATTCGATATTGATAATAGTGATCCTTCAAGGACATTAATCATAGAATTTATTTTTTCAGAATTGATTACTTTTAAGTTATTTTTAGAATAATTAGATATTAGGTAATCGAGTTTGTCAATTCGATTATTAAGTTTAATTTCATTATTATTTAATCTTTTTCCATAACATTGATTATAAATTTGGATGCAACAAGATGTCTTACACTTTGAAGAAAGTTTATTATAAATTTTATAAATGATGTATCTAATAATTAACACTATAATAACATAAGTAGTTGCGGAATAGTATTTACCATATTTAATAATATGCGATTCGTTTTCCGCTTTATAAATTTTCTAAACTGTCTAATTTATGAGAAGCTACATTAAGAGATTCTAAATCTATATTTGTTAAAGTAATAGCTCTTTGACAAGATTGAATTTACAACAGTCGTCTTCTAAAATATCAAAATTAATTGTTAATTGATTTGGCAAAGTAGTTTTATATTTAACTGATGGATAAAATTGTAAAGTTTCAAAATAGGCAACACAATCTTTCTCAAGGCTTAATATTCCTGTGCCTTGTAAATTATAATCCTTAATTTCTTTATTTACATTTAATGTTAATTTATTCTGCTGTTTTGTCTGAACATAAATATACTTTCCATCATTAAGTTTTGCCATAAGTTAATAATTTATAAATGATGTATCTAATAATTAACACTATAATAACATAAGTAGTTGCGGAATAGTATTTACCATATTTAATAATATGCGATTCGTTTTCCGCTTTATAAATTTTCTAAACTGTCTAATTTATGAGAAGCTACATTAAGAGATTCTAAATCTATATTTGTTAAAGTAATAGCTCTTTGACAAGATTGAATTTACAACAGTCGTCTTCTAAAATATCAAAATTAATTGTTAATTGATTTGGCAAAGTAGTTTTATATTTAACTGATGGATAAAATTGTAAAGTTTCAAAATAGGCAACACAATCTTTCTCAAGGCTTAATATTCCTGTGCCTTGTAAATTATAATCCTTAATTTCTTTGTTACATTTTAATGTTAATTTATTCTGCTGTTTTGTCTGAACATAAATATACTTTCCATCATTAAGTTTTTGCCATAAGTTAATAATTCCATAAATTACTCTAGATTCACAAATATCAGGAAGTGAAACAGTCGCTTCAGTTAACAATTTCGTTTCACATGTAGGATTATTTATAGTAGACAAAATAGAAGGAAGAGGACAAATAACATAATCTAAATTAGCATTTTTACAATCACTTAAACTATCTAATAGAGCATAGCTTAATCTGTCATCCGTTACAGCCACATATAACTTAGTAGGATGAATAAGGACAAAAACATGATCCATTTGACGTGGTGTTGGTAACGGTAAATTCTTATAAACGCTAAATTTAGTAGGATTAATTAAAGGGATTTCAATAACAAATATTATCTTATTATTAATATAGTACGACGTTAACTTAGATAAATCTATAATAGTATGAATATTGTCCAAAGTCAATTGAGCAGGAAATTCTAAGTTTCTTTTAGGTATTTTACTCTCTGAGAGCTCATTAAATAGTTTCGTAGAAGTTAAAACATACGGATGCAAAATATTTGCTTTTGCAAATAAAATAAATTAAAGTCGTATCTAAAATATTCGATATTGATAATAGTGATCCTTCAAGGACATTAATCATAGAATTTATTTTTCAGAATTGATTACTTTTAAGTTATTTTAGAATAATTAGATATTACGTAATCGAGTTTGTCAATTCGATTATTAAGTTTAATTTCATTATTATTTAATTTAAGAATAGAAACGTTAAAATTATTAATAGTTGATTGAACAACGTGTATGTTGTCTTTCATAAGCAAAAATATTTTCCTTTCATTTTCTTCGCAATCGGTTATAGCTTCATCATATTTTCTAGCATCCTCGGTGTCTAAAGTGCCGTAAAAGAATTTCAAAACTTCTCCACCGAATTCTAAAGCTCTTTAAAACGAGTTGGAGGATTTTCGGAAATTAGATGAGACAGAGAATCATATTTAAGGTAATTAATATTGATTAAAATTTCTAAAGGGTTAATCATATCTTTACAATCTATATTTGTTAAAGTAATAGGAGAGAGTTTATGAATTGTCTCTTTGACAAGATTGAATTTACAACAGTCGTCTTCTAAAATATCAAAATTAATTGTTAATTGATTTGGCAAAGTAGTTTTATATTTAACTGATGGATAAAATTGTAAAGTTTCAAAATAGGCAACACAATCTTTCTCAAGGCTTAATATTCCTGTGCCATGTAAATTATAATCCTTAATTTCTTTGTTACATTTTAATGTTAATTTATTCTGCTGTTTTGTCTGAACATAAATATACTTTCCATCATTAAGTTTTTGCCATAAGTTAATAATTCCATAAATTACTCATGATTCACAAATATCAGGAAGTGAAACAGTTGCTTCAGTTAACAATTTCGTTTCACATGTAGGATTATTTATAGTAGACAAAATAGAAGGAAGAGGACAAATAACATAATCTAAATTAGCATTTTTACAATCACTTAAACTATCTAATAGAGCATAGCTTAATCTGTCATCCGTTACAGCCACATATAACTTAGTAGGATGAATAAGGACAAAAACATGATCCATTTGACGTGGTGTTGGTAACGGTAAATTCTTATAAACGCTAAATTTAGTAGGATTAATTAAAGGGATTTCAATAACAAATATTATCTTATTATTAATATAGTACGACGTTAACTTAGATAAATCTATAATAGTATGAATATTGTCCAAAGTCAATTGAGCAGGAAATTCTAAGTTTCTTTTAGGTATTTTACTCTCTGAGAGCTCATTAAATAGTTTCGTAGGAGTTAAAACATACGGATGCAAAATATTTGCTTTTGCAAATAAAATAGAATTTAAAGTCGTATCTAAAATATTCGATATTGATAATAGTGATCCTTCAAGGACATTAATCATAAATTTATTTTTCAGAATTGATTACTTTTAAGTTATTTTTAGAATAATTAGATATTAGGTAATCGAGTTTGTCAATTCGATTATTAAGTTTAATTTCATTATTATTTAATTTAAGAATAGAAACGTTAAAATTATTAATAGTTGATTGAACAACGTGTATGTTGTCTTTCATAAGCAAAAATATTTTCCTTTCATTTCTTCGCAATCGGTTATAGCTTCATCATATTTTCTAGCATCCTCGGTGTCTAAAGTGCCGTAAAAGAATTTCAAAACTTCTCCACCGAATTCTAAAGCTCTTTTTAAAACGAGTTGGAGGATTTTCGGAAATTAGATGAGACAGAGAATCATATTTAAGGTAATTAATATTGATTAAAATTTCTAAAGGTTAATCATATCTTTACAATCTATATTTATAATAGCTAAATTTTGTGCTTTATCGCAAAAATTAGAAAGACTTGTAATTGATTTTTTCTACTTTAGTTAAATAAGGTTTAATGGGGAAAATATCTAAATGAGTTACAACATTCCAATAATCATTGTAGAAATACGCTATATTAGTTGGATCAAATAAATTCCTGGGCTGTGTAATACAGGCACAATAGGATCCATAGAAATAAATTTGGAGTAAAATCTGAAACAATGAAAACTATGCTGGCTTTATTTCGTTTACATGATATTTTACGTGTTTACTATTAATACAAATTGTGACGTTAGTTTTGCCATGTGTTTTAATATTTTAAATGGTCCTTCAAACTGGGGATAAGGCCTTACGCAATCTATGATGTTGCTTATAGACTAAGTCACCAGCTTTATATGACTTTTCTTTGTCGAAGTATCAATATCTTTTGAAGCCTCTTTACTTTTAACAATGTTCTGAAGAGCTTTTCTCTAGAAAACTTCATTCTATATTGAAGTGCTTTAATATATTCGTGATATGTTAAATTATCTGAAGAATCATAAATACTACTAGGAATTGACGGTTTATAGCCGTATAATAATTCAAAAGGAGTGAATTCCGTAGTACAATGAAGAGTTGTGTTATAAGATTGCTGTGGCAAGATAGCAATGCCAATCATCTTGATTTTCATTGACAAATGATTTTAAATATTCCTTAAGGGTTGCATGACTTCTCTCAAGAGCACCATTTGTTTGTGGATGATAAGGAGTAGAGAAAAGGTTTTTAATTTTAAGAATTCTAGTTAATTGTCTTAATAACTCTGAGGTAAAACAAGTACAACAACTTGATCAGTTAAGATCATTTTAGGAAACCCGAAAAAAGAAAAGAAATGTATAAGGTTACGTGCTACTTCATCTGTTGTAGACGTAATCATTGGATAAGCACATGAAAATTTGGTAAGATCGTCCTGAAGAGTTAAAATATATTTAAATTTTTGAATGCCAGCTTCGGGCAGAGTACCAACGATATCTAAAGCTAATCTTTCAAAGGTTTGGTACTAGACGATGTGATAACCATAGGTGCTTTATTAGAACATCGTGAAGGTTTTGCCAAGTGAAGCACATTTTACAATCTTTAACGAAACGCTCTATATCCGAATAATAGGAAGCTTTTATTCTACTAAGCATACGTTTTATTCCCGGGTAACCAGCTATTGTGGTCCCATAATTTTCTTTAAGAATATTTGGGATCTCCGTAGGAGTAGGATATAAAATTTGATTTTCGTAAACATGAATTTTAATATTTGTGCCATTAAAAATATAAGATATAATATTATAAATTTTCGTATAAGCTAGTTTTGTAAAAGGTTCTGAAAAATCTGGTAACGCTAGTTCTTTATCATTTGAAATAAGTTCGTTTCTTAAGTAAAATATTATAAATAGTTTTATAGCTAGTTTCTTCATAATGATGAACTTTTGTAAATAAAAAGAAGAATGTTTTATTTTTTGAAGTAACTATTTTTATAGTCTCTGGCTCGCGTTCGGCTGATAATAATTCATCTGAGTTTTCTAATAACGATAAAATTTGTTCAGTGTACGGAATAGAATAATCAAAATCAAGAGATACAGGACAGGCAATTATATATAGTCTCTGGCTCGCGTACGGCTGATAATAATTCATCTGAGTTTTCTAATAACGATAAAATTTGTTCAGTGTACGGAATAGAATAATCAAAATCAAGAGATACAGGGCTCACACTCGAAAGTGGAGACTTATCGTCGACAGGCCGTCGGTCTGTAGAGTATGCAGCGGCGTCCTGATGCGGGCTCACACTAAACAAGTGGAGACTAATCGTCGATCCTGTTGAACGTCCTGAGGTAGGTGCGGGCTCACGCGAGAAGCGGAGACTTATCGTCGATCTACTCGTGTGTGATGCAGCAGCGTCAGGATGATGCAGGCTCTCACTATGCAGCGGAGACTTACTGTCGATCACTCTAACCGCTTGCACTTTTCATAAGGACTGTTTCCGAAGCTCACACACAAATCAGCGACAGACGACTATCTCGCGATGCGCCTATCACCTAATTTGGATTCAGTACTTGATGAAGGTCTTTCCTGGAATCCCACTTCTGACACCCGATTTGTTAGGATGGCGCTTCGGGAGTCCTTTTTAAAAAAAACTACAAACTACTACGACTAATTAAACTTTTACTGCACAAAACTATGGTTGAAAATTACAAGTGTTACTTACAATTGGTTGCGGCAGACTGACTCTACTTTACATAAAGAAATCAGTTTTATATATAATTTGAAAAAGCTTATGTAGCATTAAAAGAAATCAGTTTTATGTAGCATTAACTTCATATTACACTGACATCAGTTTTATATATAATTTGAAAAGCTTATGTAGCATTAAAAGAAATCAGTTTTATTGATAAAGCTTATGTAGCATTAACTTCATATTACACTGACATCAGTTTTATATATAATTGAAAAGCTTATGTAGCATTAAAAGAAATCAGTTTTATTGATAAAGCTTATGTAGCATTAAAAGAAATCAGTTTTATGTAGCATTAACTTCATATTACACTGACATCAGTTTTATATATAATTTGAAAAGCTTATGTAGCATTAAAAGAAATCAGTTTTATTGATAAAGCTTATGTAGCATTAACTTCATATTACACTGACATCAGTTTTATATATAATTTGAAAAGCTTATGTAGCATTAAAAGAAATCAGTTTTATGTAGCATTAACTTCATATTACACTGACATCAGTTTTATATATAATTTGAAAAGCTTATGTAGCATTAAAAGAAATCAGTTTTATTGATAAAGCTTATGTAGCATTAACTTCATATTACTGACATCAGTTTTATATATAATTTGAAAAGCTTATGTAGCATTAAAAATCAGTTTTATGTAGCATTAACTTCATATTACACTGACATCAGTTTTATATATAATTTGAAAACATGTAGCATTAACTTCATATTACTGACATCAGTTTTATATATAATTTGAAAAGCTTATGTAGCATTAACTTCATATTACACTGACATCAGTTTTATATATAATTTGAAAACATGTAGCATTAAAAGAAATCAGTTTTATTGATAAAGCTTATGTAGCATTAACTTCATATTACACTGACATCAGTTTTATATAATTTGAAAAGCTTATGTAGCATTAAAAGAAATCAGTTTTATGTAGCATTAACTTCCATATTACACTGACATCAGTTTTATATATAATTTGAAAAGCTTATGTAGCATTAAAAGAAATCAGTTTTATTGATAAAACATGTAGCATTAACTTCATATTACACTGACATCAGTTTTATATATAATTTGAAAAGCTATGTAGCATTAAAAGAAATCAGTTTTATTGATAAAACATGTAGCATTAACTTCATATTACACTGACATCAGTTTTATATATAATTTGAAAACATGTAGCATTAAAAGAAATCAGTTTTATTGATAAAACATGTAGCATTAACTTCATATTACACTGACATCAGTTTTATATATAATTTGAAAAGCTTATGTAGCATTAAAAGAAATCAGTTTTATTGATAAAGCTTATGTAGCATTAACTTCCATATTACACTGACATCAGTTTTATATATAATTTGAAAAGCTTATGTAGCATTAAAAGAAATCAGTTTTATTGATAAAACATGTAGCATTAACTTCATATTACACTGACATCAGTTTTATATAATTTGAAAAGCTTATGTAGCATTAAAAGAAATCAGTTTTATTGATAAAACATGTAGCATTAACTTCATATTACACGACATCAGTTTTATATATAATTTGAAAAGCTTATGTAGCATTAAAAGAAATCAGTTTTATTGATAAAACATGTAGCATTAACTTCATATTACACTGACATCAGTTTTATATATAATTTGAAAACATGTAGCATTAAAAGAAATCAGTTTTATTGATAAAGCTTATGTAGCATTAACTTCATATTACACTGACATCAGTTTTATATATAATTTGAAAAGCTTATGTAGCATTAAAAGAAATCAGTTTTATTGATAAAGCTTATGTAGCATTAACTTCATATTACACTGACATCAGTTTTATATATAATTTGAAAAGCTTATGTAGCATTAAAAGAAATCAGTTTTATTGATAAAACATGTAGCATTAACTTCATATTACACTGACATCAGTTTTATATATAATTTGAAAAGCTTATGTAGCATTAAAAGAAATCAGTTTTATTGATAAAGCTTATGTAGCATTAACTTCATATTACACTGACATCAGTTTTATATATAATTTGAAAAGCTTATGTAGCATTAACTTCATATTACACTGACATCAGTTTTATATATAATTTGAAAAGCTTATGTAGCATTAACTTCATATTTCTATTGTTCATAACAGAGCCTATCACCTGGAGATCGAACTCTTGACTCGAATTCAGACGTTGTCACACCTCCGCTATTAGGACTTTTTAACTTTTAACAACAATGAACAAGGCATAAGTAATATAAGAGAATATAGAGTTTAAATTTCAACTGATGCGTGTGAGACACGGTGAATCTAAGGTGAGAGCGTCGCCACGAAACGGCGAAGATCGCGGGTTCGAAATCCGCCCGTGTCCAATGAAATTTTAACTTTTTTCTCTTTAATTTAATAACAAAGAAGAAAGATAGAAAATAAATAAATATTAAATATAGAATAAATAGATAGGGATAACAAATATCGAGAAGGAGGTTGAAGAACAGGAAAAGCTCTGGTGAAAATGGTGGCAATCTTTTGGGGAGGCCTATATTTAGCAAAATAATAGTCACTATAGCTGAGAGGTTGCGTGATCGATTTTCGAGTCAAGAGACCCGAGTCGATCTCCAGTTCATACTGATCATGGTCATGGTACATTATCGTTTACATAAAGATGGCGACAGGCTCAGCATTGGTCACGTTGTCCCAAAATGTCTTCGGTGGAAGGTGGGACGAAAGGACTTAATTGTCTGGACGTCTATCTGCCCCAATATTGAAAATAGCGTGTAGATATTTTTTGTTATTATACATTATCCAAGTAATATTGTAAAAGCCGAAGTTTGTATTAAGGCGTTGTTATGAAATTCCGCCCAGATGGCTACAGTCTCACTACCTGTATTGGTGTTCCTAAGTTCCGGTGACATTACAAAATTTTAAAAAAAGAATTGGATTCGCAGGAGGTAGGTCACCAATATTTTTTTTCAAAAGTAAAACAAAAGTAATTTTCTGAGGTCTGGCCGTTTTGCCTTGTTGTTTCCGATTCCTTAACACTAGTGCTTAAACTGCTTACTTTGGAATCAGAGGAACATATGTTGTCACTATCTATGTGTGGATTTATTTAATTTATTTACTCTGGCTACCCTGTCAGCTATGGGATGAGGGAAGGGCGCATGAATATATTTATTCATTTATTATTTATTACTAACTTCGCTGTTTACTTGAGTTTTTTTTACTGATACGCAATTTTTCATTGATTTTAAAGCATGTGATTTATACCTCAGTGGTCGCGGGTTCGAAGTTTGCCTCTGTTCGAACTGAACTTTGATGTCTACAAATGGGAGTACGTAGCGGCAATAAAACATCACGTCCGGCTGCGTGTCCGACAAACAACAAAACATTACAGCTATTGTTTCCTTTCCCGGATGACACAGATCCCTTAAAGGATAACAAGAATACTTACACTTTATAGACTTAGTTAGAAACATGAACAATAACTTTTATTTATTTATCTTCACGCATGACACATCTTGTCGTGAGGCGTGACTATGTACCACCACCTTTTCTTCCCGTGGGTGTCGTAAGAGGCGACTAAGGAAAAGCTTAGAAATGTCATCCTTCTTCTTCTTCTTTACAGCCTATAAAGAGTTGCTGCTGAATATAGCCTTCTGTCAAGATTACTTCAAAATCACATTGTCAATCGATAAATGGCGGATGAACGTCTCGAAATATACCAGGCTAAAACACTATATACAGCATAACGGCCATCAGTGACCAAGCCAACGATATCTGAGTTCGATCCTACGGCCGGCACTATCAACATTCTAAAGTGATTTTAAGTCTACTGTAATTATTATTTTGTCAAATTCCATTTAAATCCGTTGTTTTAAGAAATAAAATCCATACCGAAAAAATTGTATGGACGTAGCGTGAATCCGGATGAAAGAGGAAGTCTTTCAACCTGCGAAAACTGCTAACTGCTTGAGTTATAATTTAAAAAAAAGAATTGGATTCGCAGGAGGTAGGTCACCAATATTTTTTCAAAAGTAAAACAAAAGTAATTTTCTGAGGTCTGGCCGTTTTGCCTTGTTGTTTCGATTCCTTAACACTAGTGCTTAAACTGCTTACTTTGGAATCAGAGGAACATATGTTGTCACTATCTATGTGTGGATTTATTTAATTTATTTACTCTGGCTACCCTGTCACTTGCACACGGCTAGCAAACGTTCTCCAGTTTTGGCAGCAAATTTAAAATAAAAGTGTTATTGTTTTATAAATATATATTAGTTTTTTTCATCACAAAATTATTAACATGAAAGAAACGAAAGAGTTATGTAAGGATCGCGACATTTGGTTATATGTTCCCTGGCTATCCCATCAGGGATTGTTTATGAAGAAAAGTCAGTATATTTAGAGTATTCACAAAATGTTATTCTCTTCCTCTATGACGGGAATAACGAAAGTGGACGAAGCGAAACAAGTATTTAAGGATCGTAGCAAGTAGAAAGAAGTGGTATTTGCCTATACCTACGGGAAAGAGGCGTGATTGTATGATGATGATGACAAAAGTTTTCACGTCACTATAAATAAATAAATATTAAATATAGAATAAATAGATAGGGATAACAAATATCGAGAAGGAGGTTGAAGAACAGGAAAAGCTCTGGTGAAAATGGTGGCAATCTTTTGGGGAGGCTATATTTAGCAAAATAATAGTCACTATAGCTGAGAGGTTGCGTGATCGATTTTCGAGTCAAGAGACCCGAGTCGATCTCCAGTTCATACTGATCATGGTCATGGTACATTATCGTTTACATAAAGATGGCGACAGGCTCAGCATTGGTCACGTTGTCCCAAAAATGTCTTCAGTGGAAGGTGGGACGAAAGGACTTAATTGTCTGGACGTCTATCTGCCCCAATATTGAAAATAGCGTGTAGATATTTTTTGTTATTGTACATTATCCAAGTAATATTGTAAAAGCCGAAGTTTGTATTAAGGCGTTGTTATGAAATTCCGCCCAGATGGCTACAGTCTCACTACCTGTATTGGTGTTCCTAAGTTCCGGTGACATTACAAAATTTAAAAAATTGGATTCGCAGGAGGTAGGTCACCAATATTTTTCAAAAGTAAAACAAAAGTAATTTTCTGAGGTCTGGCCGTTTTGCCTTGTTGTTTCCGATTCCTTAACACTAGTGCTTAAACTGCTTACTTTGGAATCAGAGGAACATATGTTGTCACTATCTATGTGTGGATTTATTTAATTTATTTACTCTGGCTACCCTGTCAGCTATGGGATGAGGGAAGGGCGCATGAATATATTTATTCATTTATTATTTATTACTAACTTCGCTGTTTACTTGAGTTTTTTTTACTGATACGCAATTTTCATTGATTTTTAAAGCATGTGATTTATACCTCAGTGGTTGCGGGTTCGAAGTTTGCCTCTGTTCGAACTGAACTTTGATGTCTACAAATGGGAGTACGTAGCGGCAATAAAACATCACGTCCGGCTGCGTGTCCGACAAACAACAAAACATTACAGCTATTGTTTCCTTTCCCGGATGACACAGATCCCTTAAAGGATAACAAGAATACTTACACTTTATAGACTTAGTTAGAAACATGAACAATAACTTTTATTTATTTATCTTCACGCATGACACATCTTGTCGTGAGGCGTGACTATGTACCACCACCTTTTCTTCCGTGGGTGTCGTAAGAGGCGACTAAGGGAAAAGCTTAGAAATGTCATCCTTCTTCTTCTTCTTTACAGCCTATAAAGAGTTGCTGCTGAATATAGCCTTCTGTCAAAGATTACTTGAAAATCACATTGTCAATCGATAAATGGCGGGATGAACGTCTCGAAATATACCAGGCTAAAACACTATATACAGCATAAAGGCCATCAGTGACCAAGCCAACGATATCTGAGTTCGATCCTACGGCCGGCACTATCAACATTCTAAAGTGATTTTAAGTCTACTGTAATTATTATTTTGTCAAATTCCATTTAAATCCGTTGTTTTAAGAAATAAAAATCCATACCGAAAAAAATTGTATGGACGTAGCGTGAATCCGGATGAAAGAGGAAGTCTTTCAACCTGCGAAAACTGCTAACTGCTTGAGTTATAATTTAAAAAATGGTTTAACTCTAGTACAATAATTTTCATTCTTTTGTATTGCATTGTCAAAAATATTATAAAACTAAAACAAAAAAAATAACTTCACGCCATTCCCAATACTGGGGTACACAGAAATCTGCACAATTAAATCCACAAAAACAAACATATGAAAAATTATACAAAATATTACGCAAAAGTAATATGAAACCAAGATAACATGACACATGCGTTTATTAAATATCTATGAAAACTTACAGGATCTTTTGTAACACGATGTGACCGTGAATGAGTATAATACTCACAGATTGCTTCTGTGTCAGGGCAACTTGACAATGTATCACAGCTTTTGGAGGGTTGCCGAGAATACAAGACGCCGGGGTGTCTGGCATCCTTGACACTTGCACACGGCTAGCAAACGTTCTCCAGTTTTGGCAGCAAATTTAAAATAAAAGTGTTATTGTTTTATAAATATATATTAGTTTTTTTCATCACAAAATTATTAACATGAAAGAAACGAAAGAGTTATGTAAGGATCGCGACATTTGGTTATATGTTCCTGGCTATCCCATCAGGGATTGTTTATGAAGAAAAGTCAGTATATTTAGAGTATTCACAAAATGTTATTCTCTTCCTCTATGACGGGAATAACGAAAGTGGACGAAGCGAAACAAGTATTTAAGGATCGTAGCAAGTAGAAAGAAGTGGTATTTGCCTATACCTACGGGAAAGAGGCGTGATTGTATGATGATGATGACAAAAAGTTTTCACGTCACTATAAATAAAATAAAAGTTATTGTTCATGTTTCTAACTAAGTCTATAAAGTGTAAGTATTCTTGTTATCCTTTAAAGGATCTGTGTCTTCCGGGAAAGGAAACAATAGCTGTAATGTTTTGTTGTTTGTCGGACACGCAGCCGGACGTGATGTTTTATTGCCGCTACGTACTCCCATTTGTAGACATCAAAGTTCAGTTCGAACAGAGGCAAAGTTATTGAATAATAATACTTTCTGATATCTTTATATGGAATTTAATCTAGTAAAACAAATTCTTTGTAAAATTAAAAAATGTAAATTAAATAATTCTCGATTACTGAGTAGTTGGATCATCGGAATCCTAGTCCAAAGACTAGTTCGATCCCCAGTAAGAAGTATCGCAGTTTTCAAAACTTTAGTACTACAGGCTCATCACCAGTCACCTTTAAACAAAAATAATATCCGGCTTGAAACTAAGCTGAAGTATTTGTGTAAAGGACTAAGTTATCGCATTGGCTTCCCTTGTTTTGGGAAATGCGTGATGATGCGTAAGCATCCGGGTTCGATTCAGTCGGCTCAATGTAGAAAAATCTTTTCTACATTTTCACGGGTCTTAGTGTTTATCGTACCTTCGTTGTTTCCGATTTTATACCACAAGTGCTTAAGGTACTTACCTCGGGATCAGTGCAATGTATGTTGTACCAGTGATGTTATCCATATTTATTTATTTATTTATTTATTTATTTATTTATTTATTTATTTATTTATTTATTTATTTATTTATTTATTTATTTATTTATTTATTTATTTATTTATTTATTTATTTATTTATTTATTTATTTATTTATTTATTTATTTATTTATTTATTTATTTATTTATTTATTTATTTATTTATTTATTTATTTATTTATTTATTTATTTATTTATTTATTTATTTATTTATTTATTTATTTATTTATTTATTTATTTATTTATTTATTTATTTATTTATTTATTTATTTATTTATTTATTTATTTATTTATTTATTTATTTATTTATTTATTTATTTATTTATTTATTTATTTATTTAAAAAAATGTAAATTAAATAATTCTCGATTACTGAGTAGTTGGATCATCGGAATCCTAGTCCAAAGACTAGTTCGATCCCCAGTAAGAAGTATCGCAGTTTTCCAAAAACTTTAGTACTACAGGCTCATCACCAGTCACCTTTAAACAAAAATAATATCCGGCTTGAAACTAAGCTGAAGTATTTGTGTAAAGGACTAAGTTGTCGCATTGGCTTCCCTTGTTTTGGGAAATGCGTGATGATGCGTAAGCATCCGGGTTCGATTCAGTCGGCTCAATGTAGAAAAATCTTTTCTACATTTTCACGAGTCTTAGTGTTTATCGTACCTTCGTTGTTTCCGATTTTATACCACAAGTGCTTAAGGTACTTACCTCGGGATCAGTGCAATGTATGTTGTACCAGTGATGTTATCCATATTTATTTATTTATTTATTTATTTATTTATTTATTTATTTATTTATTTATTTTCTATCTTTCTTCTTTGTTATTAAATTAAAGAGAACAAAGTTAAAACTTTAACTTTTTAACTATGCCAATAAACAAGGCATAAGTAATATAAGAGAATACAGAGTTAAAATTTCATCGGACACGGACGGAATTCGAACCCGCGATCTTCGCCGTTTCGTGGCGACGCTCTTACCTTCGATTCACCGTGTCTCACACGCATCAGTTGAAATTTAAACTCTGTATTCTCTTATATTACTTATGCCTTGTTTATTGGCATAGGCGCCATCTGTTATCCCTTTTGCAAGTGACAATTTGATAATCCTGACTTTTCAGTTAGGAATTATCAATACGATATCGCCTACTTTAATTTTTAATATGCAATTTTATTGATTTTTAAAGCACATTTATGCTGAACTTTTATGTTAATTAATTAAAGAGAACAAAGTTAAAACTTTAACTTTTTTAACTATGCCAATAAACAAGGCATAAGTAATATAAGAGAATACAGAGTTAAAATTTCATCGGACACGGACGGAATTCGAACCCGCGATCTTCGCCGTTTCGTGGCGACGCTCTTACCTTCGATTCACCGTGTCTCACACGCATCAGTTGAAATTTAAACTCTGTATTCTCTTATATTACTTATGCCTTGTTTATTGGCATAGGCGCCATCTGTTATCCCTTTTGCAAGTGACAATTTGATAATCCTGACTTTTCAGTTAGGAATTATCAATACGATATCGCCTACTTTAATTTTTAATATGCAATTTTATTGATTTTTAAAGCACATTTATGCTGAACTTTTATGTTAATTAATTAAAGAGAACAAAGTTAAAACTTTAACTTTTTTAACTATGCCAATAAACAAGGCATAAGTAATATAAGAGAATACAGAGTTAAAATTTCATCGGACACGGACGGAATTCGAACCCGCGATCTTCGCCGTTTCGTGGCGACGCTCTTACCTTCGATTCACCGTGTCTCACACGCATCAGTTGAAATTTAAACTCTGTATTCTCTTATATTACTTATGCCTTGTTTATTGGCATAGGCGCCATCTGTTATCCCTTTTGCAAGTGACAATTTGATAATCCTGACTTTTCAGTTAGGAATTATCAATACGATATCGCCTACTTTAATTTTTAATATGCAATTTTATTGATTTTTAAAGCACATTTATGCTGAACTTTTATGTTAATTAATTAAAGAGAACAAAGTTAAAACTTTAACTTTTTTAACTATGCCAATAAACAAGGCATAAGTAATATAAGAGAATACAGAGTTAAAATTTCATCGGACACGGACGGAATTCGAACCCGCGATCTTCGCCGTTTCGTGGCGACGCTCTTACCTTCGATTCACCGTGTCTCACACGCATCAGTTGAAATTTAAACTCTGTATTCTCTTATATTACTTATGCCTTGTTTATTGGCATAGGCGCCATCTGTTATCCCTTTTGCAAGTGACAATTTGATAATCCTGACTTTTCAGTTAGGAATTATCAATACGATATCGCCTACTTTAATTTTAATATGCAATTTTATTGATTTTTAAAGCACATTTATGCTGAACTTTTATGTTAATTAATTAAAGAGAACAAAGTTAAAACTTTAACTTTTTAACTATGCCAATAAACAAGGCATAAGTAATATAAGAGAATACAGAGTTAAAATTTCATCGGACACGGACGGAATTCGAACCCGCGATCTTCGCCGTTTCGTGGCGACGCTCTTACCTTCGATTCACCGTGTCTTACACGCATCAGTTGAAATTTAAACTCTGTATTCTCTTATGTTACTTATGCCTTGTTTATTGGCATAGGCGCCATCTGTTATCCCTTTTGCAAGTGACAATTTGATAATCCTGACTTTTCAGTTAGGAATTATCAATACGATATCGCCTACTTTAATTTTAATATGCAATTTTATTGATTTTAAAAGCACATTTATGCTGAACTTTTATGTTAATTAATTAAAGAGAACAAAGTTAAAACTTTAACTTTTTAACTATGCCAATAAACAAGGCATAAGTAATATAAGAGAATACAGAGTTAAAATTTCATCGGACACGGACGGAATTCGAACCCGCGATCTTCGCCGTTTCGTGGCGACGCTCTTACCTTCGATTCACCGTGTCTTACACGCATCAGTTGAAATTTAAACTCTGTATTCTCTTATGTTACTTATGCCTTGTTTATTAGCATAGGCGCCATCTGTTATCCCTTTTGCAAGTGAGAATTTGATAATCCTGACTTTTCAGTTAGGAATTATCAATACGATATCGCCTACTTTAATTTTAATATGCAATTTTATTGATTTTAAAAGCACATTTATGCTGAACTTTTATGTTAATTAATTAAAGAGAACAAAGTTAAAACTTTAACTTTTTAACTATGCCAATAAACAAGGCATAAGTAATATAAGAGAATACAGAGTTAAAATTTCATCGGACACGGACGGAATTCGAACCCGCGATCTTCGCCGTTTCGTGGCGACGCTCTTACCTTCGATTCACCGTGTCTTACACGCATCAGTTGAAATTTAAACTCTGTATTCTCTTATATTACTTATGCCTTGTTTATTGGCATAGGCGCCATCTGTTATCCCTTTTGCAAGTGACAATTTGATAATCCTGACTTTTCAGTTAGGAATTATCAATACGATATCGCCTACTTTAATTTTAATATGCAATTTTATTGATTTTTAAAGCACATTTATGCTGAACTTTTATGTTAATTAATTAAAGAGAACAAAGTTAAGACACGGTGGCTGGGAGGTAAGAGCGTCGCCACAGATCGGCGAAGGTCGCGGGTTCGAATCCGTCCGTGTCAGTTCAAATGTTAACTTTTTTCTCTTTAATATCATAAAAATTCAGTATAAATATGCTTTAAAATCATTAAAATTGCATATTTTCTTCTTTTTTCAATCCCTAGTTCTTCTGGTGTTACAATTGATAGGAAACCTTGCTAGGAAGGGATTGCCACGATATTCACGCTAGGTAAGCGGATTGACGAGCGCTGTACCAGACACCTTACATCTTAGACCCTATGGGCCATCACCGGTGTACTGAATTCTAGTATACTAATTTTCGGGGTGGATATGCCACCATCTGTCAGCAGTTGTAGCTATTTACAAAGCTTTTCCTTTGTCACCTCCTACGACACCCATGGGAAAACGATTTGACAACATCATGTCTAAACTCTGAACTCAAATTAAGAAGCCAAAACACTTGTGTCATGGAATCAGAAACAACGAAGGCACCACATACACCCAGACCTGAGACACTATAGAAAAGTGGTTTTCTACTTTGATCTGTCCGGGTATTGAACTCAAGAACTCAGAGCTAGGGACATCTTCAAAATTGGTGTGCCACTTCTAGAAGCCGTTACGCTATCAATAAAGAAATAAATTTTCACTATCGAAGGCATTTATTAGCCTAAGTGCAGGCTTCATATACTGTCTTAATGAATCAGTGTCAATAACTTACCATCATATGTATAACTTTTTCCTACCTACCTTTCAATTAAAAAGAAAGAAGAAAAATCTCAGTTTCAGAGAATCGTAAAAGTAATAACAACACGATTTTTACGACGAAAATCCCAACGTAATTTTGGCGTAAACAAAAACTTTTCATGTCGAAGTTTGAGGAAAATCATAAAGCATTTTGGAAACATTCAATGTTTCTGTTTGTTTAGGGTTAGGGGCAAGTAACATACGAGTATGTTACGCGACGAAATAACAGCGCGTAAAACAAAGAGATACGTATAAAAAGAGTTAGAAATTGTTCAGAACTATTCATTCAGTTCATTTTCAAATAATATTCTGATAATAATATAATCCGTGTGGTAACGGCGTAAGAATATTGCCACTCCCTTTCTTCCGTGGATATTGTAACAGGCGACTAAGGGATACAGCCTTGAATATCGTTGTAGCAACCGATGGATTGCGGGACAACCATCTCTAAAAATATCAGACCAGTATGTGCAGTAGCGTCCGAGGTGCGAGTGGTCTGGTACTGCGATCGCCAATCCGCTTGCCAAGCCTGGCGATTATAGCAAATCCTCCCTGTGGAAGAGGCCAATGTCCTACAGTGGTCTTGACCAGCCCGATATGTATGTATGTATTTAATAATATAATCGAAAAGTTTAATAGCTCGAATACAATATAATGAGTATAATAAAATATCTCCAAGCTATTCCCCAGATACAGACAGTAGTTACCATGTCTTGAAAACTAATGGTTGCGGGTTAAAATCACGCTTGGGGTAAATATTTGTGTGACAAATGATTATATAAATATTTATCGACGTATATCGTACCGTTCCTTTGCACACTAAGACCGCGACAGGCCCACCCAGTTCAGGTGAAATGCGTAAAGGTGAAAAAATTCTAATACCAATTACTGAATGGTTATATTATTTTCCGCTGTACATTCAAAACATACCGATTGCTTTTATGAAAGCAAAATCAAATTGAAATAAAGTGATTTATCAGCTTGAAAAAATTTAAATATCAAAATGTCCACGTAGCGCAATCGGTCGGATGAAAATAAAGCGAAGCAGAATGTGCCTGATTGCGGATATCGAGTAATTGAAATCAGTTGCACTGGCTGCACGTGACGTGACCTTCTGACTTATTGTTAAAATCTATACATTTACATAAAATTGAAGTGTCTGTTTGTTATACCAAATTAAAGCTTTTCACGAAATGTATATAAAAGTAAATGTATCCGGTAGTTACATAATAAAGCTATTTTTAAGCTTCAGGGCGTAGCTAGTTTTAAATAAATTAACAATATAACCTGCCCTGAGACATGACTACTATCCGTCGCCGGTCTGCTGAATTTGATCTGGTACTTTTCAAGATGATTAACCTATAATCTGCCGGCAGCCAATTGCATTTTAAGGCTTTTCCCTTTACAATGCAATACAAGACTATTGATTAAAATTTAAAAATTAAAATATGTTAAAAGTCCTAATAGCGGAGGTGTGATAACGTCTGAATTCGAGTCAAGAGTTCGATCTCCAGGTGATAGGCTCGTACCAATTACTTTTTCAAAACTTATGTAGGATTAACATCGTTGGCTTGGAAATTAAGACGGCGACAGGTTCTCCACCTGTCGCACTGTCCCAAATTGTATTAGGTGAAAGGTGGGACAAAAGGACATAACTGTCTAGACCTCTGTCTACCCCAGTATGGTAAATTGCAAGATAATTTAAAAAAATAATGTCAAATCTAATATAGGAAATTAATACTCCATTTCTAATTAATGGCTGATTAAAACTGTAACATTGTCTCCGTATTTTCTTAATTACATCTCTTTAGAAAAGATTGAGGCGGACTAACTAAATGAATTAACTTAAACTGAAAGAACCCAGATTAATCTTGGAACGAGATAGAATATTAGCGAAGCTCTCTAGATAACAATGAACGGTGATTAAAATTCTATACATTCTAATCTAACTTGATAAAAGGTTTTTTATAACTACACACATTTTCCTTCAAGGAAATAGTCAGAGATCTAGAAAATTTAATTATTTCGATCCGCACTTTTAACAGTGGTAAAGCCACGCATCAGCTTTTGTTGTTGCATGAATGGGCCGGCTCGACCGGGGAGGTACCGCGACCTCGCAGAATACCGGCGTGAAGTAGAAGTCTAACAAACTTCTGCGTTTCGTCTGGTGAGTGCAGGTAACCGGTGGCCCACACACCTCCCTCCCCTAATTCTGGGGAAGGGGGGCACTCTAAGGGAGGCAGTTCATGGGCAGCGGTAATCACTTACCATCACTCCGTCATTCCTTCCCTTTCATCACTCTCACTCATCCCTGCGTTCAGTTCCCAACTTACATTCCGTTTCCCACATTCGGCCGTCTTGATACAATGACTGTCCTCAGGCATTCCTCAGCATTCATGATGTTTCAAGTCTTTCAGTACAATACATCACACACACATTCCACATTCCTTCAGTCATACTTTACAAACATTATCTTAATTATTAAAAAACAAAAAAAACATTAGCCATCTTAAAAACAAAAGAAAAAACAATCTTAAAACAAAAAGAAAACATCTTAAAAAAACAAAACATCTTTCGAAGTTAGTTACAAATTTCTATACTCAGTATTTAGTTATGCCTTTTATTTTTACATTTTAAATACACTACCTATTTACTCCAGTTAAAACCATGATAACAAAGTAACATACAAGATAAACATATAGCATAGAAGAAAAAATAATAAAAATTTAAATGAAACAATGCATTCATCATCTATCATTCTTCACCAAATTATTCTTACCAAGTTTCTTACATTAAGAACTCTCTTCACCTTCTGTTGGCCAACGCTTCATACAATCTGCTGAGCTAGATGTTCTTATAGGCCCCTCAGTAGCACTATCATTTTTGCAGATCATAGCAATCATTCCATTTGGTTTGGTTAGCGATTATCACCTTGTAAGGTCCTAGATATTTAGGTTTTAGTTTAAGTCCTGAACCAAATTGTGTAAGTTTTATAGACACAATGTCTCCAACTTTGTATTGTGAATGTCCTTTTCTTTTTCTATTAAAGCTTTTTGCATTCTCTTCTTGAACTCTGAGAATCTGTTCTTTGGCCTGTTTTCTGAGATCCTCTCTATTTTCATTGAACACTTGTATGTACTCTTCCTGTAGTAACTCTTGTATCTTCATGTCTCCTTTTACTCACATTTTTGCACCTACAAGTAGTTCACAAGGTGTACAACAGTTGATGCTTCTTTGAAAGGTACTATTAATGGCTCTTTGCACTCGACTAACTGTGTTTGTACCAAAGGCCAGAGTTCTCTATACACAACTTCGTAAGTAATGGAATTAATATTCTGTGTATTCTCTCGACTTGTCCATTGCCTCGTGGAACACCCGTCGTAATAGTCACATGTAGAATCTTCCCCTCCTTACAGTAATCTTGAAACCCATGACTAGTGAATGCAGTGCCTTTGTCAGTGATTATTCGTTGAGGGTTTCCGAAGGTTTGCTGATGGATCTCCAATTTATTTAGAGTCTCTCGGCTTGAGGTGCTTCTTGTTGGAAACAGCCAAACAAATTTAGCGAAAGCGCCCACCACTGTCAGTATATGGTTATACTGTTTACTAGTTTGCGTCAAAGGTCCAACATGATCCAAATGAATGGTATCCAAGGGAATACTGTTCTTCTCAATTGGATGCAGAAATCCTTCTTGCTTCCCTTCTTTCTTCGTAGCTAACAGGCATGGAATGCATGTCACTATAAAATCTTAAATTTTCTTATCTAATCCTGTTATGTAATAATCTCTTTCAATAGCTTCTTTCATCTTCTTCTTAGAAAAATGTCCATTGCTTGCACCTTCTTCAATACTTCTTTCTCCATAGTCTTAGGTATAACCAGTAATTTCTTATCTCCTTTGTACAATATATCATTTTCATCCCAGTAATCTTAGTATGTATTTTCCTTCAAAACTTCTTTTATAGCTGAGAGCCCCTCGTCCTGATCTTGCGCTTGCTTTACTTGATCATGTAGTGTAGTAACTGCCACAAAGGGATAACGGCTCAAAGCATCGACACGCCTCATTTTTGTTCCAGAACGATGCTCTATTTCGAGGTCATATTCATTGAGGAATAATACCCAGCAGGCTATCTTAGCAGAAATATCCTTCTTTTCAACGTCACTTCAAATGCCTTACAATCTGTGACAATTTTAAAATGTATTCCATACAAATACTGCCTGAACTTCTTTATACCTTCAATAATATTGGTTGCCTCCAGTTCATAGCTTGAATACCTTAATTGAGCATCATTTGTCTTTCGGCTCATGTAATGAACCGGGTGGAGACCTGTATCTGGATGGTACTGCATGAGTATGGCTGAATATGCCACACTAGAAGCGTCTGTGTGCAACTCCGTCTTCAACTTGGGATTAAAATCTTTAACACAGGACTGGATGCTAATCTCTCTTTTAAAATATTAAATGCTTGTCTTTGTTCACCTTCAAAAATAAATTCTTTTCCTTTCTCAATAAATCTGTGAGTGGCTTAGAAATTAGGGCATAATTTTCAATGTACTTTCTGAAATAGGAGGTTAAACCAATGAAACTGTGTAGTTGTTTGACATCTCAGGGTTCTTTGTACTTACGGACAGCTTCTGTCTTTTCTGGACTTGGTTTTATTTCCCCATTCCTTATCACGTGGCTTTAGTATTCAATTTCCGGTTTGATCAGGTCGGCCTTCTTCCAATTTATCTTTAGCCCATATCCTGAAGCCACTTTCAACACAAGCTGAAGTCGTTCCACTGCTTGTTCTTCACTTTCTGCTGTAATTAAGATATTGTCAATGAAAATCATCATAATGCCTTGCGAAATCAAATCCCTGAAGATAATGCTTATGAATTGCATAAAATACTTTGGGCAGATGGACAAACCGAAAGGAGCTCGAAGGAACTCGAATTGGCCATGGTGTGTCACAAATGATGTATACAGGATAGATTCCTTAGCCACCTTGAGATGAAAGAAACCATTCTTTAAAATTCAAAACACTAAATATTTTGGCTTCACACAGCTTATCTATCATATTGTCGATCACTGGTAATGGAAATTCATCTTTAAGAATTTTTTGTTTGTGATCTATAATCCACACAAACCCTAACTGAACCATCTTTTTTCTCACTAATACCAAAGGACTTGAATATTCTGAAAAACTTACTTGTACTACACCATCATCCATCCATTCCTTTACCTGCTCTTCAACTATTCTCTGCTCTGCCAAGGACAAACGTCGTGGTCTCTGGGCGACAGGCACGTCATCTTTAAGAACAATCTTCAGCTCAAAGGTGCATCTTTCAATTGGATTGGATTATAACCTTCAATACACTGCAAAACTTTTCCCTTATGGAATAATCAGAAATATGCTCAACTTCCAAAGTGGGATCTGAAAAACAACACAACTTAGGCATCCATTCATCACTTTCAGACAAAAACTTCACTTTGTACCCATTCATTATCATGGTTATTTTTCGTAGTAATTCTAGGCCTAAAATCATATCAAAAGACATAACATCTTTGTTCACTATATGAAATAACACGTTTTGATAGTTTTCCCGTCGATTGTAATGTCCAAGAACATCTTTCCTAATGAATTCACCATCGTACGTCCGAGTCCCGTCAAACATAAGTTATCTTCGTATTTTTCTGTTCCAACGGTAATGAAACGCTCGTCCGTCATTAAATTGAAGTCGCTGCCGGATTCAATTAAAGCGTTCACTGTTAATTCCTTAATCTTGACACTAATCATCGGCTTCGTTGAGAGATTTCTTGTTTTGTTTACGTTATTTTCCACCTGCATAGCCTCGTTTCCACCTTTTGACGTCTGGCTGTCACAACTGCTGTCACTTGTCGCACCACCCTGAAGTTAGCTGAGCGCAGTTTTGCCGACTGAGATCCACTACTGCCAACCGCACGATCTTGCGCTGCGTTCGGCGCGGACTGTTTACCGACTTGTGAGGAGCGCTAGCGCTGCGTTCCGTGCTCGCGCCGCCTGTGTGCAAGTGCATCGTGATCAATATGGCCGTACTGATTACAGCGAAAACACTTGAGACCGTTCGGACAATGTGTCGAGATATGACTGTTTTCGCCGCAGTTGTAACAACGTCGAATGGATTTTCTGTTTTCTTTCTTACAGCTATTTCGGTTCCCGCTTCTTTCTTCGCATCGTTTACCATCTTGAATTCTAAATTACTAATTTCTCTTTGAGCATAGTGTACGTCGTTACGCCATATAAAATAATTTCGCCTGAGCGCCGTCGATTACATCCACTATGTACTGGATAGCAACATAATCGGGAAATCTCGCTTTTTCCCCAATTCTCTCATCGCAAGCATATACTGATAGTAGCTTTCGTCCTTACGCTTCATTCTATTTGCCATCAGCTCATGCATTTCTTTACTGTTGATTACATCGGGAAACTCCTTTTGTATAGCCGTCTTGAGCTCGTCGTACGTCTTGAATACCTTTTCTGACTTCAACCATAATGCCGCCGTGCCGCACAAAGACCTGCGCACGATTATAAGTTTCTGTTGCGCGGTCCAACTAAATAATAAATCTCAGTTCGTTGAATTATTATAAATGCTTCATAAATTTTTCTTCTATTCCAAACTGAAAATTATTGTAAAATAATATTAAATATAAATCCACTGAATTCTATTTTCGAAAGTAATAGTTTTAATGCAGAAGTTTTTTCGTTTCTTTACTTCTAATGAATATAGATTTCGGGAATTCCAATTAACTTCGAGGTTATAGTATAAGAGTTATTGAAACAGAAAATGTCGACTACAGGATAAAGGCTTTTCTCATGTGGCATTTCTCAGGTGGCAGGCGCGTACCAATGTGTTTTTCAAAACCTATGTACGATTCACATCGTTGGCTTTGACATAAAGACGGCGGCGGGCTCACCACCACGTTATCCCAAAAATGTCTTCGGTGGAAAGTGGGTCGACGGGACTTAATTGTCTAGAATAGACCTCTGTCTACCTCTGTATTGGGAATTGCGTGAAGATATTTATTATTATTAATTAATATATTTTTCTGTTCCAACGGTAATGAAACGCTCGTCCGTCATTAAATTGAAGTCGCTGCCGGATTCAATTAAAGCGTTCACTGTTAATTCCTTAATCTTGACACTAATCATCGGCTTCGTTGAGAGATTTCTTGTTTTGTTTACGTTATTTTCCACCTGCATAGCCTCGTTTCCACCTTTTGACGTCTGGCTGTCACAACTGCTGTCACTTGTCGCACCACCCTGAAGTTAGCTGAGCGCAGTTTTGCCGACTGAGATCCACTACTGCCAACCGCACGATCTTGCGCTGCGTTCGGCGCGGACTGTTTACCGACTTGTGAGGAGCGCTAGCGCTGCGTTCCGTGCTCGCGCCGCCGCCGGCCCGCAGCGGGTGCATCGTGATCAATATGGCCGTACTGATTACAGCGAAAACACTTGAGACCGTTCGGACAATGTGTCGAGATATGACTGTTTTCGACGCAGTTGTAACAACGTCGAATGGATTTTTCTGTTTTTTTTCTTACAGCTGTTTCGGTTCCCGCTTCTTTCTTCGCATCGTTTACCATCTTGAATTCTAAATTACTAATTTCTCTTTGAGCATAGTGTACGTCGTTACGCCAAATAAAATAATTTCGCCTGAGCGCCGTCGATTACATCCACTATGTACTGGATAGCAACATTATCGGGAAATCTCGCTTTTTCCCAATTCTCTCATCGCAAGCATATACTGATAGTAGCTTTCGTCCTTACGCTTCATTCTATTTGCCATCAGCTCATGCATTTCTTTACTGTTGATTACATCAGGAAACTCCTTTTTGTATAGTCGTCTTGAGCTCGTCGTATGTCTTGAATACCTTTTCTGACTTCAACCATAATGCCGCCGTGCCACACACGTGCTCGACTACAGGATAAAGGCTTTTCTCATGTGGCATTTCTCAGGTGGCAGGCGCGTACCAATGTGTTTTTCAAAACCTATGTACGATTCACATCGTTGGCTTGGACATAAAGACGGCAAAGGGCTCATCACCTGTCGTTATCCCAAAAATGTCTTCGGTGGAAAGGGAGGACGAATTTTAATTGAGTCTAGGGTTGAGACTCTTGTCTACCCCTGTATTGGGAATTGCGTGAAGATATTTATTATTATTAATTATTTTTATGGAAACTTCCTAGTTGTTAAGAATAAAAATCTTAGGTCAAATTACTCATTTGGGACCACTCTATTTTAGTATCTGCAAACTTTTATATTTTATTCTTTTCTTTTATATGAAGGTGAATTCAGTGTTCAAGATGGTAACTGATTAATTCAGCTATTACTAGTACTAGTTATACTTTTTTAGATTATCTACAGACAGATTCTAAAAACATTTACTGTATAGTCAATTATGTGGCCATTTAAATTTATTGTGTGAATATTTACAAATACATTTTATCACGTGTTCAATCTATGAATTTTTTAAAATAACGAAAATACAGTTTCAAACATTAAATGATTAGAGATAGCATTGGAACGTTCAACTCATTCCTAGAAATTTTGAAAGAAGCATGAAATGGAATGAATTCAATCACGTTATTGTTTAAATTTATTTCGAGATTATTATTACTCCTAAAGTCACGACAGCCGATTGGTTGGGTGGTCGGAATTTCGAGTCAAAGACCGAGTTCAATCCCCAGGTGGCAGGTTCGTACCAATGGGTTTTTCTAAAACCTATGTACGATTCACATCGTTGGCTTGGACATAAAGACGGCGACGGGCTCACCACCACGTTATCCCAAAAATGTCTTCGGTGGAAAGTGGGTCGACGGGACTTAATTGTCTAGAATAGACCTCTGTCTACCCTGTATTGGGAATTGCGTGAAGATATTTATTTATTTATTTATTTATTTATTTATTTATTTATTTATTTATTTATTTATTTATTTATTTATTTATTTATTTATTTATTTATTTATTTATTTATTTATTTATTTATTTATTTATTTATTTATTTATTTATTTATTTATTTATTTATTTATTTATTTATTTATTTATTTATTTATTTATTTATTTATTTATTTATTTATTTATTTATTTATTTATTTATTTATTTATTTATTTATTTATTTATTTATTTATTTATTTATTTATTTATTTATTTATTTATTTATTTATTTATTTATTTATTTATTTATTTATTTATTTATTTATTTATTTATTTATTTATTTATTTATTTATTTATTTATTTATTTATTTATTTATTTATTTATTTATTTATTTATTTATTTATTTATTTATTTATTTATTTATTTATTTATTTATTTATTTATTTATTTATTTATTTATTTATTTATTTATTTATTTATTTATTTATTTATTTATTTATTTATTTATTTATTTATTTATTTATTTATTTATTTATTTATTTATTTATTTATTTATTTATTTATTTATTTATTTATTTATTTATTTATTTATTTATTTATTTATTTATTTATTTATTTATTTATTTATTTATTTATTTATTTATTTATTTATTTATTTATTTATTTATTTATTTATTTATTTATTTATTTATTTATTTATTTATTTATTTATTTATTTATTTATTTATTTATTTATTTATTTATTTATTTATTTATTTATTTATTTATTTATTTATTTATTTATTTATTTATTTATTTATTTATTTATTTATTTATTTATTTATTTATTTATTTATTTATTTATTTATTTATTTATTTATTTATTTATTTATTTATTTATTTATTTATTTATTTATTTATTTATTTATTTATTTATTTATTTATTTATTTATTTATTTATTTATTTATTTATTTATTTATTTATTTATTTATTTATTTATTTATTTATTTATTTATTTATTTATTTATTTATTTATTTATTTATTTATTTATTTATTTATTTATTTATTTATTTATTTATTTATTTATTTATTTATTTATTTATTTATTTATTTATTTATTTATTTATTTATTTATTTATTTATTTATTTATTTATTTATTTATTTATTTATTTATTTATTTATTTATTTATTTATTTATTTATTTATTTATTTATTTATTTATTTATTTATTTATTTATTTATTTATTTATTTATTTATTTATTTATTTATTTATTTATTTATTTATTTATTTATTTATTTATTTATTTATTTATTTATTTATTTATTTATTTATTTATTTATTTATTTATTTATTTATTTATTTATTTATTTATTTATTTATTTATTTATTTATTTATTTATTTATTTATTTATTTATTTATTTATTTATTTATTTATTTATTTATTTATTTATTTATTTATTTATTTATTTATTTATTTATTTATTTATTTATTTATTTATTTATTTATTTATTTATTTATTTATTTATTTATTTATTTATTTATTTATTTATTTATTTATTTATTTATTTATTTATTTATTTATTTATTTATTTATTTATTTATTTATTTATTTATTTATTTATTTATTTATTTATTTATTTATTTATTTATTTATTTATTTATTTATTTATTTATTTATTTATTTATTTATTTATTTATTTATTTATTTATTTATTTATTTATTTATTTATTTATTTATTTATTTATTTATTTATTTATTTATTTATTTATTTATTTATTTATTTATTTATTTATTTATTTATTTATTTATTTATTTATTTATTTATTTATTTATTTATTTATTTATTTATTTATTTATTTATTTATTTATTTATTTATTTATTTATTTATTTATTTATTTATTTATTTATTTATTTATTTATTTATTTATTTATTTATTTATTTATTTATTTATTTATTTATTTATTTATTTATTTATTTATTTATTTATTTATTTATTTATTTATTTATTTATTTATTTATTTATTTATTTATTTATTTATTTATTTATTTATTTATTTATTTATTTATTTATTTATTTATTTATTTATTTATTTATTTATTTATTTATTTATTTATTTATTTATTTATTTATTTATTTATTTATTTATTTATTTATTTATTTATTTATTTATTTATTTATTTATTTATTTATTTATTTATTTATTTATTTATTTATTTATTTATTTATTTTTTTAAAATAACGAAAATACAGTTTCAAACATTAAATGATTAGAGATAGCATTGGAACGTTCAACTCATTCCTAGAAATTTTGAAAGAAGCATGAAATGGAATGAATTCAATCACGTTATTGTTTTAAATTTATTTCGAGATTATTATTACTCCTAAAGTCACGACAGCCGATTGGTTGGGTGGTCGGAATTTCGAGTCAAAAGACCGAGTTCAATCCCCAGGTGGCAGGTTCGTACCAATGGGTTTTCTAAAACCTATGTACGAATTAAATCGTTAGCTTGGACATAAAGACGGCAAAGGGCTCATCACCTGTCACGTTGTCCCAAAATCTTCGGTGAAAGGTGGGTCGGAAGGATTTAATCGTCTAGACTTCTGTCTACCCTGTATTGGGAATAGCGTGAAGATATTTATTATTATTACTACTACGACAGAAAAAAACACATTTTTATGGTGTGGTACCAAGTGAAACCAGGTTGCTGCTATGAATAATGAAGAAATGTACTGAAGAAAATAATGAATAAATAAAATAAATATAAATATCTTCACGCAATTCCCAATACAGGGGTAGACAGAGGTCTAGTCTAGACAATTGTCCCTTTGACCCACCTTCCACCGAAGATATTTTCGGGCCAACGTGACAGGTGGTGAGCCCGTCGCCGTCTTTATGTCCAAGCCAACGATATGAACGTTACGTAAGTTATTGTAAAACCCTTTGGTACGAACCTGCTGCCTAGACAATCCTATACCGAACTTGGGTCTCTTGAATTATATTCCAATCACCCAATCCTAATCCTATGTGTCCTATATGACACCGAGAAACCATTTCGAAATATACCAGACTAAATTTCGGAGGAGGTTCATGTTGCACTATACTTTTAAAAGAAATTCTAGACATAATAAGACATTAAGAACTCTCAGGGCTTTCATAAGCTACAATGGAATCAAAGTTAAATAGTACAGATAATGAAATTTGTACTGACTTTAAAGACATTACACTTGTAGATTTATTCTACTTTGGTACAAAAGGATTATTACAAGTTCAAATAAAGTTACATATTAATGTCATGATAGCCGAGTGGTTCGATGATCGGAATTCGAATCTAGAGACAAGAGTTCGCGCTATATATTTTCCTCGCCATTCGGTCGTCACTCATTCGCTCAATGTGCTCAAAACATTTAAGAACTGTAAATATCATCTTTTTCGGCACAAACAGTAACCTAAACCACTGGGATATCGTTGTAGAAGCGATCGTTGCGTTACTCTATGGAGAAAGAATTACTAAAAAAATCACTTTATTCTCTAACTAATAAAGGCTGTTGCTCATCGGCTCGCCCACCACCACCCACCAGCCCTCCTCGCGATTCTGCGGCACACGCGCACGCGACATGGCGGGACATGGAGCCACTCGGGCCAGCGGGACACAAGTGTGTGTGTGTGTGTGTGTGTGTGTGTGTGTGTGTGTGTGTGTGTGTGTGTGTGTGTGTGTGTGTGTGTGTGTGTGTGTGTGTGTGTGTGTGTGTGTGTGTGTGTGTGTGTGTGTGTGTGTGTGTGTGTGTGTGTGTGTGTGTGTGTGTGTGTGTGTGTGTGTGTGTGTGTGTGTGTGTGTGTGTGTGTGTGTGTGTGTGTGTGTGTGTGTGTGTGTGTGTGTGTGTGTGTGTGTGTGTGTGTGTGTGTGTGTGTGTGTGTGTGTGTGTGTGTGTGTGTGTGTGTGTGTGTGTGTGTGTGTGTGTGTGTGTGTGTGTGTGTGTGTGTGTGTGTGTGTGTGTGTGTGTGTGTGTGTGTGTGTGTGTGTGTGTGTGTGTGTGTGTGTGTGTGTGTGTGTGTGTGTGTGTGTGTGTGTGTGTGTGTGTGTGTGTGTGTGTGTGTGTGTGTGTGTGTGTGTGTGTGTGTGTGTGTGTGTGTGTGTGTGTGTGTGTGTGTGTGTGTGTGTGTGTGTGTGTGTGTGTGTGTGTGTGTGTGTGTGTGTGTGTGTGTGTGTGTGTGTGTGTGTGTGTGTAGACATTACACTTGTAGATTTATTCTACTTTGGTACAAAAGGATTATTACAAGTTCAAATAAAGTTACATATTAATGTCATGATAGCCGAGTGGTTCGATGATCGGAATTCGAATCTAGAGACAAGAGTTCGCGCTATATATTTTCCTCGCCATTCGGTCGTCACTCATTCGCTCAATGTGCTCAAAACATTTAAGCACGCCTTTATTCATTACAGTGAAAAGATGATCTTTCAAACCGGACATATTGCGATTCTCTTCGCTTCGTTTTCAGTCGGCCTTGGAAGCGCCGCATATTCGACGAATAGATCTCATCTCTTGAAGAGGAAGCTTATTGTAAATGTTTAGAATTCTGCCAACAGCCAAAGATTCTATAGTGGGGTCTGCGATAGGTCGCTTGTTCACTACATAGCCTTACATTCGTTCGTAAACCGTTAACAGTTACAAGCATTGGTGCTTACTTCAAGTTATTAAAAGAAATTTTTATAATGTTGGAAATACAATATTAACTCTTTTCCTAGACATTAGTCGGGCACGATCACCTCAGTCCTAGGTGTCATATTAACGTATTTATTTATTTATTTATTTATTTATTTATTTATTTATTTATTTATTTATTTATTTATTTATTTATTTATTTATTTATTTATTTATTTATTTATTTATTTATTTATTTATTTATTTATTTATTTATTTATTTATTTATTTATTTATTTATTTATTTATTTATTTATTTATTTATTTATTTATTTATTTATTTATTTATTTATTTATTTATTTATTTATTTATTTATTTATTTATTTATTTATTTATTTATTTATTTATTTATTTATTTATTTATTTATTTATTTATTTATTTATTTATTTATTTATTTATTTATTTATTTATTTATTTATTTATTTATTTATTTATTTATTTATTTATTTATTTATTTATTTATTTATTTATTTATTTATTTATTTATTTATTTATTTATTTATTTATTTATTTATTTATTTATTTATTTATTTATTTATTTATTTATTTATTTATTTATTTATTTATTTATTTATTTATTTATTTATTTATTTATTTATTTATTTATTTATTTATTTATTTATTTATTTATTTATTTATTTATTTATTTATTTATTTATTTATTTATTTATTTATTTATTTATTTATTTATTTATTTATTTATTTATTTATTTATTTATTTATTTATTTATTTATTTATTTATTTATTTATTTATTTATTTATTTATTTATTTATTTATTTATTTATTTATTTATTTATTTATTTATTTATTTATTTATTTATTTATTTATTTATTTATTTATTTATTTATTTATTTATTTATTTATTTATTTATTTATTTATTTATTTATTTATTTATTTATTTATTTATTTATTTATTTATTTATTTATTTATTTATTTATTTATTTATTTATTTATTTATTTATTTATTTATTTATTTATTTATTTATTTATTTATTTATTTATTTATTTATTTATTTATTTATTTATTTATTTATTTATTTATTTATTTATTTATTTATTTATTTATTTATTTATTTATTTATTTATTTATTTATTTATTTATTTATTTATTTATTTATTTATTTATTTATTTATTTATTTATTTATTTATTTATTTATTTATTTATTTATTTATTTATTTATTTATTTATTTATTTATTTATTTATTTATTTATTTATTTATTTATTTATTTATTTATTTATTTATTTATTTATTTATTTATTTATTTATTTATTTATTTATTTATTTATTTATTTATTTATTTATTTATTTATTTATTTATTTATTTATTTATTTATTTATTTATTTATTTATTTATTTATTTATTTATTTATTTATTTATTTATTTATTTATTTATTTATTTATTTATTTATTTATTTATTTATTTATTTATTTATTTATTTATTTATTTATTTATTTATTTATTTATTTATTTATTTATTTATTTATTTATTTATTTATTTATTTATTTATTTATTTATTTATTTATTTATTTATTTATTTATTTATTTATTTATTTATTTATTTATTTATTTATTTATTTATTTATTTATTTATTTATTTATTTATTTATTTATTTATTTATTTATTTATTTATTTATTTATTTATTTATTTATTTATTTATTTATTTATTTATTTATTTATTTATTTATTTATTTATTTATTTATTTATTTATTTATTTATTTATTTATTTATTTATTTATTTATTTATTTATTTATTTATTTATTTATTTATTTATTTATTTATTTATTTATTTATTTATTTATTTATTTATTTATTTATTTATTTATTTATTTATTTATTTATTTATTTATTTATTTATTTATTTATTTATTTATTTATTTATTTATTTATTTATTTATTTATTTATTTATTTATTTATTTATTTATTTATTTATTTATTTATTTATTTATTTATTTATTTATTTATTTATTTATTTATTTATTTATTTATTTATTTATTTATTTATTTATTTATTTATTTATTTATTTATTTATTTATTTATTTATTTATTTATTTATTTATTTATTTATTTATTTATTTATTTATTTATTTATTTATTTATTTATTTATTTATTTATTTATTTATTTATTTATTTATTTATTTATTTATTTATTTATTTATTTATTTATTTATTTATTTATTTATTTATTTATTTATTTATTTATTTATTTATTTATTTATTTATTTATTTATTTATTTATTTATTTATTTATTTATTTATTTATTTATTTATTTATTTATTTATTTATTTATTTATTTATTTATTTATTTATTTATTTATTTATTTATTTATTTATTTATTTATTTATTTATTTATTTATTTATTTATTTATTTATTTATTTATTTATTTATTTATTTATTTATTTATTTATTTATTTATTTATTTATTTATTTATTTATTTATTTATTTATTTATTTATTTATTTATTTATTTATTTATTTATTTATTTATTTATTTATTTATTTATTTATTTATTTATTTATTTATTTATTTATTTATTTATTTATTTATTTATTTATTTATTTATTTATTTATTTATTTATTTATTTATTTATTTATTTATTTATTTATTTATTTATTTATTTATTTATTTATTTATTTATTTATTTATTTATTTATTTATTTATTTATTTATTTATTTATTTATTTATTTATTTATTTATTTATTTATTTATTTATTTATTTATTTATTTATTTATTTATTTATTTATTTATTTATTTATTTATTTATTTATTTATTTATTTATTTATTTATTTATTTGGGTCTGCGATAGGTCGCTTGTTCACTACATAGCCTTACATTCGTTCGTAAACCGTTAACAGTTACAAGCATTGGTGCTTACTTCAAGTTATTAAAAGAAATTTTAGAAAAATGAGACGGTACGACTTTCTAGAGCGTAGTGACCGTGCCTTCGAAGCGTAGAGCAGGGTACGAATGTAATCGTTAGAGCAATCATTTGTGTTAAGAATATGAAAGCTTGTACTGGAGTCATGTAAATACATATATTTGTATAAATATTTATATATGTATTATTGTATAAATATTAATATTGTAATATTAGCTAATTTACAAGATGGAGATGACAGGTTCATCAGTTGTCAAGCTGTTCCAAATGTGCTCCGGTGAAATAACGATCGTAAAGGCTACATAGCCTGAATCTCTAGCTACCCTGGCATTAGAAAATGACTGTAGATAGAAGGAATTAAAAATGCTTTATGAAAAAATGTAATCTAGACAAATTTTCAAATATATACCTTAATGTACACTTAATTAGTAATACTTTTGTAAATGATAAGTACAAATTAAGGGCTCTCCACCTAAGTTCATCATCCTCACCGTTGTAATTGGTGCTTTGAGGCGGCTATGCCCAATCTGCGGCAGCACTAAGTGCTTTACTATGTAACAGATGGGGCTGTTATCATTTACAGAAGCTCGTGTTTTCCATTATTTACCAATAATTAGTAAATTAATTGAACATTAAATGGGTATCGTAAAATGCCACTAAGGAAAAGCCTATAAAATGGCAATGGCTGCCAACAGACACTGGCAGCATTAATCAAAAATATCTTTAAGCTATTTCCAATACAGGGGTAGATAGAGGCCTCAATAACTAACTCATTTTGACCCACCTTTCAACGAAGATATTTTTGCGAAAACGTGACAGGTGGTGAGCCCGTCGCCGTCTTTATGTCCAAGCCAACGATATGAACGTTACGTAAGTTATTGTAAAACCCTTTGGTACGAACCTGCTGCCTAGACAATCCTATACCGAACTTGGGTCTCTTGAATTATATTCCAATCACCCAATCCTAATCCTATGTGTCCTATATGACACCGAGAAACCATTTCGAAATATACCAGACTAAATTTCGGAGGAGGTTCATGTTGCACTATACTTTTAAAAGAAATTCTAGACATAATAAGACATTAAGAACTCTCAGGGCTTTCATAAGCTACAATGGAATCAAAGTTAAATAGTACAGATAATGAAATTTGTACTGACTTTAAAGACATTACACTTGTAGATTTATTCTACTTTGGTACAAAAGGATTATTACAAGTTCAAATAAAGTTACATATTAATGTCATGATAGCCGAGTGGTTCGATGATCGGAATTCGAATCTAGAGACAAGAGTTCGCGCTATATATTTTCCTCGCCATTCGGTCGTCACTCATTCGCTCAATGTGCTCAAAACATTTAAGCACGCCTTTATTCATTACAGTGAAAAGATGATCTTTCAAACCGGACATATTGCGATTCTCTTCGCTTCGTTTTCAGTCGGCCTTGGAAGCGCCGCATATTCGACGAATAGATCTCATCTCTTGAAGAGGAAGCTTATTGTAAATGTTTAGAAATTCTGCCAACAGCCAAAGATTCTATAGTGGGGTCTGCGATAGGTCGCTTGTTCACTACATAGCCTTACATTCGTTCGTAAACCGTTAACAGTTACAAGCATTGGTGCTTACTTCAAGTTATTAAAAGAAATTTTAGAAAAATGAGACGGTACGACTTTCTAGAGCGTAGTGACCGTGCCTTCGAAGCGTAGAGCAGGGTACGAATGTAATCGTTAGAGCAATCATTTGTGTTAAGAATATGAAAGCTTGTACTGGAGTCATGTAAATACATATATTTGTATAAATATTTATATATGTATTATTGTATAAATATTAATATTGTAATATTAGCTAATTTACAAGATGGAGATGACAGGTTCATCAGTTGTCAAGCTGTTCCAAATGTGCTCCGGTGAAATAACGATCGTAAAGGCTACATAGCCTGAATCTCTAGCTACCCTGGCATTAGAAAATGACTGTAGATAGAAGGAATTAAAAATGCTTTATGAAAAAATGTAATCTAGACAAATTTTCAAATATATACCTTAATGTACACTTAATTAGTAATACTTTTGTAAATGATAAGTACAAATTAAGGGCTCTCCACCTAAGTACAGCCTCACCGTTGTAATTGGTGCTTTGAGGCGGCTATGCCCAATCTGCGGCAGCACTAAGTGCTTTACTATGTAACAGATGGGGCTGTTATCATTTACAGAAGCTCGTGTTTTCCATTATTTACCAATAATTAGTAAATTAATTGAACATTAAATGGGTATCGTAAGATGCCACTAAGGAAAAGCCTATAAAATGGCAATGGCTGCCAACAGACACTGGCAGCATTAATCAAAAATATCTTTAAGCTATTTCCAATACAGGGGTAGATAGAGGCCTCAATAACTAACTCATTTTGACCCACCTTCCACCGAAGATATTTTCGGGCCAACGTGACAGGTGGTGAGCCCGTCGCCGTCTTTATGTCCAAGCCAACGATATGAACGTTACGTAAGTTATTGTAAAACCCTTTGGTACGAACCTGCTGCCTAGACAATCCTATACCGAACTTGGGTCTCTTGAATTATATTCCAATCACCCAATCCTAATCCTATGTGTCCTATATGACACCGAGAAACCATTTCGAAATATACCAGACTAAATTTCGGAGGAGGTTCATGTTGCACTATACTTTTAAAAGCCGTTATGATGATGACGACGATGGCGAATGTAAGGGTGAAAAGATCTTTTTATAGAAAGGGAGGCAAACGAGCAGGTGGCTCACGCGACGGTAAGTGATTACCGCCGCCCATGAACACCCGCAATACCAGAGGCTTAGCAGATGCGTTGTCTCCCTTAAGTGCTTTACTATGTAACAGATGGGGCTGTTATCATTTACAGAACCTCGTGTTTTCCATTATTTACCAATAATTAGTAAATTAATTGAACATTAAATGGGTATCGTAAGATGCCACTAAGGAAAAGCCTATAAAATGGCAATGGCTGCCAACAGACACTGGCAGCATTAATCAAAAATATCTTTAAGCTATTTCCAATACAGGGGTAGATAGAGGCCTCAATAACTAACTCATTTTGACCCACCTTTCAACGAAGATATTTTTTTGGGAAAACGTGACAGGTGGAGAGCCTGTCGCCGTCTTTTAGGTCTAAGCCAACGATATGAACGTTACGTAAGTTATTGTAAAACCCTTTGGTACGAACCTGCTACCTAGACAATCCTATACCGAACTTGGGTCTCTTGAATTATATTCCAATCACCCAATCCTAATCCTATGTGTCCTATATGACACCGAGAAACCATTTCGAAATATACCAGACTAAATTTCGGAGGAGGTTCATGTTGCACTATACTTTTAAAAGCCGTTATGATGATGACGACGATGGCGAATGTAAGGGTGAAAAGATCTTTTTATAGAAAGGGAGGCAAACGAGCAGGTGGCTCACGCGACGGTAAGTGATTACCGCCGCCCATGAACACCCGCAATACCAGAGGCTTAGCAGATGCGTTGTCTCCCTTAAGTGCTTTACTATGTAACAGATGGGGCTGTTATCATTTACAGAACCTCGTGTTTTCCATTATTTACCAATAATTAGTAAATTAATTGAACATTAAATGGGTATCGTAAGATGCCACTAAGGAAAAGCCTATAAAATGGCAATGGCTGCCAACAGACACTGGCAGCATTAATCAAAAATATCTTTAAGCTATTTCCAATACAGGGGTAGATAGAGGCCTCAATAACTAACTCATTTTGACCCACCTTTCAACGAAGATATTTTTTTGGGAAAACGTGACAGGTGGAGAGCCTGTCGCCGTCTTTTAGGTCTAAGCCAACGATATGAACGTTACGTAAGTTATTGTAAAACCCTTTGGTACGAACCTGCTACCTAGACAATCCTATACCGAACTTGGGTCTCTTGAATTATATTCCAATCACCCAATCCTAATCCTATGTGTCCTATATGACACCGAGAAACCATTTCGAAATATACCAGACTAAATTTCGGAGGAGGTTCATGTTGCACTATACTTTTATAAGCCGTTATGATGATGACGACGATGGCGAATGTAAGGGTGAAAAGATCTTTTTATAGAAAGGGAGGCAAACGATCAGGTGGCTCACGCGATGGTAAGTGATTACCGCCGCCCATGAACACCCGCAATACCAGAGGCTTAGCAGATGCGTTGTCTCCCTTAGAGTGCCCCCTCCCCCAGAATTGGGGGAGGGAGGTGTGTGGGCCACCGGTTACCTGCACTCACCAGACGAAACGCAGAAGTTTGTTAGACTTCTACTTCACGCCGGTATTCTGTGAGGTCGTGGTACTTCCAGTCGAGCCGGCCCATTCATGCAACAACAAAAGCTGATGCATGGCTGTACCACTGTAAGATCTAACACTCTACCACTAAGAGATCTATTTTAAATGAACTATTCGTAATGAATTAACTGAGCGTGTCGGTCCACAGCTTTGAAATACTATAAGTAGTGCTTTCACAATAATGTGCATGTCTGCAATAACTGCGCGATATGCAAAGAAAACGACATTATTTACTTACATCGCGTCTGTTTAGTCACCGCACCAATTGAATTTACGAATTACCTTTATCTGAAATTTCATATCTAAATGTCATAATTCACCGGGGAGCGTGTACACAAAGATATAATAAATCAATTGAGATCTGATCATTACTCGACGCCTGATTTCCTATGAAACAAGTCACGATAGCCGAGTGGTTGGGTGGTCGGAATTTCGAGTCAATAGACCCGAGTTCGATCCCCAGTTGGTAGGCTCGTACCAATGAGTTTTCAAAAACTTATGTACGAATATCGTTGGCTTGGACATAAAGGCGGCGATGGGCTCACCACCTGTCACGTTGTCCCGAAAATATCTTCGGTGAAAGGTGGGTCGAAGGGACTTAATTGTCTAGACTAGATCTCTGTCTACCCCTGTATTGGGAATTGCGTGAAGATATTTATTTATTTATTTGTTTATTTATTTGTTTATTTATTTATTTATTTATTTATTTATTTATTTATTTATTTATTTATTTATTTATTTATTTATTTATTTATTTATTTATTTATTTATTTATTTATTTATTTATTTATTTATTTATTTATTTATTTATTTATTTATTTATTTATTTATTTATTTATTTATTTATTTATTTATTTATTTATTTATTTATTTATTTATTTATTTATTTATTTATTTATTTATTTATTTATTTATTTATTTATTTATTTATTTATTTATTTATTTATTTATTTATTTATTTATTTATTTATTTATTTATTTATTTATTTATTTATTTATTTATTTATTTATTTATTTATTTATTTATTTATTTATTTATTTATTTATTTATTTATTTATTTATTTATTTATTTATTTATTTATTTATTTATTTATTTATTTATTTATTTATTTATTTATTTATTTATTTATTTATTTATTTATTTATTTATTTATTTATTTATTTATTTATTTATTTATTTATTTATTTATTTATTTATTTATTTATTTATTTATTTATTTATTTATTTATTTATTTATTTATTTATTTATTTATTTATTTATTTATTTATTTATTTATTTATTTATTTATTTATTTATTTATTTATTTATTTATTTATTTATTTATTTATTTATTTATTTATTTATTTATTTATTTATTTATTTATTTATTTATTTATTTATTTATTTATTTATTTATTTATTTATTTATTTATTTATTTATTTATTTATTGTTGTAAAACCCTTTGGTACGAACCTGCTACCTAGACAATCCTATACCGAACTTGGGTCTCTTGAATTATATTCCAATCACCCAATCCTAATCCTATGTGTCCTATATGACACCGAGAAACCATTTCGAAATATACCAGACTAAATTTCGGAGGAGGTTCATGTTGCACTATACTTTTAAAAGCCGTTATGATGATGACGACGATGGCGAATGTAAGGGTGAAAAGATCTTTTTTATAGAAAAGGGAGGCAAACGAGCAGGTGGCTCACGCGATGGTAAGTGATTACCGCCGCCCATGAACACCCGCAATACCAGAGGCTTAGCAGATGCGTTGCCTCCCTTAGAGTGCCCCCTCCCCCAGAATTGGGGGAGGGAGGTGTGTGGGCCACCGGTTACCTGCACTCACCAGACGAAACGCAGAAGTTTGTTAGACTTCTACTTCACGCCGGTATTCTGTGAGGTCGTGGTACTTCCCGGTCGAGCCGGCCCATTCATGCAACAACAAAAGCTGATGCATGGCTGTACCACTGTAAGATCTAACACTCTACCACTAAGAGATCTATTTTAAATGAACTATTCGTAATGAATTAACTGAGCGTGTCGGTCCACAGCTTTGAAATACTATAAGTAGTGCTTTCACAATAATGTGCATGTCTGCAATAACTATATTTTCCTTAGACAGTACGAATATAATATTACATTATAAAGACGTAGGGACGAAGCTTTGCAGAATGTTATGATATACATTCATATTTATTTAATTATTTAGGTTCACCACCAAGGATTACATCGAAGCAATAAACACAAAACTTAAGTATTAAATATTTTAGGTAAATGTATCCTTAATTAAAAGTACACAAAACGTTCATAATTGTACGGACTTCGGAAGAACATCATATTTTTCGTATGTATGGTGTAATATGCACTTTACACCAAAAATTTTATCAAATGAAAAAGTAAGTATGTAAAGTTAAAAAAATTGATTTATAAGATAATGCTTATGTGCTATTATACTGGGTGGGCCATGAATTTAGTTAACATTTGAAAAAATCGTATAAAAAAACCATTTAACATATTTTAGAAATCGTTTATTTACGAGAAAGCTAATTAGTTGTAATTTATTTTTTAAAAATTATTTCGTCTAAATGACCACCGTTTCGGTTTTTGTACTCATCTAAGCGAGTCCTGAAGTTTTCGAATACTATTCTGCAAAGAGACCGCGAGATCGCCGACATCTCTTCGATGCTTTTTCTTAAGTTGACGCAGTGTATTCGGTTTATCAATGTAGACACAACTCTTTAAATAACCCCATAAAAGAAGTCTGCTGGGGATAGATCTGGACTTCTGGGTGGCCATGGGATGTCACCGTCTGGATATCAGCTTTTCCGGAAACATGTCTTTGACCACCGGCAAGGACTCGTTCGATGTGTGACAATGGCTCCATCTTGTTGAAACCATGTGTTACGATTATAGCCAGCAAATTCCAGTAGCATCGGTGCTAAGAACTCCCGTAACATTTTCACATACTCGGCAGGAATTAACAGTAACTGAAACGGCTCTCGAGAATCTTCAAAATTATTAATTATTTTTATGGAAACTTCCTAGTTGTTAAGAATAAAATCTTAGGTCAAATTACTCATTTGGGACCACTCTATTTTAGTATCTGCAAACTTTTATATTTTATTCTTTTCTTTTATATGAAGGTGAATTCAGTGTTCAAGATGGTAACTGATTAATTCAGCTATTACTAGTACTAGTTATACTTTTTTAGATTATCTACAGACAGATTCTAAAAAACATTTACTGTATGGTCAATTATGTGGCCATTTAAATTAATTGTGTGAATATTTACAAATACATTTTATCACGTGTTCAATCTATGAATTTTTCTCCCTCTGGGCAAGGGCAAGGTAAAGGTGGAGCTTTGCAAAGGGAAGAAAGGTATATTGCGCGTTGGTATTATTTCACCTCTGCCGATTAAGGGATTGTTTTCTGAATTCATGTAAGTATTTGTTTATTGTATTTATTTAACTTTATTATACCTTTTAAGATATATAAGAATAAAAGCGGACATTATCATTAAACCAATTTCTGTCTATTAGCCATGAGGTGGAAATATGTCGAAAGAAAGTAAAACTGGAATGGTAAAGAAATTGAGAAAGTAAATCTCCAAGAAAATAAATGAAGTCTCCGATATGAAGTGAAACGCGATCAGAGTCAAGCAAAGGTTGACATTCTTTGTAAATAAAAGATGTTGATAGATGACTGCAAACTATTAATGATGCTTATCGTAGTTTTATTTATTTCTTGAACTTCTTCAAACTTTACAAAATATGTAGTATCTTCAAGCAATTCCCGAGGGAAGACAGAGGTCTAGTATAGAAATTTAAGTCCCTTGGACCCACCTTCCCCGAAGATATTTTCGGGACAACGTGACAGGTGGTTAGCCCGTTGCCGTCTTTATGTCCAAGCCAACGATGAAATTTGTACATAAGTTTATGAAAAACTCATTGGTACTGCCACCTGGGGATCGAACTCAGGTTTCTCGACTCGAAATTCCGAGCACCCAACAACTCGGCTATCGTGACTTATTTACCCAACAACAAACTTTAACATGATTAATGATGAAATAAACGATTCGATAAAACTTAAATAATTCTTAGTTAATAAATAACGCGTAAATAACGCATTCAGATGAAAAAAATAAAATATTCATTTATAGCCTTTTAACCTAGAGACCAAGCTTTGCAGAATGTTATGATATACATTCATATTTATTTAATTATTTAGGTTCACCACCAAGGATTACATCGAAGCAATAAACACAAAACTTATGTATTAAATATTTTAGGTAAATGTATCCTTAATTAAAAGTAAACAAAACGTTCATAATTGTACGGACTTCGGAAGAACATCAAATTTTTCGTATGTATGGTGTAATATGCACTTTACACCAAAAATTTTATGAAATGAAAAAGTAATTATGTAAAGTTAAAAAAATTTATTTATAAGATAATGCTTATGTGCTATTATACTGGGTGGGCCATTTAACATATTTTAGAAATCGTTTATTTACGGGAAAGCTAATTAGTTGTAATTTATTTTTTAAAAATTATTTCGTCTAAATGACCACCGTTTCGGTTTTTGCACTCATCTAAGCGAGTCCTGAAGTTTTCGAATACTCTTCTGCAAAGAGACCGCGAGATCGCCGACATCTCTTCGATGCTTTTTCTTTAAGTTGACGCAGTGTATTCGGTTTATCAATGTAGACACAACTCTTTAAATAACCCCATAAAAAGAAGTCTGCTGGGGATAGATCTGGACTTCTGGGTGGTCATGGGATGTCACCCGTCTGGATATCAGCTTTTCCGGAAACATGTCTTTGACCACCGGCAAGGACTCGTTCGATGTGTGACACGTGGCTCCATCTTGTTGAAACCATGTGTTACGATTATAGCCAGCAAATTCCAGTAGCATCGGTGCTAAGAACTCCCGTAACATTTTCACATACTCGGCAGAATTAACAGTAACTGAACGGCCTCGAGAATCTTCAAAAGTAAGGTCCGATGATTCCTTTTGCTGAAATTGCAGCCCATACAGCTACCTTAGGAGAGTGAAGCTTTAGGATTTTCGCTGCTCCAATACCTGCAATTCTGTTTGATTACATGTCCATTTAGGTGGAAATGGGCTTCGTCAGAAAATAAGATGTTGTGAAAATTACTGAAACATTGTTTCGGCATATGACTTACGCAAATTTAAATCATTAGGGTTTAGTTCTTGCACTAGCTGGATCTTATATGGATTTAATTTCAAATCTAATTTCAAAATACGGCGTAATGATGTGCGGGATAATCCTAATTCAGCCGAACGTTTGCGTGTCTATAAATCTGGATCACGTCGAACAGAAGTGGAAACTTGCTGCACGTTCTCTTCGCTCCGAGAAGTCCGTGGGCCGCCGGTTTGTTTCACATTTAGTGTAGATCCGTCTCTTCGAACTTCTTCACCCATTTCTTTATTAAAGGAGCACTTGGACACTGACTTAAGTCGTGTAAACCATATTCAACGCGAAATAAGCGTCTCACAGTAATGAGCGAAAAGTCGTTTAAATAAAACTGTTTCACGCAGTAAGCGCGTTGCGGCCCGTGATTTTTTGATAACCGTGGAGGAAATGTTTTATGCACGAACGTTCCTTGGCCGGGAGGCCACCGAAACGAACAGTGTCGGGCTCGAATCTCAGAAGGAGAAGCACACCGACTAAAACCATCCACGGGATGCTGTTGGCCCGGAGGCCTTTACAGCTTCATCTAAGGATACTTGCGAGGAGAGGCTCGCAAGTTAGAAGTTGAAGACAATAATGGCTGCTGCTGCGAAGCGCTGCGTCCCCTAGAACGAAGAAGACTTCCGACATGGGGGAGGGGCCATGCGATCCGAGGGCCCCAGTAGGTTTGGAGGAAAATCTCCTCTCGGATCGCCTTGTGTTAACTAGAATAGCTTTTGTGAATTGTGTTTTCTAGAATAGCTTGTGCCTTGTGTTTTCTAGAATAGCTTCCCGGTTAAATTATAATTTGTTAACTTTTAACATGACAAAAACTAACTACATTTGTTTTACTAAATATAACACTTCACAGCCTAAATTGGATTTTCAAATAAAAATTCATACATGTAGCAATTTTTCAAAGAATGACTGCTTATGTAAAGCAATAACAAAAGTTGAAACCATAAAGTATTTAGGCGTCATGCTTGATCAGAGACTGTCTTGGCTTTTTCAATTGGACCAAGCAATCAACAGATTAAGGAAACTTATATGGTTATTTAAAACACTGAGACATATTGCTACGAAGGAACTCCTTAAGCAAATTTACGTATCTCTAGCCCAAGGTGCCTTAACTTACTGTATACCAGTCTGGGGTGGAGCAGCAAAAACTAAATTATTTGAACTAGAGAAAGCACAAAGATCCCTTCTGAAAGTAATGTATTTTAAATCATATAAGTTTCCTCTGAACGCCTTTACTCTTTATGTGGTCTTTTAAGTATAAGAAAATTATATATACTTCATACAGTGCTAAAATACATAAACATCTTAAGTATGACCCTAGCGTAATAAATAAGCGAAGAAAAGGCTCTGTAGTACCGGCAGTACAAATAAGGTCTACTTATGCAAGTAGACAGTATATGAAACAGTCTGGCTACCTATATAATAAAATAAATTCACAAATTAATATTCACTCTCTCAATTACTTCAAATGTAAACAAACATTGCTTACCTGGCTAAAAGACAAAAGTTACAATGAGACCGAGTCTCTGTTGTATAAGACTTTTTGAGAGTTTTTGTGAAATAAGTCCAACAGTTGAATGGAAAAATAGTAAAGATGTAATTATATTTTAATTATTAACTTTATAAATGGCTAGAAGCGTATAACATACATACACACACTCACACACGCACACACATGCACACACGCACACACACACACACACACACACGCGCGCGCACAAACACACACACACACACACACACATGACACAAGAATTCATACGTAAGAATGAGTACACAGAAAATAAATAAGACTTAAGACTAATTTTAATTATAATATAAATTTAATTATATAAGATAAATTTAACTATAAGTTGTACTTACACCTTGAAATAAATTTTGTTTTTCTTTGTTTAATCATATAATAATCTTTATTTTATGGAAGAGCGGAGTCTCCTACTACAGGTAATATTATGCCTAAAGGGAGTCTCCAAACACTAACCTATGTTTGTATGGTTAAGATAAAGAAATAAAGACATTTTCATTTTCTATCAAAATTCTGCGTTTCGTCTGGTGAGTGCAGGTAACCGGAGCCCCCACATTTGGGGGCGTGACGTGACGTTTGGGTCATCCATATCAGGGGGGTGTAAAAGGCCCCCCCTTATGGGTTGCGAGTTTCGAGGCGGGGGCACTCGCGGGTGTTCATGGGCGGCGGTAATCACTTACCATCACGAGAGCCACCTGCTCGTTTGCCTCCCTATTCTATAAAAAAAACCTGGGGATCGAACTCGGATCTCTTGACTCGAAATTCCGACCACCCAAACACTCGGCTATCGTGACTTAAATGAATTATATAAATAACTTTACAGTTAAAAGCTCGTAAAGTCGATATTATGACGCTGTAAAAGCAGCTGCATGAATAATCTATACAAATCTATACATAATAAAATTTGATTGTGTCTGATTGTAATATTGTCATAACCGTTTTTTACTACATGTATATGAATGTATACGGCACATACACCAAAATTACATTTTACATGTTTTGTCTGCCTGTCTGTCTGTTTGTTCCGGCTAATCTCTGAAATGACTGCATTAATTTTGACGATACGCATTGACAGCTAGCTAATGTTTCAAGGAGTAACATAGGCTACTTTTATTTTAGAAACATAATTATGGTTCCGCGTTGAGTGGTAAACTGCGGGCAAAGCAACTAGACTGGCTAACTAGGGGCAACTAGACTGTAAATATAAATATACTACGAGTGAAAGGAAGTTAATAAGACTGATTAAGAATACGCGCCATGATGATTTAAATTTATGATAAATAAAAATACATAAATATCTTCACGCAATTCCCATTACAGGGGTAGACAGAGGTCTAGTCTAGACAATTAGGTCTATCCTGGTTTTATCTTCAACTTGGTATAACGTGGTTTAGACATTAATCCTTCATTAGATCTTTCGTCCCACTTTTCTTCGAAGCTCACATGGGCAACGTGATAGGTGGCGAGCCTATCGCCGTCATTCGAACCCCTACCATTGAAAGTAAGGTACCACCAACTAGCCTATAGGATCGTAATATAAAAAAAAGAATATTTATTGATTTTTAAAACATGTATGTCTTGCTGGTCTTGGTGTTAATTAATGAGAAATTGTTACAAAAATGTCTTCACACCATTCCCAATACTGGGGTAGATATACGTCCAGGAAAATAAGTCCTTTCGACCAACCTTCCACAACTTGATAGGTAAATCGTACGTGAAGATCAAACTCAGGTCTCTTGACGACTAATATTTAAAAAAAATAATCTTACTTCTAATAAATATCCTTCATATTTATTAGAATTTAGATGCGTAGTTACAAGTTGGAATAATTTCTAGCAGATGACGCCATCGCCCTTCAGAGTCGAACGAAAAAGAGATTTAATCTTAACTGATGCGTCTAGGACACGGTGGTTCGGAGGTGTGTCAATAAGCTAGAGGTCCAGGGTTTGAATCCCGCCCGTGCGCAATTTAATGCAATTATCACACAAGATATTCACGAATAGCTACTATGGGTGATGAAAAATAATTACGGATTGCTTTGAAGTCTGTCTAATATAGAATAATGTCGAATTAATTAATTTCTATGATACCAATAAATAAATACATATGGACCACATCACATACATACATTACTCCAATCCCAAAGTAAGTAGCTAAAGCACTAGCTAACAAGCAAAAGCTAAAGTACATTCTAAAGCTAAAGCACGCGTGTTATGGAATCAGAAACAACTAACATACAACAAACATGCAGACCCGAGAAAACTTAGTAAAAGTGTTTTCTACATGGACCAATCGGGAATCGAACCCGGAATCAACAGAGGTCAATCCACAAACACCCAGAACCGATACAAAGTATAGCTATTGCTACATTGTCCCGTACCGTATTGTAACGTATTTACTAATTTGACCCGTCCGGGGAATCGAAACCGCGACCTCAGTTGACGACTCCAGATAAACCTGTGTGTATGCTACTCGTCCACACAGGTCGTCATTGTATATTTTTAAAATAAAGACATGCAAACATTATTAGAACATTATACATAATTAGAACACGCAACCACTCTGTGACCCAATTGTGTGACGTCATAGCCAGCGAGCTGGCGAGCATGACAGTGTATGATTTGCAGGAGTTTCACAGCGAGGTGGATTGCAGTTTACATCGGTACGAACTGATTTATAATAAATATCTACACGCCATTCCCAATACAGGGTAGACAGAGGTCTAGTCTAGACAATTAGGTCTATCCTGGTTTTATCTTCAACTTGGTATAACGTGGTTTAGACATTAATCCTTCATTAGACCTTTCGTCCCACTTTTCTTCGAAGCTCACATGGGCAACGTGATAGGTGGCGAGCCTATCGCCGTCATTCGAACCTCTACCATTGAAAGTAAGGTACCACCAACTAGCTTATAGGATCGTAATATAAAAAAAGAATTTTTATTGATTTTTAAAACATTTAAGTCTTGCTGGTCTTGGTGTTAATTAATGAGAAATTGGTAAAAAGCTCATATGGGACAACGTGACTACAACCCCTACCACTGAAAGCAAGGTCATCACCAAATAGCCTACATGATCGTGGGGTAATATACAAATTATATGATGAATATTTATTGATTTTTAAAACATTTAAGTCTTGCTGGTCTTGGTGTTAATTAATGAGAAATTGTTACAAAATGTCTTCACACCATTCCCAATACTGGGGTAGATATACGTCCAGGTAAATAAGTCCTTTCGACCAACCTTCCACAACTTGATAGGTAAATCGTACGTGAAGATCAAACTCAGGTCTCTTGACGACTAATATTTAAAAAAAATCTTACTCCTAATAAATATCCTTCATATTTATTAGAATTTAGATGCGTAGTTACAAGTTGGAATAATTTCTAGCAGATGACGCCATCGCCCTTCAGAGTCGAACGAGAAAGAGATTTAATCTTAACTGATGCGTCTAGGACACGGTGGTTCGGAGGTGTGTCAATAAGCTAGAGGTCCAGGGTTTGAATCCCGCCCGTGCGCAATTTAATGCAATTATCACACAAGATATTCACGAATAGCTACTATGGGTGATGAAAATAATTACGGATTGCTTTGAAGTCTGTCTAATATAGAATAATGTCGAATTAATTAATTTCTATGATACCAATAAATAAATAAATAAATAAATAAATAAATAAATAAATAAATAAATAAATAAATAAATAAATAAATAAATAAATAAATAAATAAATAAATAAATAAATAAATAAATAAATAAATAAATAAATAAATAAATAAATAAATAAATAAATAAATAAATAAATAAATAAATAAATAAATAAATAAATAAATAAATAAATAAATAAATAAATAAATAAATAAATAAATAAATAAATAAATAAATAAATAAATAAATAAATAAATAAATAAATAAATAAATAAATAAATAAATAAATAAATAAATAAATAAATAAATAAATAAATAAATAAATAAATAAATAAATAAATAAATAAATAAATAAATAAATAAATAAATAAATAAATAAATAAATAAATAAATAAATAAATAAATAAATAAATAAATAAATAAATAAATAAATAAATAAATAAATAAATAAATAAATAAATAAATAAATAAATAAATAAATAAATAAATAAATAAATAAATAAATAAATAAATAAATAAATAAATAAATAAATAAATAAATAAATAAATAAATAAATAAATAAATAAATAAATAAATAAATAAATATCTACACGCCATTCCCAATACAGGGGTAGACAGAGGTCTAGTCTAGACAATTAGGTCTATCCTGGTTTTATCTTCAACTTGGTATAACGTGGTTTAGACATTAATCCTTCATTAGACCTTTCGTCCCACTTTTCTTCGAAGCTGACATGGGCAACGTGATTGGTGGCGAGCCTATCGCCGTCATTCGAACCTCTACCATTGAAAGTAAGGTACCACCAACTAGCCTATAGGATCGTAATATAAAAAAAGAATATTTATTGATTTTTAAAACATTTAAGTCTTGCTGGTCTTGGTGTTAATTAATGAGAAATTGGTAAAAAGCTCATATGGGACAACGTGACTACAACCCCTACCACTGAAAGCAAGGTCATCACCAAATAGCCTACATGATCGTGGGGTAATATACAAATTATATGATGAATATTTATTGATTTTTAAAACATTTAAGTCTTGCTGGTCTTGGTGTTAATTAATGAGAAATTGGTAAAAAGCTCATATGGGACAACGTGACTACAACCCCTACCACTGAAAGCAAGGTCATCACCAAATAGCCTACATGATCGTGGGGTAATATACAAATTATATGATGAATATTTATTGATTTTTAAAACATTTAAGTCTTGCTGGTCTTGGTGTTAATTAATGAGAAATTGGTAAAAAGCTCATATGGGACAACGTGACTACAACCCCTACCACTGAAAGCAAGGTCATCACCAAATAGCCTACATGATCGTGGGGTAATATACAAATTATATGATGAATATTTATTGATTTTTAAAACATTTAAGTCTTGCTGGTCTTGGTGTTAATTAATGAGAAATTGGTAAAAAGCTCATATGGGACAACGTGACATACATACATTACTCCAATCCCAAAGTAAGTAGCTAAAGCACTAGCTAACAAGCAAAATGTGTTATGGAATCAGAAACAACTAACATACAACAAACATGCAGACCCGAGAAAACTTAGTAAAAGTGTTTTCTACATGGACCAATCATGAATCGAACCCGGAATCAACAGAGGTCAATCCACAAACACCCAGAACCGATACAAAGTATAGCTATTGCTACATTGTCCCGTACCGTATTGTAACGTATTTACTAATTTGACCCGTCCGGGGAATCGAAACCGCGACCTCAGTTGACGACTCCAGATAAACCTGTGTATATGCTACTCGTCCACATAGGTCGTCATTGTATATTTTTAACATAAAGACATGCAAACATTATTAGAACATTATACATAATTAGAACACGCAACCACTCTGTGACCCAATTGTGTGACGTCATAGCCAGCGAGCTGGCGAGCATGACAGTGTATGATTTGCAGGAGTTTCACAGCGAGGTGGATTGCAGTTTACATCGGTACGAACTGATTTATAATAAATATCTACACGCCATTCCCAATACTGGGGTAGATGGGTAGACGTCCAGGAAAATAAGTCCTTTCGACCAACCTTCCACAACTTGATAGGTAAATCGTACGTGAAGATCAAACTCAGGTCTCTTGACGACTAATATTTAAAAAAATAATCTTACTTCTAATAAATATCCTTCATATTTATTAGAATTTAGATGCGTAGTTACAAGTTGGAATAATTTCTAGCAGATGACGCCATCGCCCTTCAGAGTCGAACGAAAAAGAGATTTAATCTTAACTGATGCGTCTAGGACACGGTGGTTCGGAGGTGTGTCAATAAGCTAGAGGTCAGGGTTTGAATCCCGCCCGTGCGCAATTTAATGCAATTATCACACAAGATATTCACGAATAGCTGCTATGGGTGATGAAAAATAATTACGGATTGCTTTGAAGTCTGTCTAATATAGAATAATGTCGAATTAATTAATTTCTATGATACCAATAAATAAATACATATGGACCACATCACATACATACATTACTCCAATCCCAAAGTAAGTAGCTAAAGCACTAGCTAACAAGCAAAATGTGTTATGGAATCAGAAACAACTAACATACAACAAACATTTGAGTGTTTGTGGTACCTTCATAACAACAACAAGCACTTGTGCCTTTGAATAATAAGCAACGAAGGTGAACAAACACCCAGACTCAATAATATCTAGAAAAGTGTTTTCCACATTGACCCGTCCGCGAATCGAACCCGGGACCACAGAGTCGGCGGACATGAAAACCAGTGGGTACGCGACTTTATTGCTATTGTATTCATAATGACTCTCTAAATAGGAATAAAACAATTGGCTGACACTGTTATGTCCCTTTCTAGCTCTTCAAGCTCAACATTTCTAGCCTTTCATTTTGTAAAAAAAAAAAAAAAAAAAAAAAAAAAAAAAAAAAAAAAAAAAAAAAAAAAAAAAAAAAAAAAAAAAAAAAAAAAAAAAAAAAAAAAAAAAAAAAAAAAAAAAAAAAAAAAAAAAAAAAAAAAAAAAAAAAAAAAAAAAAAAAAAAAAAAAAAAAAAAAAAAAAAAAAAAAAAAAAAAAAAAAAAAAAAAAAAAAAAAAAAAAAAAAAAAAAAAAAAAAAAAAAAAAAAAAAAAAAAAAAAAAAAAAAAAAAAAAAAAAAAAAAAAAAAAAAAAAAAAAAAAAAAAAAAAAAAAAAAAAAATAAATAAATAAATAAATAAATAAATAAATAAATAAATAAATAAATAAATAAATAAATAAATAAATAAATAAATAAATAAATAAATAAATAAATAAATAAATAAATAAATAAATAAATAAATAAATAAATAAATAAATAAATAAATAAATAAATAAATAAATAAATAAATAAATAAATAAATAAATAAATAAATAAATAAATAAATAAATAAATAAATAAATAAATAAATAAATAAATAAATAAATAAATAAATAAATAAATAAATAAATAAATAAATAAATAAATAAATAAATAAATAAATAAATAAATAAATAAATAATATCTAGAAAAGTGTTTTCCACATTGACCCGTCCGCGAATCGAACCCGGAATCAACAGAGGTCAATCCACAAACACCCAGACTCAATAATATCTAGAAAAGTGTTTTCCACATTGACCCGTCCGCGAATCGAACCCGGAATCAACAGAGGTCAATCCACAAACACCCAGACTCAATAATATCTAGAAAAGTGTTTTCCACATTGACCCGTCCGCGAATCGAACCCGGGACCACAGAGTCGGCGGACATGAAAACCAGTGGGTACGCGACTTTATTGCTATTGTATTCATAATGACTCTCTAAATAGGAATAAAACAATTGGCTGACACTGTTATGTCCCTTTCTAGCTCTTCCAAGCTCAACATTTCTAGCCTTTCATTTTTGTAATTCATGTAATACTCATGTAAAATATTTCTCATACGTTTTAAAAATCGTTCCCACAGATTACTTATATATACATATGCATTGTTAATTATGTTCAATAATATTAAAAAACGTGACAGGTGGTGAGCCCGTCGCCGTCTTTATGTCAAGCCAACGATATAATTTGTACATAGGTTTTAGAAAAACCCATTGGTAGTGCCACCTGGGGATCGAACTCAGGTCTCTTGACTTGAAATTCCGACCACCCAACCACTCGGCTATCGTGACTTATTTCAATAATATTAAGTAGAGAATAATTGAATTTTGTACTTGAATTATGGCGCGGCTGTCGAGTTTAAAATATTCAAATGGCCTGCCTTTGGAATATCTTAGAATGTCTGCCTTAAAGGTTTCTTTGGTTTCATAACAGAATAATTGAATTTTGTACTTGAATTATGGCGCGGCTGTCGAGTTTAAAATATTCAAATGGCCTGCCTTTGGAATATCTTAGAATGTCTGCCTTAAAGGTTTCTTTGGTTTCATAACAAATCTAAACATAAGTCCAAGAGGCAGAATTGTGCGCATAATGTAGCATACGTTTTCTAACAATTTATAAACGCTGTAAATAGACACGGTAAACTTACCGTGTATATACCAATGGGAGAAGCCTATGTCCTGCAGTGGACTTTAAAAGGCCGTTATGTGTGTGTGTGTGTGTGTGTGTGTGTGTGTGTGTGTGTGTGTGTGTGTGTGTGTGTGTGTGTGTGTGTGTGTGTGTGTGTGTGTGTGTGTGTGTGTGTGTGTGTGTGTGTGTGTGTGTGTGTGTGTGTGTGTGTGTGTGTGTGTGTGTGTGTGTGTGTGTGTGTGTGTGTGTGTGTGTGTGTGTGTGTGTGTGTGTGTGTGTGTGTGTGTGTGTGTGTGTGTGTGTGTGTGTGTGTGTGTGTGTGTGTGTGTGTGTGTGTGTGTGTGTGTGTGTGTGTGTGTGTGTGTGTGTGTGTGTGTGTGTGTGTGTGTGTGTGTGTGTGTGTGTGTGTGTGTGTGTGTGTGTGTGTGTGTGTGTGTGTGTGTGTGTGTGTGTGTGTGTGTGTGTGTGTGTGTGTGTGTGTGTGTGTGTGTGTGTGTGTGTGTGTGTGTGTGTGTGTGTGTGTGTGTGTGTGTGTGTGTGTGTGTGTGTGTGTGTGTGTGTGTGTGTGTGTGTGTGTGTGTGTGTGTGTGTGTGTGTGTGTGTGTGTGTGTGTGTGTGTGTGTGTGTGTGTGTGTGTGTGTGTGTGTGTGTGTGTGTGTGTGTGTGTGTGTGTGTGTGTGTGTGTGTGTGTGTGTGTGTGTGTGTGTGTGTGTGTGTGTGTGTGTGTGTGTGTGTGTGTGTGTGTGTGTGTGTGTGTGTGTGTGTGTGTGTGTGTGTGTGTGTGTGTGTGTGTGTGTGTGTGTGTGTGTGTGTGTGTGTGTGTGTGTGTGTGTGTGTGTGTGTGTGTGTGTGTGTGTGTGTGTGTGTGTGTGTGTGTGTGTGTGTGTGTGTGTGTGTGTGTGTGTGTGTGTGTGTGTGTGTGTGTGTGTGTGTGTGTGTGTGTGTGTGTGTGTGTGTGTGTGTGTGTGTGTGTGTGTGTGTGTGTGTGTGTGTGTGTGTGTGTGTGTGTGTGTGTGTGTGTGTGTGTGTGTGTGTGTGTGTGTGTGTGTGTGTGTGTGTGTGTGTGTGTGTGTGTGTGTGTGTGTGTGTGTGTGTGTGTGTGTGTGTGTGTGTGTGTGTGTGTGTGTGTGTGTGTGTGTGTGTGTGTGTGTGTGTGTGTGTGTGTGTGTGTGTGTGTGTGTGTGTGTGTGTGTGTGTGACAACGCAAGCAACTTGCTGGCAGACTATATATCTGTGGTCCTTCTCATTGGTTTTAATCGTACAAGTCAGGTCTGCTGCTAAGTTCATATACAACACCACTTCATATACAGTTTTTAAATTATAAAAAATATCTACACGCAATTCTCAATACAGGGGTAGACAGAGGTCAAGTCTAGACAATTAAGTCCCTTTGACCCACCTTCCACCGAAGATGTTTTCCGGGACAACGTGACAGGTGGTGAGCCCGTCGCCGTCTTTATGTCCAAGCCAACGATATAATTTGTACATAGGTTTTAGAAAAACCCATTGGTACGGCCATGAAGATCCAACTCGGGTCTCTTGACTTGAAATTCCGACCACCCAACCACTCGGCTATCGTGACTTATTTCAATAATATTAAGTAGAGAATAATTGAATTTTGTACTTGAATTATGGCGCGGCTGTCGAGTTTAAAATATTCAAATGGCCTGCCTTTGGAATATCTTAGAATGTCTGCCTTAAAGGTTTCTTTGGTTTTCATAACAGAATAATTGAATTTTGTACTTGAATTATGGCGCGGCTGTCGAGTTTAAAATATTCAAATGGCCTGCCTTTGGAATATCTTAGAATGTCTGCCTTAAAGGTTTCTTTGGTTTTCATAACAAATCTAAACATAAGTCCAAGAGGCAGAATTGTGCGCATAATGTAGCATACGTTTTCTAAAAATTTATAAACGCTGTAAATAGACACGGTAAACTTACCGTGTATATACCAATAAACCTATGTCCTGCAGTGGACTTTAAAAGGCCGTTATGTGTGTGTGTGTGTGTGTGTCAATAGACAACGCAAGCAACTTGCTGGCAGGCTATATATCTGTGGTCCTTCTCATTGGTTTTAATCGTACAAGTCAGGTCTGCTGCTAAGTTCATATACAACACCACTTCATATACAGTTTTTTAAATTATAAAAAATATCTACACGCAATTCTCAATACAGGGGTAGACAGAGGTCAAGTCTAGACAATTAAGTCCCTTTGACCCACCTTCCACCGAAGATGTTTTCCGGGACAACGTGACAGGTGGTGAGCCCGTCGCCGTCTTTATGTCCAAACCAACGATATAATTGTTTGTTTGAAAGTTTCGCGCTAACGATTACACAATAACTTTGAGCTTCCTCATGAGGCATGCTTGCAGGGTTTCACTCAGTTAATTTAAAAAAATATCTTTACGCCATTCCCAGTGTAGGTGTAGACAGACTCCTTTCACCGAAGACTATCGCCGTCTATACAAAAAGCCAACAACAAAAATCGTAGATAAGTTATTGGTACGAACTCCTGGGGATCGAACTCGGATCTCTTGACTCGAAATTCCGACCACCCAACCACTCGGCTATCGTGACTTATTTCAATAATATTAAGTAGAGAATAATTGAATTTTGTACTTGAATTATGGCGCGGCTGTCGAGTTTAAAATATTCAAATGGCCTGCCTTTGGAATATCTTAGAATGTCTGCCTTAAAGGTTTCTTTGGTTTTCATAACAAATCTAAACATAAGTCCAAGAGGCAGAATTGTGCGCATAATGTAGCATACGTTTTCTAAAAATTTATAAACGCTGTAAATAGACACGGTAAACTTACCGTGTATATACTCAAACTAACCGCGTTCGTAGCACTATAACAAAATGAATAGTATCACTGAAATCGGTACAGCCCGTTCTGTGATATCAGTATCACTTGCAGGATTAGCTCATTTTGTTTGGGCTAACTCTAACACCGGTTAAGATAATATACTCGTAAAGATGTAACAGGATATATCAGAGCACTTTATAACGTAACTGATATCTAGTTCCTAACCATGACATAATTAATATTCTAATTGATATATAAACATTTATTGAAGTCTAAGTTTGATTTTGATTTGTCTGACCCTTGACAACAGTATGTGTGTATTTATTCATTGGAATAAGAATTTAAATTCGTCTATCGACACAGAGTCTATCTCTAGCGGAGATAAAACAGGCGAAAGAAATTTTTATAATGTTGGAAATACAATATTAACTCTTTCCTAGACATTAGTCGGGCACGATCACCTCAGTCCTAGGTGTCATATTAACGTATTTATTTATTTATTTATTTATTTATTTATTTATTTATTTATTTATTTATTTATTTATTTATTTATTTATTTATTTATTTATTTATTTATTTATTTATTTATTTATTTATTTATTTATTTATTTATTTATTTATTTATTTATTTATTTATTTATTTATTTATTTATTTATTTATTTATTTATTTATTTATTTATTTATTTATTTATTTATTTATTTATTTATTTATTTATTTATTTATTTATTTATTTATTTATTTATTTATTTATTTATTTATTTATTTATTTATTTATTTATTTATTTATTTATTTATTTATTTATTTATTTATTTATTTATTTATTTATTTATTTATTTATTTATTTATTTATTTATTTATTTATTTATTTATTTATTTATTTATTTATTTATTTATTTATTTATTTATTTATTTATTTATTTATTTATTTATTTATTTATTTATTTATTTATTTATTTATTTATTTATTTATTTATTTATTTATTTATTTATTTATTTATTTATTTATTTATTTATTTATTTATTTATTTATTTATTTATTTATTTATTTATTTATTTATTTATTTATTTATTTATTTATTTATTTATTTATTTATTTATTTATTTATTTATTTATTTATTTATTTATTTATTTATTTATTTATTTATTTATTTATTTATTTATTTATTTATTTATTTATTTATTTATTTATTTATTTATTTATTTATTTATTTATTTATTTATTTATTTATTTATTTATTTATTTATTTATTTATTTATTTATTTATTTATTTATTTATTTATTTATTTATTTATTTATTTATTTATTTATTTATTTATTTATTTATTTATTTATTTATTTATTTATTTATTTATTTATTTATTTATTTATTTATTTATTTATTTATTTATTTATTTATTTATTTATTTATTTATTTATTTATTTATTTATTTATTTATTTATTTATTTATTTATTTATTTATTTATTTATTTATTTATTTATTTATTTATTTATTTATTTATTTATTTATTTATTTATTTATTTATTTATTTATTTATTTATTTATTTATTTATTTATTTATTTATTTATTTATTTATTTATTTATTTATTTATTTATTTATTTATTTATTTATTTATTTATTTATTTATTTATTTATTTATTTATTTATTTATTTATTTATTTATTTATTTATTTATTTATTTATTTATTTATTTATTTATTTATTTATTTATTTATTTATTTATTTATTTATTTATTTATTTATTTATTTATTTATTTATTTATTTATTTATTTATTTATTTATTTATTTATTTATTTATTTATTTATTTATTTATTTATTTATTTATTTATTTATTTATTTATTTATTTATTTATTTATTTATTTATTTATTTATTTATTTATTTATTTATTTATTTATTTATTTATTTATTTATTTATTTATTTATTTATTTATTTATTTATTTATTTATTTATTTATTTATTTATTTATTTATTTATTTATTTATTTATTTATTTATTTATTTATTTATTTTGGGCGCCTCAATTGAGGTGGAGTATCGCGCGCGGGTGTGTAATTCCCTAACGCTGCCACTAGCGGATTTGTATGTAAGTTAGTCCTATCGAAGTAGTCGATGGAGAACTTTTTAAATAGCGCTGCCATTGTAGGCAGTTTGAGATCGCGATGCAGATCTACATTCCGCATATACAAGGTGTTCCATATTTAGTAATAAATACCGGCACGTACCCATGCTACTTTGATGTAATAATCTCAGTGGTAAGGGTAATATGACTAAATTAAGTTATATTTCCATACAAAACTTAAAAATATTTTATTTTTCTAGTTAAAAATTGTTAATAATAAATATTCACAGCTATTGTACCTACATAATCATATAAATGTACTAAACAATAATACATTAACTTTATACATATACATTTTATTGGGTTGGTAATAGGCTATAAGATTTTCTTTAATAGTACTTATTACCGATCTAACTGTACTTTTGCAATTTTAAGGACAACGAATCTTAATAGTTTAGGTAAAGTTAATGTAAGAAATGTTTTTAATTTCCATTTTCTTGTTATAATACATAACGTAATAAGTAGTGGGCTATACTAATTTGAATAGATAGTATGTCAAGTTATATGTGAGTTATTAGTGCCACATAGTTAAGAGTATCAATAGCTGTGAAAAGGAGCTTCTTTTTATGTAAATGTTTTAGTTGTTTTGATGTATAATTCGCAAATATTTTATTTTTCTAGTTAAAAATTGTTAATAATAAATATTCACAGCTATTGTACCTACATAATCATATAAATGTACTAAACAATAATACATTAACTTTATACATATACATTTTATTGGGTTGGTAATAGGCTATAAGATTTTCTTTAATAGTACTTATTACCGATCTAACTGTACTTTTGCAATTTTAAGGACAACGAATCTTAATAGTTTAGGTAAAGTTAATGTAAGAAATGTTTTTAATTTCCATTTTCTTGTTATAATACATAACGTAATAAGTAGTGGGCTATACTAATTTGAATAGATAGTATGTCAAGTTATATGTGAGTTATTAGTGCCACATAGTTAAGAGTATCAATAGCTGTGAAAAGGAGCTTCTTTTTATGTAAATGTTTTAGTTGTTTTGATGTATAATTCGCAAATATTTTATTTTTCTAGTTAAAAATTGTTAATAATAAATATTCACAGCTATTGTACCTACATAATCATATAAATGTACTAAACAATAATACATTAACTTTATACATATACATTTTATTGGGTTGGTAATAGGCTATAAGATTTTCTTTAATAGTACTTATTACCGATCTAACTGTACTTTTGCAATTTTAAGGACAACGAATCTTAATAGTTTAGGTAAAGTTAATGTAAGAAATGTTTTTAATTTCCATTTTCTTGTTATAATACATAACGTAATAAGTAGTGGGCTATACTAATTTGAATAGATAGTATGTCAAGTTATATGTGAGTTATTAGTGCCACATAGTTAAGAGTATCAATAGCTGTGAAAAGGAGCTTCTTTTTATGTAAATGTTTTAGTTGTTTTGATGTATAATTCGCAAATATTTTATTTTTCTAGTTAAAAATTGTTAATAATAAATATTCACAGCTATTGTACCTACATAATCATATAAATGTACTAAACAATAATACATTAACTTTATACATATACATTTTATTGGGTTGGTAATAGGCTATAAGATTTTCTTTAATAGTACTTATTACCGATCTAACTGTACTTTTGCAATTTTAAGGACAACGAATCTTAATAGTTTAGGTAAAGTTAATGTAAGAAATGTTTTTAATTTCCATTTTCTTGTTATAATACATAACGTAATAAGTAGTGGGCTATACTAATATCCCCATAGAAAGTTCCAGCCAGTCCATAAGATATTCCGGTTGGATAAGGATGGTATTGATCACAATACCATCACACAAACCCCTCATGTGGAAGGAAGTCACTCTTGACAGGTTCTTGGATCCTGCGGTAGTCATACGGATCTTGACCGTCACTATTCAATATCCTCCATACTGCTCCAGTGTTAACAAAAAAAAACTAGTCCAGCACGGCGAGTACTGGATGTTGTGTCCTCATCAAAATATTCTAAAATATTGTCTTCCATAGCCGTGCTCAAAGTCGCAAAATTGCGCTGGTGGAAAGAACTAGTTCTGTGTAATCTATTGACCAAATTCCTAAAACAAGCATAGGATGAAAGAACTCGGGGGTTATTTGGGTTTCCGGAAATGTACCGCTAGTTGTAAAGGTTCTAGCATCTGTTAACACACCGTCACTAGCACCAACACACATTATCATATCGTAATACTCCGCGTTCGTATAACTCATTTTTCTTATTTATGATACGTCCGCACGTTTCAAAATTCCCGTAGAAACTAATAGGAAGGGCAAATACATCAAACGAATAGCGCCAAATAGCGGTTTGTTTCAAACATTTCTTTCAAAAAACCGCCGTAGGTACTCAGGTTGCATTCATTCAACATTCTTAGGAAGATTCTATTCATTGGTCGATCAATTTTCGCGCGAAAATTATTGAATCTGGATTGGTTGGAACGTACTAGGAGCACAGATAAGGTGACTAGAAGTTGTTTTGGAGAAGGGTCATTGCCTTTGTCAGCTGACTAATATGATTAATAGGGTTGACGCCAACGAGTTTAATGTAAATTCTTGAAGTCCTCATATCTCCCACGGAAATCAAGCTACGAGACTCTAAATATTTTTTAGGGTATAGACGTATGGGTCCTAAGCCCAGCGTGCCGGTATTTATACTACTTTTTATAACACCTTGTATACGGGAGCGCCGGTTGCGCGGCGCATGAATCGGTTAATATTGCGTGAAGATATTTATTTTATTTTATCTAAGGGTGCGTGCAAATCTGGTACATCGCCCGCGCAAACGAAGCACGAGCCACGCGCAAGAACTGCGCGCCGCGCTTACTTCTTCCGCTCAGTTAGTTTCTTATTGTCGAAGCCTGAATACGTATTATCATAGAGCGGACAGAAGATAATTATTTGTAAATTGAGTACTAAAATATAGTAGGAAAGCTAACAGGACATCAATTTTATTCCGATTATCGACCCATGTTGCTGTTAGGTTTTTAACGGATGTTTTAATTTCCATTTTTCTTGTTATAATACATAACGTAATAAGTAGTGGGCTATGTATATGTGAGTTATTAGTGCCACATAGTTAAGAGTATCGATAGCTGTGAAAAGGACCTTCTTTTTTATGTAAATGTTTTAGTTGTTTTGATGTATAATTCGCAAATATTTTATTTTTTCTAGTTAAAATATTGTTAATAATAAATATACACAGCTATTGTACCTACATAATCATATAAATGTACTAAACAATAATACATTAACTTTATACATATAAATTTTATTGGGTTGGTAATAGACTATAAGATTTTCTTTAATAGTACTTATTACCGATCTAACTGTACTTTTGCAGTTTTTAAGGACAACGAACCTTAATAGTTTAGGTAAAGTTAATGTAAGAAATGTTTTTTTTAATTTTCTTTTTTTATTACTTTTCATGTAAATCAGATGTAATTAACATTATATTATCTCTATATATAAAATATTAAATTATATATTATATACCTAAAAAACAATGTATTGAAGCAGCAATTCATTATTCACTAAAACAACAGTTTTATATTTATAAAAAATCACTAATTTACTTTCGCTTATGGACTGAATCAATAATAGATCAAGTATCTATTAAACCTCAAGGAGGTTTGGGAATCCAAATACAACTCTTTGTCGCAAGAGAGATCATAAGTGAATACTTATGATCTCTCTTGCCATAAAGAGTTGTATTTGTATCATGAAAATTGAGTGGTTCAAACCGCCTTCACTAAGAACGAAGAACGTCAATTAATAGACTGGATTCACTTTGGGAAGATGAGGCTTCCTGTAACAGACAAGACCTTTGGAGACCGTGTCAAAATTAGTAGCAACATTAAATCGCTGACACCCATTTAAAGATGGAGTATCCGGAAGACACTATTTTCAAAATTTCATGAAAAATTTCATTTTCCCACCCATTTCAAAAATAGTTGCTCAGAATTTAGCAACAAATAGAAATTAAGTGAAAGAAGAGGCTATACGATCAAGGTTTGGTCGTGTGCGTCAATATTTTTAAACAAAATTGTTTTATTGAGGTGCTAGGTGATCCAGCAAGAATCTTAAACTGCGGCGACACTGGATTCTTGATGTTTCCTAAGGCAAAACAAGGCTCGTACAACAGAGCAGTAATAACATTATTTAACTTGAATTGTTTTGTACATTTGGCGGTCGGTAATAGGTGCTACGAAAACGGTAATAGGAATAGACCTTGTGCTTTGGATCGGTAATAGGGACAACGAGAAGACTCTACGATGAGCGACCGCAGAGAGAGTCTACTCGCTTGAGAATGCCTTGTTTTGAGGCGTAACACGTGTCGCGTTTTCGTTGGTGGTATATGTTACCTGGTTTGAGTGTAGTGGTGGTGGTGGTGCATACAGTGGAATTAGTGCATGCATCTGTGGGAGGGAGGGTGGTGCTCTTCTTCTCTACGGACCAGGTAACATATACCATTTTTTATTTGCATGCGGAGGGTTGCGAAGTAATTTTTTCAATAACAACTTTGCAATGAATTTCCGCAAAGTAACGCCTGAGTCAATTAACTATAGCCCTCATCGTCAATTTATATTTTTTATAATTTTTATTTCATTTTTGGTAATTATTTGTACATCTGACTAAAATCATCGATAACTTCAGTACTTGATAAAAATTTAAAATGACGCGAGATATTAAACAGAGTGCTTATTTTTTGCACATTAATTTGAACATGGCTTAAACTGGCGGTAATGGGTGTGTTTACGTTATACCCTTTTAAAGGAACACGTGCCGTGAGGTTATGGCGTCAGAGTCTACCACCCCCTTTATTCCCGTAGGTGTCCCAAAAAGGGGAAAGCTTTAGTAACATCATTGGCTACCGAAACATGCAAGCATCTCGACAAACACCAGGCTCATAGTAAAAATTTAACAGACCGGTGACATGCGGTAGAGTCTAAGGTACTAGATGCCTGGTACTGCCATCGCCAATCCGCTTGCCGAGCGTAGCAATTCTGGGAAATCCTTGTTTACTACTTAAGATTGTGGTTTTTATTTAGAAACTAAGAATAAATCACACTTTATGTTATAAATGTGACTGTGTATATTCGTTATTTAAACACACCGAAGGGTCTGATTAACAGCGGTATTTTGTACATCATTCGCCTTAGTCGTCGCGGGGGTGGATATACGCCGTGCTTCTTCATGCGCATATAAAACAGGTAATCATTAGGTAAGAAAAACATTTCCTATCACTCAATACAATCTTAAAGTGACATATGTTAAAGAGCACTGGAACTAGTTCAGTCTAGAAAGCATAAAATTTAATTATTTTTTTTCCAACTTTATGTATGTCATCATTTCCAACTTTATGTATTGACAGGTTTTCTTCTTATAGTTTGCTTTCTTGTAATAAACAATATAACACGGTGGCACTCGGAAATTAGCGTTCTTATAATAATTATTATTTTATTTAGCGAGAGCGGCGTGCCATAGAGGTAGAGGAATGAATATGGCGAGAATATAAGGAAATATTAAATAAATAAGTAAATAAATATCTTCAAGCTATTCCCAATACAGGAGTAGACAGACGTCTTATCTAGATAATTAAGTCCCTTCGACCCACCTTCCACCGAAGATATTTTCGGGACAACGTGACAGGTGGTGAGCCCGTCGCTGTCTTTATGTCCAAGCCAACGATATAATTCGAACATAAGTTTTTTTTAAAACCCATTGGTACGAGCTTGCCACCTGGGGATCGAACTCGGGTCTCTCGACTCGAAATTCCGACCACCCAACCACTCGTTATCATGAATTTGTAGTCACGATAGCCGAGTTGTTTATTTGTATAAACAATAATAAAGAAATATTGCTCTACATGTTTTGGGTTATGACATTAATTAATTAAAAAGTAAACATAAAAAATAAACACATAGTGTGCTGCGTCAACACTATGTCTCTCCCTCCGATACTGCAGCCGTTAGTTTAGTGTGAGGGCTTCTCGGCGGCATTTCAAAGATGAAACAACGCCCGATGCCAGGACAAACGTGGCGAAACTTTCAGAATGAAACTAAGAAATCAACAGTTGTATGTGAGCATGTACTTTTCAAAGTTAAAAGTGCATGTTAAAAATACACGTAACTCAGCATTTTCAAAATGTTTTGCTCTAAGAATTGGTGACTTTGAAAGGAGCAAGAAGCGATACAATTTACGTTACTACGACAGAAAAACATATGTAGCGCGATGACGGGGCGGCTCGCTGGCCATCTATAAACAGACTTTGAGGGGACAAAATGTATTGCAGTTATTAAGTAAGGCTATAAAAGTCTAGAAAGCCACGTGTAACATTGAAAACCGCATCTAAATCGGTTCTATAGATTTCAATTCACAACAAATAATGTTCCCTTTTTAGAAACCGATGCAGGAATCATTGAGATTCGTGTGTCAGTTTCTAAGTTGAAAAACAAGACATTAGAGACTGGAAACAGGATCAAAGTCCGTTCAGTAGCTTTAGCGTTAACCTTGAACAAACATTTAAGAACTGTAAATATCATCTTTTTCGGCTCAAACAGTAACCTATACCACTGGGATATCGTTGTAGAAGCGATCGTTGCGTTACTCAATGGAGAAAGCATTACTAAAAAAATCACTTTAATTTCTAACTAACTAATAAATGTATTAGAATCGGAATCATTCGGAATCGCTGTCGTCGGTGGCGGGCGCGTCGTCCACGTCCACCGTGAACTTGTACTCCTGGTCCGCGCCCAGGTAGGAGTCCGTCATGAAGTAGAGCGTGTAAGTGTGCCGGCCGCCCGCGCCGCACACGAAGTCCAGCCGCACCCGCGCGGCTCGCGCCAGCGACACGGCTGCAGTAGTCCACTGCTGGACATGGGCCTCTTGCGTGCCGTAATCGCCACGTACTTTGTACTTAGGACACATTTGTACTTAGGACGGGTATTATTCCTTGGGGCATCTATGTGCCTAAATATGCCATGGGTATAGACTAAGGGAAAATTCTTAAAGACTAAATCTACTTTTTCTACATGTCTCGGGACTGGGTATTTGTAGCCCATTCGTTGTTTCTTATTCCATAACACAAGTAAGTTTGCTACTTACGCATGAGACATCGGAGTAATGTATGTGATTTTCAACCTATCAATGTATGTTTCTACGTATGTATTGTTGGGTTAATTAATGTTTAGCCTTAAGATATAATTACAAATTCATACTTAATTATTCAATACAAATGAAACTAAGGCCATTTATGGCCATGTGTCCAATGGTATTTTAACATAAGCCTAAAAAGAGATATTGTTTTGACTAATTTCTAAGTGTTCATAGCTATTGCGTTAGTTAATGTTTACATAGTTTTAAGGCATAAGTATAAATCCATTGTTTTTAATATTTAATTTTAATATACTGAGGCTATTTATAAAAAAACAGTATTTGTAATAAGATTTCTTATGAAATAAAAAGTCACGATAGCCGAGTTGTTGGGTGGTCAGATTTCGAGTCGAGAGACCTGGAGTTCGATCCCCAGGTGGCAGTACCAATGACTTTTCAAAACTTATGTATGAATTTCATCGTTGGCTTGGACATAAAGGCGACGACGGCTCACCACCTGTCACGTTGTCCCGAAAATATCTTCGGTGGAAGGTGGGTCAAAGGGACTTAATTGTCTAGACTTGACCTCTGTCTACCCCTGTATTGGGAATTGCGTGAAGATATTTTTTTTATTTTTTTATATAATAATACTATCTTAACATTGGTTTTAAAAGAATAGATGTTCAGTGTTCAAGTTGAACGGTCAATTATAGTTTACTAAGTTTTAATAGATAATTGTATAAATTAATAGTGAAACATTTAATTTAAATTAATATTCGGCCTATTTATAAAAATGGTACTTTTAATAATATTTCTAATGTAAAAATATTATTTTAACATTGGCTTAAAAGGGATGTTGTATTGACAAACTAGCCAGGGGGCATTCGACGCTGCAACCATGTTTGATGTTAGACGCAACATAAAATTAAAAAACTACATTTGTTTTCATATTTTAATTAATGTTGTTAGTATGGATCCATAAACATTTATTGAAGTCTAAGTTTGATTTTGATTTGTCTGACCCTTCACAACAGTATGCGTGTATTTATTCATTGGAATAAGAATTTAAATTCGTCTATCGACACAGAGTCTATCTCTAGCGGAGATAAAACAGGCGAAAGAAATTTTTATAATGTTGGAAATATAATTTTAACTCTTTTCCTAGACATTAGTCGGGCACGATCACTTCAGCCGAGGTGTCATATTAACGTATTTATTTATTTGCTTGTATATATACATACATTGGAGAAAAGAATATAAAGTTCCCATTTGAAGTTCTTAAAAATATTTACACACCTTGAAAGAGTATATAGCAATTTGATTTTTGTTGATATGTATACATATTTCTATAAAGTATATTATATTAAGTATATTATAAATTAACTAATGAATTCTTTAAATTAATTAATGAATTCTTTACTTATTTAATTTTGTATTATTATTAATTCATATATTTTTCTTAGTCAATGATTATAAAACTGTCTGTATTAGACTGTCTCCCGCAAGATGCTGCGACGACCTGCAGAACATTGCGGGAAGTCGATGGGTGCAAATGACACAGGACCTTTCTATGTGGCGATCCTTAGGAGAGGCGTATGTTCAGCAGTAGACTTCTGTTAGACTGTTATGATGACCATGATCACGATAAGAAGTACATGTCACATGAGATATTGCAATTAGACTTTATTAGTTGAAAGGTCATTTTTTGAATGACAACATTTATCGATTGGTCTACCATCTCTAGATGTATGTTTCTGTTTAAATGTATTGAGATTTTGATGTTTCATACTTTTTAGTATTTAAGTATTGAATATGACCTGTCATACACGCAAATTACACTAATTTTTACTAACTTTATCTCATGCACACCAGTGTAGATATCGCGTTCTCATACTTATTATGCGTTTTCGTGTATCTTTCAACATTAACATTATTTAAACAGAGATAAGTAGCAACTTATATGTACAGTGAGGGCAGAGTTAGGAGTTTGTAGGATTTATACTTATAACAACTTCAAGTAGTTTTAAGATTAAAGATTGGCTATCGTGACTTTCTTGGATTGGCTTGTGAAGGCATCTCTAAATACTCTGTGTACGTCGGTGCACTTGGACAGCTGTCGCAGTTCCGGTGGCTGGTGCGCGGCGGGCTGCTGCCGCCCCGGCGCGGGGCGCGCGGCGGGAGGGGGCAGCGCCCACTCCCGGGACGGGCGCAGCTGCAGCGTGGAGGAGCAGGTCACAAACTGACCCCGTAGCTTAGTTGCTAGCGACCCCGCCTTCGAAGCTAGGGCTTGATGATTTACATGTGCATACGAATCCTCTCTGTCCGTGAGTGTCTTGAGAGGCGACAGAGGGATGGCCCTACCTACCCTACCTATCTCGAAAAACACAGATTAATATAAGCAAACTGGTGACAAAGCGATCGCCAATCCGCCTGAATGACCGCGAGAAGCCTGTAGAATCAATCCTGAAATGGACTTTCATAGGCTGTTTTTATGTATATACTCAAACTAACCGCGTTCGTAGCACTATAACAAAATGAATAGTATCACTGAAATCGGTACAGCCCGTTCTGTGATATCAGTATCACTTGCAGGATTAGCTCATTTTGTTTGGGCTAGCTCCTAACACCGGTTAAGATAATATACTCGTAAAGATGTAACGGGATATATCAGAGCACTTTATAACGTAACTGATATCTAGTTCCTAACCATGACATAATTAATATTCTAATTGATATATAAACAAAGTACAAAAACAAAAAAAAAACTTTAAAACGTTAAGATATTTGCACGTTCCTCGCCAGGTATCCGAGCTGCTGCGCCACTGCACGGACCCCCACGTCCTCGGCGTCACCAGGTCCAATTGGGAGCCCTGGATCTAGTCACGAACGATGCGATGCGATATTGAGATTAAGCTGAAAATCGAATTAAAACTATGTCCTCTCCGAACAAAGAAATTTAGTAATAATTTGTTATATTGTGTTATATTTTTATAATAAATGGAAACTGACATGTTTTAACTGTTTTATTTCTTTAACAATCTACGCAAAAACGACGATAAGCTTGCCGCTACCTGTCACGTTGTCCCAAAATCTTCGGTGAAAGGCGGGTCGGAAGGATTTAATCGTCTAGAATTCTGTCTACCTCTGTATTGGAGGAATATATGTGAATATGTTTCTAAAATAAAATATCGCCTACTAGCCCACGTTAAGCCACAAAAAATCAGCTTTCTGCCAGTGTATATCCCGTTGAAATCGGTCTAGCCGTCTCAGAGACTAGCCGGAACAAACGGACAGGCATCTGAAACGTCTGGACCGATTTTGACGGGACTTTCACTGGCGGTAGCTGATGTTCTAAGGTGTGACTAAGGCTAGCATTATTTTAGAAACAATAATTAGGGTTTCGCGTTAACTACAAAACCGCGAGAAGAGCCGCAGGGGGCAGCATTTAGTCGAAGGCTGTTACACAACTAAGCTTACTTACTTAGATGCTGCACCGACAAAAGCTTATGTTACTTTCGACTTATACATTACACTTATATAACGTACACACATAACAGCTTGCAGTAGTCCACTGCTGGACATAGGCCTCTCGCGTGCCGTAATCGCCACGCTTGGCAGGCAGATTGGCGATCGCACTACCAGACACCTCGCAACCTAACCTAACATTTGTACTTGGGTATTATTCCTTGGGGCATATAGACTAAGGGGAAAATCTTAAAGAGTAAATCTACTTTTTCTACATGTCTCGGGACTGGGTATTTGTGGCCCATTCGTTGTTTCTTATTCCATAACACAAGTGAGTTTGCTACTTACGCATGAGACATCGGAGCAATGTATGTGATTTTCAACATATCAATGTATGTTTCTACGTATGTATTCTTGGATTAATTAATGTTTAGAGAGCCTTAAGATATAATTACAAATTCATAGCTAATTATTCAATCCAAATGAGACTAAGGCCATTTATGGCAATGTGTCCAATGGTATTTTAACATAAGCCTACAAAGAGATATTGTTTTGACTAATTTTTCAGTGTTCATAGCTATTGCGTTAATTAATGTTTACATAGTTTTAAGGGATAATTATAAATCCATTGTTTTTAATATTTAATTTTAATATACTGAGGCTATTTATAAAAATAGTATTTGTAATAAGATTTCTTATATAATAATACTATCTTAACATTGGTTTTAAAAGGGACGTTTGTTTTAATAGATGTTTGATGATGTTCAGTGTTCAAGTTAAACGGTCAATAAAAGTTTACTAAGTTCAATGGGGTTGCGTTAGATTCGCAATAATATAGCTCTACGAAGCCTAAATGTACTATACTAAAGTGTAAAGTATTAAAAGCTTCAAATAAAAGCAAAAGTAGATAAAGTGAATCAGGAAAATTAAGGATATTTAAATATTATTTTAACATTGGCTTAAAAGGGATGTTGTATTGACAAACTAGCCAGGGGGGCATTCGATTCTGCAACCATGTTTGATATTAGACGCAACATACAATTAAAAAACTACTTTTGTTTTCATATTTTAATAAATGTTGTTAGTGTGGATCAATAAACAATAAACAGTTATTGAAGTCTAAGTTTGATTTTGATTTGTCTTACCCTTGACAACAGTATGTGTGTATTTATTCATTGGAATAAGAATTTAAATTCGTCTATCGACACAGAGTCTATCTCTAGCGGAGATAAAACAGGCGAAATAAATTTTTATAATGTTGGAAATATAATATTAACTCTTTTCCTAGACATTAGTTGGGCACGATCACTTCAGCCGAGGTGTCATATTAACGTATTTATTTATTTGCTTGTATATATACATACATTGTAGAAAAGAATATAAAATTCCCATTTGAAGTTCTTAAAAATATTTACACTCCTTGAAAGAGTATATAGCAATTTGATTTTTGTTGATATGTATACATATTTCTATAAAGTATATTATATTAAGAATATTATAAATTAACTAATGAATTCTTTAAATTAATTAATGAATTCTTTACTTATTCAATTTTGTATTATTATTAATTCATATATTTTTCTTAGTCAATGATTATACAACTGTCTGTATTAGACTGTCTCCCGCAAGATGCTGCGACGAATGACACAGGACCTTTCTATGTGGCGATCCTTAGGAGAGGCGTATGTTCAGCAGTAGACTTATGTTAGACTGTTATGATGACGATGATCACGATAAGAAGTACATGTCACATGAGATATTGCAATTACACTTTGTTAGTTGAAAGGTCATTTATTGAATGACAACATTTATCGATTGGTCTACCATCTCTAGATGTATGTTTCTGTTTAAATATATTGAGATTTTGATGTTTCATACTTTTTAGTATTTTAGTATTGAATATGACCTGTCATACACGCAAATTACACTAATTTTTACTAACTTTATCTCATGCACACCAGTGTAGATATCGCGTTCTCATACTTATTATGCGTTTTCGAGTATCTTTCAACATTAACATTATTAAAACAGATATAAGTAGCTACTTATAATATGTCCAGTGAGGACAGAGTTAGAAGTTTGTAGGATTTAAACTTATAACAACTTCAAGTGGTTTTAAGATTAAAGATTGGCTTTCGTGACTTTCTTGGATTGGCTTGTGAAGGCTAAATACTCTATGTACGTCGGTGCACTTGGACAGCTGTCGCAGTTCCGGTGGCTGGTGCGCGGCGGGCTGCTGCCGCCCCGGCGGGAGGGGGCAGCGCCTACTCCAGGACGGGCGCAGCTGCAGCGTGGAGGAGCAGGTCTAAACTGACCCCGTAGCTTAGTTGCTAGCGACCCCGCCTTCGAAGCTAGGGGTTGATGATTTACATGTGCATACGAATCCTCTCTGTCCGTGAGTGTCTCGAGAGGCGACAGAGGGATGGCCCTACCTACCCTTCCTATCTCGAAAAATACCAGATTAATATAAGCAAACTGGTGACAAAGCGATCGCCAATCCGCCTGAATGATCGCGAGAAGCCTGTAGAATCACTCTTGAAATGGACTTTCATAGGCTGTCTTTATGTATATACTCAAACTAACCGCGTTCATAGCACTATAACAAAATGAATAGTATCACTGAAATCGGTACAGCCCGTTCTGTGATATCAGTATCACTTGCAGGATTAGCTCATTTTGTTTGGGCTAGCTCCTAACACCGGTTAAGATAATATACTCGTAAAGATGTAACGGGATATATCAGAGCACTTTATAACGTAACTGATATCTAGTTCCTAACCATGACATAATTAATATTCTAATTGATATGTAAACAAAGTACAAAAACAAAAAAAATCTTTAAAACGTTAAGATATTTGAACGTTCCTCGCCAGGTATCCGAGCTGCTGCGCCACTGCACGGATCCTACCTGGATCCCTGTCCTTAGCTCGGGATAACTCACCTGGATCCCCACAGGGATTGGGGCCACTAACCACATTTTAAGCGAGAAGAAGAAGGAGATTACTATCGTTATGCAGGGATTACTGAAAAATAAATTAAGACAATCTACGTGGACGAGTGGTTTACATAACTCTTTGCTGGGACCATTATTGTTTATTATTTATGCTGCAGATCTGGCATCCGTCATAAGTCATTGTAGGTTCCACTGTTATGCCGATGATGTTCAACTGTATACTGCTGTTACTTCCAATAATATTAGTCAAGCTTTTTCAAAGATGAACGAAGATCTGGGTCGAATCGCGGATTGGTCAGATAAACATTGTCTTATGCTCAATCCACAAAAATCTAAATACATGATTTTAGGCACAAAAATGCAGATAACCAAAATTGTGGAATATAATCCTATAATAAAAATAAGAGGTCAAAATATTATTCGTGTAGAGGAAGCCAGAAATTTAGGCATAGTATTGGACAGCCATTTACGGTTGGAGGCTCATGTGTCAAATTTGGTTCGTAATTGCTTTTACCGGCTATAATTACTTTACAAAATTCGAAATCTTGTTTGTACAAAAGTAAGAATAGCGTTATGTGAATCTTTGGCTTTGTCTAGACTCAATTATGGAGATGTAGTGTTTGGCCCACGTTTGTTGGAGAGAACAAAACGTATTATACAAAGAGTTCAAAACGCCTGTTTTAAATATTGCTGCAACATTCCTTCACGCAATCACATTTCACCATACATAGACAAAGCGTCTATGTTGAATATGGAATCACGAAGGCAATTTCATGTTGATTGTTTATTATTTATGCTGCAGATCTGGCATTCGTCATAAGTCATTGTAGGTTCCACTGTTATGCCGATGATGTTCAACTGTATACTGCTGTTACTTCCAATAATATTAGTCAAGATTTTTCAAAGATGAACGAAGATCTGGGTCGAATCGCGGATTGGTCAGATAAACATTGTCTTATGCTCAATCCACAAAAATCTAAATACATGATTTTAGGCACAAAATGCAGATAACCAAAATTGTGGAATATAATCCTATAATAAAAATAAGAGGTCAAAATATTATTCGTGTAGAGGAAGCCAGAAATTTAGGCATAGTATTGGACAGCCATTTACGGTTGGAGGCTCATGTGTCAAATTTGGTTCGTAATTACTTTACCGGCTATAATTACTTTACAAAATTCGAAATCTTGTTTGTACAAAAGTAAGAATAGCGTTATGTGAATCTTTGGCTTTGTCTAGACTCAATTATGGAGATGTAGTGTTTGGCCCACGTTTGTTGGAGAGAACAAAACGTATTATACAAAGAGTTCAAAACGCCTGTTTTAAATATTGCTGCAACATTCCTTCACGCAATCACATTTCACCATACATAGACAAAGCGTCTATGTTGAATATGGAATCACGAAGGCAATTTCATGTTGATTGTTTATTATTTATGCTGCAGATCTGGCATTCGTCATAAGTCATTGTAGGTTCCACTGTTATGCCGGTGATGTTCAACTGTATACTGCTGTTACTTCCAATAATATTAGTCAAGCTTTTTCAAAGATGTCTTATGCTCAATCCACAAAAATCTAAATACATGATTTTAGGCACAAAAATGCAGATAACCAAAATTGTGGAATATAATCCTATAATAAAAATAAGAGGTCAAAATATTATTCGTGTAGAGGAAGCCAGAAATTTAGGCATAGTATTGGACAGCTATTTACGGTTGGAGGCTCATGTGTCAAATTTGGTTCGTAATTGCTTTTACCGGCTAAAATTACTTTACAAAATTCGAAATCTTGTTTGTACAAAAGTAAGAATAGCGTTATGTGAATCTTTGGCTTTGTCTAGACTCAATTATGGAGATGTAGTGTTTGGCCCACGTTTGTTGGAGAGAACAAAACGTATTATACAAAGAGTTCAAAACGCCTGTTTTAAATATTGCTGCAACATTCCTTCACGCAATTCCCAATACAGGGGTAGACAGAGGTCAAGTCTAGACAATTAAGTCCCTATGACCCACCTTCCACCGAAGATATTTTCGGGACAACGTGACAGGTGGTGAGCCGTCGCCGCCTTTATGTCCAAGCCAATGATATTCGTACATAAGTTTTGAAAAACTCATTGGTACTGCCACCTGGGGATCGAACTCAGGTCTCTCGACTCGAAATTCCGGCCATAACAACTCCGCTATCGTGACTGTTCACGAACTTTTTATAAAATATAAAAAAAAATAAAAAAAATATCTTCACGCAATTCCCAATACAGGGGTAGACAGAGGTCAAGTCTAGACAATTAAGTCCCTTTGACCCACCTTCCACCGAAGATATTTTCGGGACAACGGGACTTTACTACTACGGGACTTTTGTAACGTATTAAATAAATATAAAAATATCTTCACGCAATTCCCAATACAGGGGTAGACAGAGGTCAAGTCTAGACAATTAAGTCCCTTTGACCCACCTTCCACCGAAGATATTTTCGGGACAACGTGACAGGTGGTGAGCCCGTCGCCGCCTTTATGTCCAAGCCAATGATATTCGTACATAAGTTTTTGAAAAACTCATTGGTACTGCCACCTGGGGATCGAACTCGGGTCTCTCGACTCGAAATTCCGGCCACCCAACAACTCCGCTATCGTGACTGTTCACGAACTTTTTTTATAAAATAGTATGTATATTTCTGTCTCATTCTTTTACTGCGTCATCGTACACATTTGTGTACGATGACGAAGTAAATAATGCAAAAGCATGCCTTGCTACAAAAAGATTAATAATATTGAGAATACCTTTATTTAGTTGAACAAAATGTTGATATAGGCTTGATATGTGTAAATAAACATATGTAGTATGTAAGGTCAGTTATGTGAGGTTTGTCAAATTATATATAAATTAAAATAATTATATGAATCTGTGTAAAAATACAAGTATATATATGCGTATGTATAGGTGTATATAGAATAGTTAAGATGGCAAACTTATAACGCTCTAGGGGTTTAAATTTAGTTAAGATAAAATAATTGTATCTCATTATAAGTGAAGTACATCTTCTTATGAGAAAAATAAATTCTTTAAACTTAAACCTATGTAATGTCTGCCTCAGCGACTTTCTGAGATTTTCTCTGGATACATCTGGATATCTCTGAAGCGCAGCCTACGTCGCTTAATTGACTGGACCAAACCAGTTCGTGAACTAGTCACAATAGTCGAGTGGTTGGGTGGTCGGAGTAAGAGTCACGAATGTACGAATTATGTCGTTGGCTTGGACATAAAGACGGTGGACCACCTCTCACGTTATATCAAAAAATGTCTTCAGTTGAAGGTGGGTCAAAGGACTTTATTGTCTAGACCAGTGTCTACCTCTGTATTGGGAATGGCGTGTAGATATTTATTTATAAATCAGTTCGTACCGATGTAAACTGCGATCAACCTCGTTGTGACACTCGTGCAAATCATTTCGCTGTATGATTGACGTCACACAATTGGGTCACAGAGTGGTTGCGTGTTCTAATTATGTATAAATTATTATTCCGTTACTCCATTTTATTGCAACAATAAAACGCTTACAAAATTTAAACTTGAATGGATCTTATTAATTTGTAAATGTATTGAAATATTTTTTAATTAATACATTGGCGACCTGTGTGGACGAGTAGCATACACACCGGGTTATCAGGAGTCGTCAACTGACTGGTCGCGGTTTCGATTCCCCGGACGGGTCAAATTAGTAAATACGTTACAATACGGTACGGGACCATGTAGCAATAGTTAGGTGATACCGGGTGCGATTCCCGATTGGTCCATCTATAAAACACAAAGTTAGTATGTTTGTGGTATGTTAGTTGTTTCTGATTCCATAACACGCGTGCTGTAGCTACTTACTATGGGATCGGAGTAATGTGTGTATGTGATGGGGTGTCAACATCATGTTCACATCACTTTTCTTTATTGGTATCATAGAAAATAATTAATTTGACATTATTCTGTATTAGACAGACTTCAAAGAGAAATCTGTAATTGTTTTTCATCACCCATAGTAGCTATTCTTGAATATTTTGTGTGATTATTGCATTAAAATGCGCACCGACGGGAAAACGAACCCGTGACCTCTGCCGTATCGTGGCCACACATTTAACTCCGCGAATATGAGCCACCGTGACCCAAACGCATCAGTTGAGAAGTCGCGAAATCGTCGCGACAATCCGAAGTTTGTTTTTGTTTCTTACTTTTCACTTAAAGTCATTGATACCTTATGAAAAGACACAGTGTCATTATAGTGAAGTAAAAGGAATTCGCAAGGAGAAATATTTATTTTCTTATCCTTTATTTATAGAAACAAAATTATTTTAATATTTAAAATACTTATGAACTAAAAACTATAATAATCGTAGAACCCTAATCCTCGTGACATGGTACCAAGAGCGCTGTCAGCATTTCAAGGTTGAATGGCTAGACTTAACCGTTGAGCGAGAAAAGAACCAGCCCTCTTGTCACCAGCGGCTAGGTCAAGACGTAGATACAATTCCTGTAGAATCTGCATCGCGCACCATTATTATTTAAAATTATATTTTATTTATTTTAAATATCTTTAAAACTAACTACCCTAAAAAAATAAAATAAAAATATCTTCATGCAATTCCCATTAAAGGGCTAGACAGAGGGCTAGTCTAGACAATTAAGTCCCTATGACCCACCTTCCACCGAAGATATTTTCGAGAGAACGTGACACCGTCTTTATGTACAAGCCAACGATATAATTCGTACATAAGTTTTTGAAAAACCCATTGTTACGAGCCTACCTCAACTCGAAACACATATCGTGACAATTAAATTTAAAGGTCATAATTTAAGCACCACGTACTTGCAAGAATAATTCTTCTACAAATCAATCACTCTTGCTACAAATAAACACACCTTTATTGAAACGCGCTCCAAATCGAATTGCACAACAAATTGATTATATCAAATGTAATCAGTAATCGCACGCGGCTCTTGATAGCAATAATAATACCGTAAGGAACATCAGGGACCTCGTCTGCCGCCACCGTAGCGCTGCGTTGTCTATATATTACTTTAAAAATAAATAAGTAAACATAAATATCTTCACGCTATTCCCAATGCATGGGTAACTAAAGGTCTAGAACGTTAAGTCCTTTCGACCCACCTCCCATTGAAGACATTTTTAGGACAACCGGACAGTTGTGAACCGATCGCCATCTTTGTGCCCAAGCCAATGATATAAGCTCTACGTAAGATTTTGAAGAAAACTATTGGTACATCCTACTTAGGCATCGTACTCTGGTCTGACGACTCGCTTCAAAAATGTTTTAAACAAAGGTGTGCTATCGTGTGCACATGTCTGCCCCTGGGGCGGATGATCACAGTCATCATGCAAACGCAGAAAATAGAAGATGCAGACAACCTCTGCTCTGACTGTTATAGTATTTTTTAGAGTTACTTTTATGATTTAAAAACACTATATGAAGTGCTTACTTGGCAGACCTGGATTGTACGATTAAAACCAATGAGAAGGACCATGGATAAATAGTCTGCCACCAAGTTGCCTCTGCGTTTTCTATTGACATATACACACACACATAACGGCCTTTTAAAGTCTACTACAGGACATAGGCCGTCTCTCATAGCTATAATCGCCATGTTGTCAAGCGGATTGGCGATCGCAGTAGCAGACCACTCGCATCTCAGACGCCGCTGCCCGTCTTCGATCTGATTTTTTTGGTCTGATATACTTAGAGACGGTTATCGCGCCATCTATCGGTTACCGTGTAGTTTACCAGTTTAACGTGTCTATTTACAGCGTTTATAAATTGTTAAAAAAACGTATACTACGTTATGCGTACAATTCTGCGTCTTGGTTTTATGTTTAGATTTGTTATGAAAACTAAAGAAATCTGTAAGGCATTCTGAGTAGACATTCTGAAATATTCCAAAGGCAGACCATTTGATTTTTTTTTTAATTTGACGCTTGCGCCATGCTCGATAATTAAAGTCTACTCAATAATTAAAATAACAATACACATGTAAATATAAGTTATCTGTAGAAACGATTTTAAAAACGTATGAGAAATATTTTTACATGAGTATTACATGAATTACATAAATAAAGGCTAGACATGTTGAGCTTGGATGAGAAATAGGGATAGAAAAGTCTGCCATTTGTTTTATTCCTATTTAGAGAGTCATAATGAACCCAATAGCAATAATGTCGCGTACCCACCGGTTTTCATGTCAGCCTGCTCTGTGGTCCCGAATTCGATTCGCGGGCGGGTCAATGTGGAAAACACTTTTCCTAGCTTTTATCGGGTCTGGGTGTTTGTGTACCTTCGTTGCTTGTTATTCCATGGCACAAGTGCTTAAGCTGCTGCTGCGAAGGTACCACAAACACTCAGATGTTTTAGGTACATTCGTTGTTTCTAATTCCATAGCACAAGTGATTTAGCTACTTACTTTGGGATCAGAGCAATGTATGTGATGTTTTTTTCTATCTATGTATGTATTTATTATAAAAAATTGGGCGTAATGAAAACCGTGAACAAATTACTTATTAGAGCTTTTCCACAACTCTGTCCCGTAAGCCCTGAATGCTGCCTCTCCGATTTTCGATTGTTAAACCACACAGGCATGTGAAAATGATATAACACCCATTTTTTAAGCAACTTCCATCCTCTGTATCTGTCTGAAGCGCAGCGACGTAGAACCTTAACTGATTGAACCAAATCAGTTCGTGAACTAGTCATAAAAGCCGAGTGGTTGGGTGATCGGAGTATGAGTCACGAATGTACGAATTATATCTTCGGCTTTGACATAAAGACGGTGCACCGTCTCTCACGTTATGTCAAAAAATGTCTTCATTGGAAGGTGGGTCAAAGGACTTAACTGTCTAGACCAGTGTCTACAGTGTCCCTGTATTGGGAATGGCGTGTAGATACTGATTTATAAATCAGTTCGTACCGATGTAAACTGCAATCCACCTCGTTGTGAAACTCGTGCAAATCATACACCGTCATCAGCACGTTGAAGTGGTAATAGGCAGGCCACATAGCTTGTAGAACTGATAACCGTCGGGGAAGGAAGATTCTCGAGTGACAAACTCGCACAGGCAACGTATGACTACGCCCAACAACATGGAGCGACGAGATGCATAATGTTGCGTGGAGTCGATGCATGCAGATGACACAGAACCGTTATACATGGCAATCTTTAGGGGAGGCCTATGTTCAGCAGTGGACTTCTGATAGGCTGTTATGATGATGATGTCTGTTAATCAGACGCTTTGGCGTGTATAAGTAACGAATATACAAACTTTTACATTTATACTTTCACTGTAGCCAAGTGGTATACCCGAGTTCGATCCCCAGGTGGCAGCCTCGTACCATTGGGTTTTTCAAAAAGTTATGTACGAAGTATATCGTTGGCTTGGACATAAAAACGGCGACGGTCTCACCACCTGTTACGTTATCCCGAAAGTACCTTCGTTGGAAGGTGGGTCGAAGGGACTTAATTGTCTAGACTAGACTTTTGTCTACCCCTGTATTGGGAAATGCCCAGTATTGAAAATTGTATTTTATTTTTATTTTTCAATATTATTCGTGGCTTCGACGCTTGTTGGAGAAATAATGATCAGTGGACTGTATAAATAATGTATTCGACCGAAGCGTACAAATGATCACAAGTCGGACACAAGGGACGACATGGAAAGATATGTGAAGTAGCACGCGTTTGTTCGTCGGGGCTTGTGACAGCTGTCTGGTGGCGAGGCGGCTGCACGAAACTGGCCGCGCAACAACGCCCCCGCTCCTCTTGCCCCGGACTCAGCAGTGCAGTTGAGTTGCATGAGTCAACATACTCCCCCGGTTGAAGTGTCTTCAACAGCAGTGACTGGAAGAGGGTAAATTGTATTAAAGGCGCGTCGAATGATACCCTTGCGAGTGCGAATGTCAGCAACTCTCGCGATGCCATCTCTGCCCGGCAGAATGTGAACTATGCGTCCTAGAAGCCACATTAAAGGTGGAGCACTTTTGTTCTTTACAATGACTAATGTTCCAGTTTTGAGTTCTCCTGAAGATCTACGTCATTTGGTTCTTTTCTGAAGCCATAAAATATATTCATGTGAAAATCTGTTCCAAAAATGTTGTTTTAAGTTATCTATACGTCGAAATCGTTGCAAACACCAGTTTAAAATAGCTTCTACTTGTATGCCTAATACAAGTAGAAGCTATTTTAAATTCCAGGCCTTAACTCTTCTTTCTGACGACCCCTCAGACCTCACACCCTTAACTCCAGCACATTTCCAGATCACATCACCAGATGTTGGTGACAGTGATCTGTGGATGCGGCAGCATTATTAGTGAGCGTCTAATCAAATTTCCTCGAAGATTAAGTTCGTCAAACCCTGAACCCGTCTCAAATGATGCTTGGCGGATTTAACCGCGGACTCCCATAATCCACCAAAATGAGAAGTATATGCGGGAATAAAGGAAAAATTTATTCCAGTATCTACGCTGTTTAAGCTAAAATTTTGTGAAAGCAAAGAAGCAAGCTCATTGAAAGCATCAACAAAGATTGTACCGTTGTCGGAAAATATATTGCGTAGTTTTCCCCTTCGAGCAATGAAGCGATTTAAGGCGGCTAAAAAGGGTTCCTTTGGTCAAGTCAGATTCAAGCTCAAGATGAACGGCTCTAGTAGCTAAACACACGAACAAACACGTAAAGCTTCTAATAAGCCTAAATCCCCTACCTTTACGATCAGCTATCATTATAAGTCCGGCGTAGTCGACGCCTGTATCTAAAAAGGGAAACTTTAAATGTAAGCGCTGCTCAGGAAGGTTACCCATGATCGGTTGGATAATGTTGGCCTTCATTCTGCAACACTTCACGCATTGGCGTGATGTTTTCTTGACTAGGTTTCTACCACCGATGGGATAATACTTGTGGCGTATCGTTGCAAGTAAGAGTTGAGGTCCCCCATGCATCAGTCGGACATGATACATTGTGAATAAAAGTTTTAATCATAAAATGGATTACTTAACCTGCCTCCCACGCGAATCAAGTTGAAGATTTATCAAGAAATGGAGAAAAAGAGATGAGTTTATTTTTTGTCGGTAATTGTTTATCAGGCATTAATAAATTATACTCTTCAGAAAAAGACTCTTGTTGACTCAATTTTAACAGAAAATTTAAAGCATTATTTAATTCTATGGATGTAAGGGGACCTGATTCAGTAGATTGCCTTTTACATTTCTCAATGAATCGTAATATATATATGACATAACTCGTTGCAATTTGTTGAAGTTGGAATATTTTAAACACAAACGGGAGAAGAGATTTTCTGTGTTGATAGGTGTAACAATGTGATGACATACCATTTCTGGTAAATCTTGGTGATACGAAGCAGGAAATTGAGTCCACAAAAAAGGTTCTTTATAAAGGAATTGTGGCCCTGACCACCACAACGAACAAGACAAAAGCTTATCAGCTGTTAATCCACGTGAAGCGAGGTCTGCGGGGTTTTCAGAAGCAGAATTTCTGCGCTCCTCCCACTCAGGACCTTTTTCTGGATCCAGATTGTCTATAACAAGAGAAGCACTGCCCTTTAAAGAGGCTCGAAGATAATGGAGTTTATTTATTTTATCTATGCTATTGTTGTTATGTATGATGGAAAGAAATGTATTCCTAATTTCCATCCAATCATGGTAGTCCCCGGAAAATTTTGGCAAATCAATTTTAGGTAAACGAATCGAATTATGTTTGTGTGTGTGATTAGTACCAGAATCCTCGAATGTAGCGTCTGCCGTAAGTAGCTTACGGGAGCAGTTGATCAAATGGCGCGCAGATGCTACCACGCCGTAAAACTGCCTTTCGAATTCTTCGCGATCCCCAAATTGCTCATCGGGGTCGTCCACCAATCCCTCCAAGTCACTCTGTAAAGCGTCATATTTTTCGTATAAATCTGTAAAGCGTCATATTTTCTAATATGTTAAGTCGATATTTGAATTCTATAGTCTGTAAATCGCTAAGCTTTTCACATGACTAGGAAGTATTTAAAAAGGATGAAAATTGCGTTAGCTTAGCTTTAATTGAAGCGCGTTTTTTGATTAAGCTCTTAATATCTTCCATTATAATAATAGAAAGAAAAAAATGAAAGGCAAAATAACTTAAAAGACTAACTAAACTACTTTTGAAATAAGCAAAGCGGAATTAGCAAAGATAGCAATTGCTATTATAAATTGACAGGCGCTGAGTATTTAACTCAATTTTGCATCGTAACGCTGGTTGCGTCAGAGACTACAATACTAATACAATAATGATTACTACCTACGCACTAAATCAATTATGAATTCAATAAATGATTATGAAAATGATTGTTTGAAGATATTAATGAATATGGAATGAACTGAAGCAATAAAAATTAATGTGAGAAGCAGAAAATATTATGATGTAATAATTGTAACGAATTACAATTTTTTTGTTGTGGAAATGTAATGGATGAGGATAAATGATTATGATAGTGTAATGATAATGGAATGAAAATTAATGATAATGAAATAAAGGAATTGGAACAATCTCACGGTTTATGCTGAAGATAGTGGTCTTCAGCTGAAGACATTGGTCTTCAGCTGAAGACATTGGTCTTCAGCTGAAGACAGTGGTCTTCAGCAGAGAAAAAAATTTTCGGATATTTTCTATGCACGAAGAAAATCCGAGGATGTGAACTTGCTTTTCGTGAAATTGATATTTGTCCCGTAGTCTTGTTTCTGTGTTGTACTCAGCACTCGAAGTTGATGCGAAGATGATGCCGTGCTAATTTTTATGATATCCATATGCAGGAACAATGACGAGAAACAGATGATGCACTAAGTAGAACACGACTTGAGCCATAAATACTTCGGTCTTGAACCGGTAGCCGTTTTAAACTCAAATTATGGTCTGAGCGGCCGGTCGGTTGGTTTTTTTTTGGTGGTAGAAGGACCATATGGTGGCTTCGACGCTTGTTGGAGAAATAATAACCAGTGGACTGTATAAATAATGTATTCGACCGAAGCGTACAAATGATCACAAGTCGGACACACGGGACGATACGGAAAGATATGTGAAGTAGCACGCATTTGTTCGTCGGAGCTCGTGACAGCTGACTAGTGGCGAGGCGGCCGCACGAAACTGGCCGCACAACAACGCCTCCGCTCCTCTTGCCCCGGACTCAGCTGTGCAGTTGACTTGCATGACATTTTAATTAAGTATTACAGAAAAATATTATTATTAGAATGCAATAGTTAGTTTCTCTGCTTGTTTTATTAATAGCCTCTTTTTTGCCCCTTTACCTAAGGGTCTGTAAAAGTCTGTAGTAGAACATCTCTCTCACGTATCTGTATCCACTTACTATCAGGTGGAATGTTAGTTCCATTTCATTCCGTCCCTATAAAAATTAAGCGTCGGCTACTTGCAGGGACAAGGCATGTGTACAGGACAGGTGATATCGCGCTCGCACTGAAAGAAACTCCACATATATACCTAGTCAGGTCATAAATTCTGTCACATGTTTAACCTAAAATAATTAAAACAAGTTTTTTAATTATGTAACTATTTATATACCAAAATGAACTTAACAAAACATAGATTCTTATGACACTAAAGTTTATTCAAAATGACCTCCGTGATTTTCAATACAGGCCTTCAATCTGTGCGGCCAGTCGTCGATCGCAGCACGAACGAGGTCCATGTCAATATCGGCGTCTGCCTTAATCAAGGATGTCTTGAGTGACTCCAAATTGGGATGAGGCTTTGAGCACGCCTTTTCCTCCAAGTGTTGCCATATCTTGTAATCTAACGGATTCAAATCTGGACTGGAGGAGGGCCAGTCTTCGTGCCGGATGAAGTCGATTTCACGCGCCGCCAGCCAGTCTTGTGTGCTCCTCGCTCCATGAGCTGGCGCCGAATCTTGTTGGAATACCCAGTGCCTGTTATTGAACATGGTATGAAAAACAGGTTCCACAAGGTTCGTCAGGACTGTATTTTGATACACAACTGCATTCGTTTTTACACCTTTCTCGCAGAAATGTACCTCTGTTAAGCCCCAATAAGAAACTCCCAACCATACCATGAGCGAGGATGGAAAATGACCTCGTTGGACACGCGGAATACGGTTGCTCGCTTCTTCACTACTGTGTGCGTAAACCTTATCATTTTGTTTGTTGTAGCTCTCTTCTACGGTAAAAAATTTTTCACCCGAAAAAAGAATTTCCCAATATTTTTTTTCCCGCGTACCGCTTAAACAAAGCGCGGCATCTCTTCAGTCTCAGGTGCATTAGACGAGCATTCAAAGAATGTCCTGTTTTTCTTCGATATGCCCGAAGCCCCAAGTCTTCATTTAACACCCTTTTCACCGTGGTTCTGCTTAACCCCATCTGAAGAGCCAACAGTTTCTGTTTACGTTTGGGATTTCTTTGAATTCGAGTCTACACAGCTTTTGTCACTGCTGGAGTCCTAACAGACCGAGGGCGACCACTTCTTGACCTGTCATCTACACTAGAGTCTTCATTGTATCGTTTGATGGTACGAATCTTTTGGTTATATTAAAATTTTTCAGTATGTCAAAAACTTAAATTGGCGCGTAACCGCAACGATGCAACGCAATAACTACAACACGGTCTTCTTTAAGCATCCACTCCATATTTAAAAATGAGTAAAATTCTAAATAGTATGTAGTTTTATTTTCGTGACTAATTCGAAATTCGAATTCAATAAACTTTTTTTGTCGCCAGCATTCTAAAAGAAAAGTTTTTACTGTGTGACAATACTTATGACCTGACTTACACCAAGGTAGCCTTTCCTTGGTGTAAAGAGTATACGATCCTTCTTTCTTCTGACGCGCCAGAATACGGACACGTCAAATCAAATCATTTGTTTATCGATATAAGTAACATACGTTACAGCCATAGATCGTCATTTTTGAAATTACCACCGTTTCGTATATATATATATATATATATATATATATATATATATATATATATATATATATATATATATATATATATATATATATATATATATATATATATATATATATATATATATATATATATATATATATATATATATATATATATATATATATATATATATATATATATATATATATATATATATATATATATATATATATATATATATATATATATATATATATATATATATTCGAAAATAGTTAACAATAAATTAATTTGAAATAGTACGTGAGATATCAACTCATTCCCAGGGGTTACTGTCGTTAATATATTCATTTATATTGTAATAACCCTTTTTATACAGTTTTTCTTTGATAAATGCTTTAAACAGATAGGCAAACTTGGTACTTTGTTTTATATTGTCCGGTACCTCCTCTCTAATCGCGAAGTCCACTAGCCGAAGATGGTATAACCAGTCAGTCAGTAGAAGGTAGTATAGCCAGTAGGTTTTAACAGTGGTAGAGCCTCGCATCAGCTTTTGTTGTTGCATGAATGGGCCGGCTTCACCGGGGAAGTACCACGACCTCACAGAAAACCGGCGTGAAGTAGAAGTCTAACAAACTTCTGTGTTTCATCTGGTGAGTGCAGGTAACCGTAGGCCCACACACCCCCCTCTCCCAATTCTGGGGGCGGGGGCCTCTATGGCCGGCAACGCATCTGCTATGCCTCTGGTATTGCGGGTATTCATGGGCGGCGGTAATCATTTACCATCACGTGAGACGCCTGCTCGTTTGCCTCCTTTTCTATAAAAAAACTCACCTGGACCCCCATAGGGATTGGGGCCACTAACCACATTTTAAGCGAGAAGAAGGAGATTACTATTGTTATGCAGGGATTACTGAAAAATAAATTAAGACAATCAATACGTGGACGAGTGGGTTACACAACTCTTTGCTGGGACCATTATTGTTTATTATTTATGCTGCAGATCTGGCATCCGTCATAAGTCATCCACTGTTATGCCGATGATGTTCAACTGTATACTGCTGTTACTTCCAATAATATTAGTCAAGCTTTTTCAAAGATGAACGAAGATCTGGGTCGAATCGCGGATTGGTCAGATAAACATTGTCTTATGCTCAATCCACAAAAATCTAAATACATGATTTTAGGCACAAAAATGCAGTTAACCAAAATTGTGGAATATAATCCTATAATAAAAATAAGAGGGAATATAATCCTATAATAAAAATAAGATATTATTCGTGTAGAGGAAGCCAGAAATTTAGGCATAGTATTGGACAGCCATTAACGATTGGAGGATCATGTGTCAAATTTGGTTCGTAATTGCTTTTACCGGCTAAAATTACTTTACAAAATTCGAAATCTTGTTTGTACAAAAGTAAGAATAGCGTTATGTGAATCTTTGGTTTTGTCTAGACTCAATTATGGAGATGTAGTGTTTGGCCCACGTTTGTTGGAGAGAACAAAACGTATTATACAAAGAGTTCAAAACGCCTGTTTTAAATATTGCTGCAACATTCCTTCACGCAATCACATTTCACCATACTTAGACAAAGCGTCTATGTTGAATATGGAATCACGAAGGCAATTTCATGTTGATTGTTTATTATTTGGAGTTCTTAAATTAAAAAAAAATTGATGTGTGCGATTCACACACGATAGAAGTGAAACTTCAGTAATTCAACAAAAGAATGAGATGCATACATATAGTTTAAACTTAATTTAACTTAAATTATAACAAGAGTAGAATAATTACAAAGTTTATTGATGTGAAACATCTATAGCCGCAGGTAAAACCGATTTCTGGCGTGGCGACGCATACCGTGCACGTACGTAGTAGTGTTTAATTATAAACCTTAATTCAGGGGAAATAGGGTGTAAATTAGTATACCTTATTATGGTTTATAATTAAACACTGAAATCCCTTTTTTATATTTAATTAATTATATTCATATTATTCATATTAGTGACTATGTAAATTATATTAAGATTTCATTTTTACATGAAAGGTCATTTCCTTATAGTCAAAATGTTATAATTTTTAAAACGAATAAACATAAAATACCATTAAAATTTACTGGAGATTTTAATGTAAATGAGGACCGAGGCCTCCCCCCCACAACACACGCCACCGACGACGATTGAAGAAGCACTTGCGCAATTGGTCACCGTCGTTATCAAGATCCTGGGAGACGTCGTCACGGCGATGACCACGGGAGCTGACCCCCTAACAGCGGTAGTTACCGCACTGGCCCGTCTGAATACGGCTAAAAATGGCTGAGTTGAAAGTACTATACTGGAACGCCGGCGGTATTAAGATCCACACCGCCGGACTAAGAACGCTTGTCCAGCAGTTCGATATCCAGGTGGTACTGCTGGGAGAAACAAAGCTTAGGCCAACTCAACCATTCAAACTCCCTAATTTATTCGTGTATCGACGCGATGAGATATCCCCCGAAAGCATAGCTTATAGAGGCGTAGCTGTGTTAGTAAGGAGCGATCTAATACACGAAGAATTAGAGCTGCAGCCGTATGTCTCAACTAGAACAATAGGTGTACGCCTACGGATAGCCGGAGAGGAGCATAGGATATATGCAGCTTATCGCCCTCCCGGTTCCCCCCTAAGCCCCTCGGACATCCACTGCATCTTCGATGGGACATCGCCTGCCATAATTGCCGGGGATTTAAACGCCAAACACACGGCATGGGGGTCGAACACCATATCCCCCAATGGCAAGGCATTATACGAGAATGCAGAGAAATGGGGATATGAAGTGTTAGGCACAGAATCGCCAACACATATCCCCACAAACAGGAAACACCGACCGGATGTTATAGATGTCTTACTTTGTCACGGTATCACTCACCCGGTCCAAACGGAGGTGCTGTACGACCTGGATACGCAGCACCTACCGGTTTACTTCACAATTTCACAAACAGTGGACTCCGTAGCGCCCAGAGGAACTAAGAGAAGAACCGACTGGGACACCTACCGAAGTGGACTAGCGAATATCGGATACGGCGCGCCGATAATGACAGCAGACGACGTAGAAGTGGCCGACAAATATATTAGTGATAAGATACATCAAGTGTATCTGTCGGCCACTAAGACGGTACCCGTAGCGCGCCGTAAGGATGAACTACCACTTCGGCTGAGAACGTTAATAAGAAAGAAAAGAGAAGCCAGGAAACTCTGGGCGCGCACACGTTGCCCACTAGTTAAAACCAAGCTAAATCGGCTAACGGAGGAGCTGTCGGAAGGGATTCAAGCTCACCGCAGTCACACATGGGATAGTCGTATAGTAGAGAGCGCTGACTATCCCCCATCTTTACACCAACTTAACCGACAGCTTCTACGGAAACCACCTCCGATTTGCCCACTAGTGGACAACGAGATCTTGGCACAACATCTCGAGGGGCAATTTAAGCCTAACACTGCTGCAGCTGTCGCCGCAGAGTTCCACGAACAAGTCGAGCTACGCGTACAGGAGTTTATGGAAGCTCCGGTGCCGCCACTAAGCCGGGATGATTTTATTTCCCCCGCGGAAGTGAGAAAAGTGGCATTGCGCTTGCCACTGCGCAAAGCGCCGGGGCACGACGCTATAACGACCGTCGCGTTAAGACAACTGCCGAGAAAAGGATTTGTTGCGCTATTCCGTCTTTACAACGGGATATTGCGCACACTACACTACCCCACGGAGTGGAAAAAAGGAAGAATAGTCGTACTGCCGAAACCCGGAAAAGACAGGAAGTCTCCGGCAAGCTATCGCCCTATAACATTGCTATCGTACGTAGCAAAGTTATTCGAGAAGTTACTGCTACGGAGGCTCCGCCCGCTCGTAGAGCCACGCGTAGAACAACACGGCTTCCGTAGCGGTCATTCTACAACGACGCAACTGGCCCGTGTGTTACACTATTTAGCGGCCGAACAACATCGCGACCGCTGCTGTCTGGGGGTCTTACTAGACATGGAGAAGGCCTTCGACACAGTGTGGCATACGGGTCTAATATACAAGCTACTACAAGAAGAAAACATACCACCTGGCTACGTACGATTAGTAGAATCGTTCTTAGTAGGGCGTAGCTTCTACGTCACCGTCGAGCAAGCCGATTCGGCGGTACGCACTATAGAAGCAGGCGTTCCACAGGGCAGTTGTCTTTCTCCTTGCCTGTACGCAATCTACACCAACGACATCCCCACGCTCGAGGGTCGCGTCCGAGAGTGGGAAAACGATGTCATGCTCGCACTCTACGCGGACTACAGCGCGTACTTTACGTCGTCCCGTCGGGCAAACATCGCTGCCAAGAAGATGCAGCGACTGTAGGACCTATTACCTGAATGGTTAGATAAATGGCGGATGACTATTAATGTCGGGAAGATATCCGCCATAATCACCAATCGCCGTGGGCGCGTGCTACCACAACTCGAACTAAGAGGACAAAAGATCAAGTGGCAGAGCGCCGTCACCTATCTTGGTTGCCGGATAGATAAATCGCTACGACTCACCGCGCAGGTGGACTACGCGATAAGTAGCGCGAGAGCAGCGAGGGCGGTTCTCTATCCGGTACTTTCAACAAAAGAGCTACCTGTAAAACCAAGATAGGTATATATAAAACATACATAAGATCCAGATTAACTTACGCGGCGCCTGCGTGGTACGCGTTCACCTCAACATACCAACGTCGGCGACTACAGGTCCAACAGAATATAGTACTACGTACTATAGTTGGAGCGGGTCGCTTTGTACGCAATGATGTCATCGCCAGGGACCTAAAAGTGGAAACTGTTGAAGAATTCGTGGTCCGGGTGTCGCGCGGAATGTACGACCGCGCTGACAACGGGCCACACGAACACCTACATCGCCTGGCGATCCAGGAACGACTACCGCTACACGCTCGACCACCGGAGTGGCGACCCCTCCCGAGAGATATTCTCTCATTGCCACCCGGCCCGGGGGGGACCGGGGAAGTGCAATAAAGTCCCGACATAAGACGTAAAGTACGTAACACGCCTACACAACGCCGCTGAAAGGCGGTACCCAGGACCGGGGGAGCAGCAGCCCCCTGAGAAGACGCCCGAGTCATGAGGCAATGCCTCGAAACTCGCAACCCATAAAGGGGGGACTTTTACACCCCCCTGATATGGAGGACCCAAACGTCACGTCAACGTGAGACGTCAGAGGCGTAGCAGATGCGTTGCCTCCCTTAGAGTGCCCCCTTCCCCAGAATTGGGGGAGGGAGGTGTTTGGGCCACCGGTTACCTGCACTCACCAGACGAAACGCAGAAGTTTGTTAGACTTCTACTTCACGCCGGTATTCTGTAAGGTCGTGGTACTTCCCCGGTCGAGCCGGCCCATTCATGCATCAACAAAAGCTGATGCATGGCTGTACCACTGTAAGATCTAACACTCTACCACTAAGAGATCTATTTTAAATGAACTATTCGTAATGAATTAACTGAGCGTGTCGGTCCACAGCTTTGAAATACTATAAGTAGTGCTTTCACAATAATGTTCGTGTCTGCAATAACTATATTTTTCCTTAGACAGTACGAATAAAATATTAAATTATAAAGACGTAGGGACGAATAATTGCTAAAATGAAAAACTGCGCGATATGCAAAGAAAACGACATTAGTCAGCACCTGTATTACCAATGGGTCCAAATCCACTTTTTTAATAATTGAGTAAGCCTCAATAGCGTCTGGGAAGAATATTTTGGTAGTATACGCCGTGTCTCCTTCTTTATACCGCGTGTTCCATTCGATAAGTGACTCCTGACGGATTTGTCTCTTAACGAATGAAATAGGGCACCTGTCATAGTCCGGTCGCCTTTTAATTTTAAGAGCCGCCTCCTTTGCCAACTGATCCGCTCTCTCGTTCCCTTCCAACCCAGCGTGTGCTTTAATCCAGTGGAGATTTATGGATTTACCTTGATCTTTTATTTTCTTTATATTTAAAGCTATATTAACTGCTAACGGGTGGAGGGAAACACCTTGCGTTAACGTCTGGAGAGCAGACATGGAGTCGCAATAAATATTGCAGCTTTGTGCAGAATTTTGGAGTGTGAAATTAGTTGCTTCAAGCAGAGCCAGCAGTTCCGCCTGGAAGACAGTGCAAAAATTTTCCAGTTTCAGTTTGCGGTTACTTGTCTCCGCGGCGTCTTTCCAAACTGAAAGAGCCGCGCCAACTTTCCCTTCGATTTTACTTCCATCGGTATAAATGTTTAATCCTGGACTCTTATGTTGGTCCATTTGTGCACTGTCTGCCACGCAAGTAAACTGTAGCCCTACTTGATCCGCTGGGTGTAATGTCTCCTCGTACGGTATATTCCTTTCCACGTCCCTGTCTCCCACTACCCGCTTAGACAGTCCTTTCTTTATATCATAAAGCGAGGCTGCTTCCCGGACCCTCAGATCCAATGGAAGCAGTCTAGCAAGCAGCAAGGTCGAGTTCAGTGATACCGTTTTGTACGATTTTATTATTTTCTGCACAAAGCCGCGCTGCACCGCATCGAGCTGTTTTTTAATTTTAATTTTATGTGTAGCAGGCGCCCATGCACTAGCTGCGTACATAATTACGGGCTCCACTACCGCAATATATATGGTCCTAACTATCTCCGGGTTCAGTCCCCAATGTATTTTAGCGGCCCTCGACAGTTGACTATAAAGACTTTGTGCCTTACGGCACACATTCTGCACATGGCTATTGAATGTTAATCTTTCGTCAACTGTGAGGCCAAGAATTTTAATCTCACGAGACCATTCAATGCGCACCCCTCCCATGCTCAGAATTGGTGAATCATATTTTAACTTATTTGTAAGTAACATTGCCTTAGTTTTTTGTGGGGCGAATGAAAGTTTATTTTTGATTCCCCAATTCCGAACATGAGTGAGGATAGCATTTGCTCTTTGCTGTAATTCCGACGCTGTATCCCCGGAGAAAATCAGGACCACATCGTCCGCGAACGCCTGACAGTGCTCGCCTCTCCCATTAATTTCTTCAATGAGTGGATCCAGCAACAAATTCCAGAAAGTTGGACCCCCTATCGATCCCTGCACGCACCCTTTTGTAGATATCCTGGTCCACTCTGCACCTGCATACCTGACTCGTACTGTTCTATCCTGAAAATAGCTATCCACCAGGCGCCTCAGGTTTGTTGGGCATTTGGTTTCTGCCAATCTACACCTTATTGATGGCCACCACGCGTTATCAAAGGCTCCCTCTATGTCCAATGATACTAGAACTATTAGTTTCTTATTTCTAAGATGTTCTTTCAAAAGCTGTATCATGTCATAGAGGGAGTCCTCGGTACTACGCTGTGGCATGAAGCCATATTGCTTCTTGCTGATATCGGGGATAATGTGCCATCTGATCCTACGTATCATCATCTTCTCCATTATCTTACCGAGTACCGGCAGTAATCCCATTGGCCTATATGACTTCGGGTTCGTATAGTCTTCTTTTGCTGGCTTCTGCAGGACCACTACCACCGCTTCTTTCCATTTAACAGGAAAATATGCCAAGCTAAGACACTTATTTGCTATTGTTAAAAACAGTTCTGGATCTAAAGCGATAGCAGAGCTGCAGATATCCGCCGTGAGTCCGTCAACGCCTGGAGCCTTCTTGGGATTGAAACTGGTTGCAGCCCATGTGAGCTCTTCCGCTGTAAACGGTGGGTCGTACACTTCGCCTTGTAACAGTTTGTTTACTATTTCGGCTTCTGCTCTCTTACTTTTGTGTAGCTCATTGTCGTCCTGAGTTGCATCCATTGGATAGAAGATTTCAGCCAATATCTTTGCGGACTCTTCATTCCCCAAGTTCCTCCCTTTCCACACAAGGGGTATATCTTCTCCTCTTACTGACGTTCTTCCTATCACTCTGTAAATTCCGTCCCACATTGTTTCTCGTTCTTCTTTAGTGCAAAATTTCTTCCAGCTAGCGGTCTGTGCCCGTTTGGCTTCCAGTTGATATTTTTCTTTTATTTTAATATATTGTTCGACGACCCACTCCCTTCTCACTGGTGCCGCAGATGATATGCGGCGCTTCATTCTGGAGACCTCTTTTTTGAGTTTTTTAAGCTCCTCTGTCCACCAAGGCAACCCCATTCGTTTTTTCTGCTTCAATTTTGGTATGATTTCGCAAGCTTCGGTTATTGCAATTGTATAATTTTCTACGGTTTCTTCTAGTTCTGTGCTATTTTTGATTTTTTCTATTTCAGATTTGGTTATGTTTTTGTTATTACAAATTTGGACGAGTTTCTCACGAAACTCGCTCCAATTTGCTTTTCTTGTGTTATATATCCTAGTCGTTCTTTTTATGTCTATACCTAATGACTTTTCCAAATTTATGTCGAATAGGATTGCCCGGTGGTCTGAGTTTGTAATTTCTCCCGACAGTCTCCAGTTTTCTATTCTACCGAGAAGGTACGTCGAACAGGTTGTAATGTCCACGCAACTGGTATACCGCTTGCTTCCTCTTATAGTATCAAATGTGGGCTCATTTCTTTGATTCAATACATGGAGTTCCATGCTGTCAAGAGCCGTCTCGACTTCTAATCCCCTACCATCCGTCTTCCGACTGCCCCACCACGTACTCCAAGCATTGACGTCTCCGCCCAGTATCACATTTACTGTTCCCAACTTATTTACGACCACTCCAATAGTGTCCAGGTAAGGTTCTATGGGTTTATCTGGTTCAAGATAAATAGATACCACCCCAATCTCCCAGGCCGCGGTACTCAGCGTGGCAACTGCAATATTTTCTGTTGTTAGTTCGGGATACTGGGTAATGTTGATAGTGTCGTCAAACAGAACAATAGCAGCCTTGATGACCTTGTTAGCTGTCTTACTTCTATTGCATTGTACTATCCTTGTGCCAGCGTAGTGCTTCATTTCTCCTAGTCGCCCTATATAGGGCTCTTGGACAAGGGCAAAAGAGAAGTTGTTTTGCACTGCTCCTGTAATTAGCTCAGCTGTAGCTAGCTCACACCTTTGCAGATTGGCTTGAACTACACTATATCGGTGCCCATTTACCTCTGTTAGCGTACTGTTCACTCCCTGGGCAACTTTAGCAATATGCTACGGTTGATCTTGCCAGTATCTCCCACTTTCTTCTCACCGGACACTCATCGCTAAAAGCGTTGTGCTCCCTTCGATCTATTTTTGCCTTCGAACAATTTCTACAACTAGGTGCCCCTCCTGCTAGCCACTCGGTACACTCCTCCCTGAGATGCGGGCCGCCGCAGTGAGTGCATACCTCCACACTCTCACTACATAGTCTCTTGCTGTGCCCATACCCCAAGCATCTGGAACACTGTATGAGAGGGGATTGGTCCGCAACTCTTACTCTCTGTAAAACTATATGCAACACTCCTGCTTCTGTGAGGCGATTCCATAAAAGCGGCGAGACTTTTAACACAATATGTGACATGTGCGGGTTCCTTGTTTTCCTTCTATATCTCACCTCCATTCTAAGATCTTCCATACTAGCGTCTTTCAGTAGATGTTTGTTCTGTACTTTTATGGATTTTATTATGTCCTCATCAGTATTATACTGCATAACATCTTTCAATATTACCAGAGGGTCTTTGTTTTTCACGTCATCGACATTTAAATCTACTCCCACTTTTTTAATTCTGTCCTTTACTTTGTTTATTTCTTCTTGGGTGCTGCATCCCACTATCACTTTTCTATCTTTAGCTTTTCTTATTTTATCTATTCTCAGACCTTCTTCTTTTGCATTTATTGCCCTTCTTACTCTATCCATTACCTGATCTCCCGTCTCTTTTTCATCTGTTGCTGTTATTGCCACTGAGTGCATAGCCATGGTTTTTATTGGAACTTTTTTGATTGGTGTAGCCGTTACACTTGCATATGTGGTTTTCTCTACTCTATTTTCCGATTCCTTAAAGGCTTCACGTAATTTTTCCATTTCTCTTCTATTTTCTTCTAAAAGTTTCCCGTGTTCTTCTATTTTCCTAATTAGCTTACTTTCCTCTCCTTCTTCCTATCAGACTCTCTGCGTTCTTCTGATTTCTTTTCTTCCACCTTTTTGTCCTGTTGTTCCAATTGTTTGCTTTCCTTTGCTGAATTTCGATTTTTTCACTAATCTTTAATTTTTCTATTGCAGATCGAGCCTGGTAATTAAGTTTTGGTGCAAGACGGACAAGATGAATACAATTTGAAAGAGAAAACGTGAAAATTGAAGAAATTTTAAAATTAATGCGAATTACGTAAGTATGAAATACGAAAAATAATTATTTTAAAGAAATTGACTTAACTTATTCCTATTATTAGGGATAAAAATTTTAAATATATTATAGTTATAGAACGTGGAAAAAGTTGGGTTAGGTTAGGTTAGGTTAGGTTTGGGTTAGGTTAGGTTGGAGTTGGGTTGGGTTGGAGTTGGGTTGGGTTAGGTTGGGTTAGGTTTTTTTTTTTTTTAATTCTGGTTCCCCTGACATGGGAGATCAGGGCCTTTTTATTCTTTTTATGCTTTATTTTCTGTTTATTTTTCTTATCGCTTTATTTTTTTTTGTTTAAATATAATGCTATTTCTTATATTGCATAGTTTTATTCTACTCAAAATTTTTAAATGCTTAATATTCTCTATATTGGAACTGGTAGCGTATTATATTATATACGCCACAGTTTCTTCCACGCCACAGTCACTTATGACTACTCACTTTTTTTATTTACTACTAGATTTGCTATATATTTACAGTATCTTATGAATCTATTTCTACTTTTCTCATTCCTAATTATATCACAAATATTTTCTTTATTAATTTTTATACCTATCGCAGCTTCCACATCGTATCTTTCCTTACCATAGATGGGGCACTCTGTAATAAGGTGAGTCACATTTTCCTTTTCTCAGGGTCACATGCGCATGATGGGCTCTCCTTACATTTAAAGCGATGCAAGTAATCCGAGAACCCACCATGTCCCGTCAGCACCTGTATTGCCAATGGGTCCAAATCCACTTTTTTAATAATTGAGTAAGCCTCAATAGCGTCTGGGAAGAATATTTTGGTCGTATACGCCGTGTCTCCTTCTTTATACCGCGTGTTCCATTCGATAAGTGACTCCTGACGGATTTGTCTCTTAACGAATGAAATAGGGCACCTGTCATAGTCCGGTCGCCTTTTGATTTTAAGAGCTGCCTCCTTTGCCAACTGATCCGCTCTCTCGTTCCTTCCAACCCAGCGTGTGCTTTAATCCAGTGGAGATTTATGGATTTACCTTGATTTTTATTTTCTTTATATTTAAAGCTATATTAACTGCTAACGGGTGGAAACACCTTGCGTTAACGTCTGGAGAGCAGACATGGAGTCGCAATAAATATTGCAGCTTTGTGCAGAATTTTGGAGTGTGAAATTAGTTGCTTCAAGCAGAGCCAGCAGTTCTGCCTGGAAGACAGTGCAAAAATTTTCCAGTTTCAGTTTGCGGTTACTTGTCTCCGCGGCGTCTTTCCAAACTGAAAGAGCCGCGCCAACTTTCCCTTCGATTTTACTTCCATCGGTATAAATGTTTAATCCTGGACTCTTATGTTGGTCCATTTGTGCACTGTCCGCCACGCAAATAAACTGTAGCCCTACTTGATCCGCTGGGTGTAATGTCTCCTCGTACGGTATATTCCTTTCCACGTCCCTGTCTCCCACTACCCGCTTAGACAGTCCTTTCTTTATTTCATAAAGCGAGGCTGCTTCCCGGACCCTCAGATCCAATGGAAGCAGTCCAGCAAGCAGCAAGGTCGAGTTCAGTGATACCGTTTTGTACGATTTTATTATTTTCTGCACAAAGCCGCGCTGCACCGCATTGAGCTGTAATTTTAATTTTATGTGTAGCAGGCGCCCATGCAATAGCTGCGTACATAATTACGGGCTCCACTACCGCAATATATATGGTCCTAACTATCTCCGGGTTCAGTCCCCAATGTATTTTAGCGGCCCTCGACAGTTGACTATAAAGACTTTGTGCCTTACGGCACACATTCTGCACATGGCTATTGAATGTTAATCTTTCGTCAACTGTGAGGCCAAGAATTTTAATCTCACGAGACCATTCAATGCGCACCCCTCCCATGCTCAGAATTGGTGAATCATATTTTAACTTATTTGTAAGTAACATTGCCTTAGTTTTTTGTGGGGCGAATGAAAGTTTATTTTTGATTCCCCAATTCCGAACATGAGTGAGGATAGCATTTGCTCTTTGCTGTAATTCCGACGCTGTATCCCCGGAGAAAATCAGGACCACATCGTCCGCGAACGCCTGACAGTGCTCGCCTCTCCCATTAATTTCTTCAATGAGTGGATCCAGCAACAAATTCCAGAAAGTTGGACCCCCTATCGATCCCTGCACGCACCCTTTTGTAGATATCCTGGTCCACTCTGCACCTGCATACCTGACTCGTACTGTTCTATCCTGAAAATAGCTATCCACCAGGCGCCTCAGGTTTGTTGGGCATTTGGTTTCTGCCAATCTACACCTTATTGATGGCCACCACGCGTTATCAAAGGCTCCCTCTATGTCCAATGATACTAGAACTATTAGTTTCTTATTTCTAAGATGTTCTTTCAAAAGCTGTATCATGTCATAGAGGGAGTCCTCGGCACTACGCTGTGGCATGAAGCCATATTGTTTCTTGCTGATATCGGGGATAATGTGCCATCTGATCCTACGTATCATCATCTTCTCCATTATCTTACCGAGTACCGGCAGTAATCCAATTGGCCTATATGACTTCGGGTTCGTATAGTCTTCTTTTGCTGACTTCCGCAGGACCACTACCACCGCTTCTTTCCATTTAACAGGAAAATATGCCAAGCTAAGACACTTATTTGCTATTGTTAAAAACAGTTCTGAATCTAAAGCGATAGCAGAGCTGCAGATATCCGCCGTGAGTCCGTCAACGCCTGGAGCCTTCTTGGGATTGAAACTGGTTGCAGCCCATGTGAGCTCTTCCGCTGTAAACGGTGGGTCGTACACTTCGCCTTGTGATAGTTTGTTTACTATTTCGGCTTCTGCTCTCTTACTTTTGTGTAGCTCATTGTCGTCCTGAGTTGCATCCATTGGATAGAAGATTTCAGCCAATATCTTTGCGGACTCTTCATTCCCCAAGTTCCTCCCTTTCCACACAAGGGGTATATCTTCTCCTCTTACTGACGTTCTTCCTATTACTCTGTAAATTCCGTCCCACATTGTTTCTCGTTCTTCTTTAGTGCAAAATTTCTTCCAGCTAGCGGTCTGTGCCCGTTTGGCTTCCAGTTGATATTTTTCTTTTATTTTAATATATTGTTCGACGACCCACTCCCTTCTCACTGGTGCCGCAGATGATATGCGGCGCTTCATTCTGGAGACCTCTTTTTTGAGTTTTTTAAGCTCCTCTGTCCACCAAGGCAACCCCATTCGTTTTTTCTGCTTCAATTTTGGTATGATTTCGCAAGCTTCGGTTATTGCAATTGTATAATTTTCTACGGTTTCTTCTAGTTCTGTGCTATTTTTGATTTTTCTATTTCAGATTTGGTTATGTTTATGTTATTACAAATTTGGACGAGTTTCTCACGAAACTCGCTCCAATTCTTTTCTTGTGTTATATATCCTAGTCGTTCTTTTTATGTCTATACCTAATGACTTTTCCAAATTTATGTCGAATAGGATTGCCCGGTGGTCTGAGTTTGTAATTTCTCCCGACAGTCTCCAGTTTTCTATTCTACCGAGAAGGTACGTCGAACAGGTTGTAATGTCCACGCAACTGGTATACCGCTTGCTTCCTCTTATAGTATCAAATGTGGGCTCATTTCCTTGATTCAATACATGGAGTTCCATGCTGTCAAGAGCCGTCTCGACTTCTACTCCCCTACCATCCGTCTTCCGACTGCCCCACCACGTACTCCAAGCATTGACGTCTCCGCCCAGTATCACATTTACTGTTCCCAACTTATTTACGACCACTCCAATAGTGTCCAGGTAAGGTTCTATGGGTTTATCTGGTTCAAGATAAATAGATACCACCCCAATCTCCCAGGCCGCGGTTCTCAGCGTGGCAACTGCAATATTTTCTGTTGTTAGTTCGGGATACTGGGTAATGTCGATAGTGTCGTCAAACAGAACAATAGCAGCCTTGATGACCTTGTTAGCTGTCTTACTTCTATTGCATTGTACTATCCTTGTGCCAGCGTAGTGCTTCATTTCTCCTAGTCGCCCTATATAGGGCTCTTGGACAAGGGCAGGTTAGTTAGTTAGTTAGTCTAGGTTAGGTTAGGTTAGGTTAGGTTAGGTTGGAGTTAGGTTAGGTTAGGTTAGGTTAGGTTAGGTTGGGATTGGGTTAGGTTGGGATTGGGTTAGGTTGAGTTAGGTTAGGTTAGAGTTGGGTTAGGTTAGGTTAGAGTTGGGTTAGGTTGAGTTAGGTTAGGTTAGGTTAAGGTTAGGTTAGGTTGGGATTAGGTTAGGTTGGAGTTGGGTTAGGTTGGGTTGGAGTTAGGTTAGGTTAGGTTGGGTTAGGTTAGGATTAGGTTAGGTTAGAGTTGGGTTAGGTTGAGTTAGGTTAGGTTAAGTTAGGTTAGGTTAGGTTAGGTTAGGTTGGGTTAGGTTAGGTTGGGTTAGGTTGGAGTTAGGTTAGGTTAAGTTAGGTTAGGTTAGGTTGGAGTTGGGTTAGGTTAGAGTTAGGTTAGGTTAGGTTAGGTTAGGTTTTTTTTTTTTTGTATGTTTTGCTAGTTTTCCTCTGACATGGAGATCAGAGATTTTTTATAGCACTACACGGTATGATCACATTGTTTTTTTTTTTTTTTTATTATTAATACCTTGTTCTGACGATTATCGTCATAATTTTTAGCTGGCGCACACAATGATTTCCCAACCCTCACATATTCCCTTTTTTTTTTTTTTTTTTCTTTCGGAATTACATATTCATTTTGTATTTTTACATTTTCATTTGGGATTACAAATAGTACCTTATCTCTATCTATCTTATACTATTATTACTATTTTTACAGTTTTTTTTTTTTTTTCATTTTATATTTCTTACTTTGCTATATCATCTTATAGTTGGTTGGCTATATGTCTATGTATATTCTATATATTACTATATTAATATATGTTATACATATTTTCATAACTTTATTTTTTTTTTCCTCATGTTTTGTTTTTACTTACTACTTTACGCACTATATTTATACAATATTGAAAAAAGTCGTCTCTACTCGCTTTGTCCACTATTAGATCGCTTAAGTTTGTTTCTACTATTTTCTTATTTACTTTTATTTCTAGTTCTTTTCTTTTACACTCATATATTGGACAATCTATCAATAAGTGTAATACAGTTTCTTTTACTTCTGCATCACATGCGCAAGCGGGACTTGTTTTACATTTAAATCGGAATAAATAATCTGAAAAACCCCCGTGTCCAGTTAAGGTTTGAGCCAATAAGGGTGTGATTGATATTTTCCTTACTAACTTATATGCCAGGTTAGCATTTGGTAAGAATAATTTTGTAATTTCTCCTGTTTCTCCCTCCACATATCGTTTATTCCATGTCTGTATGGTGACTTCCCTGATCGTTTTCTTTATGTACGATATTGGGCATCTGTCATATTCCGCTTTCGTCTTTTATGTAACGCTGCTGTTTTGCCAGTTCATCTGCTCTTTCATTGCCTTTGATTCCAACATGCGCTTTAACCCAATGTAGTTCTACTTTTTATATTTTCTTTTATCCTATACAAGTTTTGTTTAATTATGTGTGCTAAAGGGTGAAAATTTTTTGTTGAATTTAGTGTTTCTAGGACTGACTTGGAATCGCTCAAGATTTTAATAGCTTGCTCCTTTCTATTCATTGCTATTTCTGTTGCCTGGTAAAGCGCGTACATTTCAGCTTGATACACAGTACAGAATTTTTCTAATTTATATTTCTTTTGAAGAACTTCTTCTCCATCCTTCCAAGCTGTTAGTGCTGCACCCACTTTTCCTTCGATTTTACTTCCGTCTGTGTATATGAACAGAACGTCTTTATGAGTTTCTGAACATATTTCTGTCTCCTTTCTATCGATTTCCTGAATTTTATATTTTTGTCGGATGCATCAGTTCCGTAAATAGCACTTTTCTTCTACTTTTCTGTCTCCTATAAGATCACTTTGTGGCTTGCCCCTCTTTGCTTTGTATAACAGTTCTGCTTCTTTCAATCTAAGATCCAAAGGTAGTAGCCCTGTCAGGATTAGGGCTGCGTTCAACGAGACTGTTCTGTATGATCTACAAATTTTCTGCGCGAAACCTCTTTGTAATGCGTTTAAATACTTTTGAATGGTAATTTTTTCAGCTGCTTTACCCCACACACTAGCGGCATACATGATGATTGGCTCGATTACTGCGACGTATATCGTTCTGATGACCTCCGAATTAAGACCCCAGTGAATTTTTGCAGATCGTGATATTTGTTTATAGATGTTTGTGACTTTTCTACTTACATGGCATACATGGCTGTGAAAAGTCATTTTCCTATCTATTATAAGTCCCAGAATTTTGCACTCTTCTACTAGTTTGATTTCTGTGCCTCCCATATATAACTTCGGGGCATCGTATTTTAATTTTTTTAGTTATAAGCATTCCATTCGTTTTTTGTGCTGCAAATTTTAATTTGTTGTTTATTCCCCATTCAAATACATATTTTAATGTTTCGTTTACTTCATTTTCTATTGTATTAATTTTTGTTCCGGAAAACACCAGAACGATATCGTCTGCGAAGGCCTGGCAATAAATACCCCTCTGATCCAACCCGTTTAACAGAGGGTCCAACAGAATATTCCAAAACGTCGGGCCTCCGATCGAGCCCTGAACACAACCCTTGGTAGTTTCTTTTATCACTTCTGTTTCTGCGTATCTAATTCGTACCTTTCTATCTTTTAAGTAACTGCTTACTAGCTTTCTTAAGTTTAGAGGGCAACCCTTTTCTATCAGCTGGCACTTGATTGCTGGCCACCATGCGTGATCAAATGCTCCCTCAATATCTAACGATATGACGATATTTATGAGCTTATTTTTCAAATTTTCTTTGATATGCTGCATAAGGTCATATAAAGAATCTTCTGTGCAGCGCTGTGGGACAAAACCATATTGCCTTTGGTTCATTTTGGGAGTATATGCCACCGAATTCTTTTAAGTAACATTTTTCTAGTATTTTCCTAGAACAGGAAGAAGACCTATTGGTCGGTAGGATTTGGCTTGGTTGTAATCCCCCTTCCCTGGCTTTCTTAGAACCATGATAGCTGCCTCTTTCCAGACTCCAGGGAAGCAAGACAGTTCCAGACATTTGTTGGATATTGCTAAGAATATCTCCTCACTTTCTTCAATTGCTGTTAGACAAATGTCTGCTGTGAATCCATCAATTCCTGGAGCTTTCTTAGGATTAAAGCTTTCCGCTGCGCTTTTAAGTTCAAACAAAGTGAAGGGGGGATCAGATTGGTCACAAAGTATACTATCATCCACTTCTTTTGCTTTCCTTCTGACGAATTTATGATGTTGGTTATCGTCCTGATCCATGTCCTGTGGGAAAAAGGTACTAGCTAATAGTTCAGTTGATTCTTCGGAGCTTAACACTTTGCCGTCTTTTATAAGTAACTGGTCTTCCTGTATTTTTGAAGTTTTTCTGATCACCCTGTAAATTCCATCCCATAGACTTTCTCTGTCCTGTTTTTCACAGAATTCTTTCCAACTTTTTGTTTGTGCCTTTGATGTTTCCTGTTCATAGTTAGCTTTTGATTTCAAATATTCTTCGATAACATGTTTTCTTCGTTGCGGGGCTGCACATCTTATTCTACGCTTTTTCCTTATCATGTCTCTTTTAAGTTCCTCTAGTTTTTTATCCCACCATTGAAACCCTTTTCTTGATCCTTCTTTAAATCTTGGTATTGCTTCACTACATGCGCTCTCTATAATGTTGTTGTATTTCAAAATAGCTTCCTCCAGCTTTTCTACTGTTTTAATTTGGTTCATTCCTTCCAAGTTCATTTCGTTATCATGCAACCCATGTCTGAATGCTTTCCTGAATTCTTTCCATCTAGCTTTTTTCGTGTTATAAACTCTAGTCGTTTTTTTCAGCTTTCCATCTTTTGACTTATCCAACATTAAGGAAAACACTATGGCGTTATGGTCAGAGGTAACCAGTTCTTTGTCCACTTTCCAGTTATGCACTAATTGCAACATCTGTAGGTTGCACGCAGTTACATCAACGTGGCTAGTGAATATTTTACCTCCCCTTATGGTGTCGAAAGTTGGTTCATTCCCTTCGTTCAGAATGTGAAAGCCTAACTCATCTAGAACTTCTTGGAGCACCTCTCCTCTGTGGTCTATAGATACACTGCCCACCACGTATTCCATGCGTTTACATCACCGCCTATAATAATGTTCTTTCCTTCCATTGCTTTACATATTTTTCTATTTGTTCCAGATAAGGTTCGATTGGGAGCGTGTCTTCAAAGTAGACTGAAATTGCGACTATTTTCCATGCGTCTGTGCTGAGAGTTGCTACGACTATGTTTTCTGTTACCATGGTGGGATCAACTTCAACCTTTATGTCTTTGTCAAATACCACTATTGCAGATTTTATCGGCTTGGAGCGAAGGTTACTTTGAACTATTCTTATACCTTGATATTGCCTAATTTCTCCTGTGGCAGCTGTATACGGTTCCTGAATTAAGGCAATGTCTATGCTCCTATTCCTGCTTCTATGATTAACTCTTGTAAAGCTAACTTTTTCTCTGTAAGTTGACCTGGACTACGTTATATTTTCTAAGTTTATTATCTATATATCGTTGGCTCTGGGAAAATACTCTGTACGCCGGATTGACCTTAGCAGTATGCTACGCTCGATCTTGCTATAGCATCCCATTTTTTCTAACAGGACATGTTCCGTCAAAACTATTGTGATCTGTCCGTTCATTTTAGCTAGGCAACAGTTTCGGCAGTTCGGTGATTCTCCTGTCATCCACACTGGGCAGTCCATTCGCATGTGGGGTCCAGAGCAATGGCTGCACAACGCTATTGTTTCTTTACACAACTTGCTGCCATGTCCAAAAGCCAAGCATTTTGAACATTGAATCAAAGGTGATTGATCCTGCACTCTGACTCTTTGTAAGTCGATTTGTATCCGGCTTGCATTTGTCAAACTTGCCATAACAGGTGACACTTGCAACACGACATGGTTTTCGTGTGGATTCCTTGCTTTTTCCTATATCTGACCGCAATTCGGTAGTCTTCTTCTTTGATATTTTTACTATGTGTCCATTTTGATTTTTAATTGCCATTATTATATCTTGATCGGAATTGTACGTTAGTACATCTCGGATAATAATTAAGGGATCTTTATTTTTTGTTTCTTCCAGATTTAATTTTTCTTTAGATGTTTTTATCTTTTCCGTTACTTTTTCTAAGTCCTGTTTCGATTCGCAACTTATAACCACTTTTTGATCTTTGGCTTTTCTTACCCTATCAACACGTATTCCACTACTTTTTGCATCTACTGCTGTTCTTATCTTATTTATCACATCCTGGCTAGTATCTGCATTGCTGTCGGAGGATACAATCACTGAGTATAGAGATGTTATTTTTTGTACAGGACTGCTTGATAATATTTCCGCATACGTCAGGCTTCGTTTTGCCTCATTTTCATCTCGATTTGCATCTGTGTCAAGTTTTCTTCGAAGGATTTTAGATGGGATTTGGACTCCTTAAGAGCTTTAGTATTTTCTTTTAATTCCGTTAATAATTCTTCTGCTTTTGCGTTGCGTCATTATTTGGCCGCGTTTTACTTATTTTATCTATTACATCGTGTATCAATATTTCTCTCAAGTCACGAACTTCCTTAAGAATCACCTGTGAATGTTCGTTTTCACTGCGTTCTTGTAATTTCTTTATTGCCTCCTCCAACTTTTCGGTATGGTCCTTTTCTTTACGTATCATTTCATCCTTTAACTGCGCTTTCACTTTTTCTACTTGTAATTGTAATGTTTGCCTAGATTCATTCAGTCGTAAAACTATTTCGTAGAGTCCTTTTAAACTATTAATTACGGTTTCTTTTATAGTAGTTTTATGTTACCTGATTGTTCAAGTTGTAATTTGGCTTCTTGGAGATACTTATTAGCTATTGCAGGGAGGGAAGAAAGAGGACTCGAACCAGCGTTTGTATCTGTAACGACTTCAGACTTGGACATATGACTGTCAGTAGTTTCACGCACTTTTTCAGTACTCTGCAAAGGAGCCCGCTTACGCATGTCCACAGTTCCTGCTGTTACTTTTTGAGACATTTTTATATGTATATATTTATGAATTAATTTTAGAATAAGATATTATACAAGCGTGTACAAGCAAAGGTTAGTGACAATAATTGCTTATTACCTAAACTATAGTAATATACAAATTTTCACTTTTTTTTTTTTTTTTATTTATTTATTTATTTATTTATTTATTTTTTTTTTTTTACAATTTCACAAATCCTTCAGAGCCAATCGATAGGTCTTGTTTTGCTGATTCAAATAAGCCGTCACACTAGTAGTCTATGTTAAGCCGTAACCGAGATATATCTCGCGGGGTGAGCAACCTCGAGCACGAGGCAGAAGTTTCGTGGGCGTTACTTTAAAGAGGTATTTGGGAACTGACAAGTGGGGGGTTAGGTGGTCAAGGGGTGGGGGATTTAGAGTTATGAAACTTTTGGGAGGGCTCAAGATCCTGACTCATTTGAGTCCAAACTCGAGTAATTTTGGATGTTGGTTTAGGGAGTGCTCTCGAGGCTTACCTGGACCAAGTCACTGGAGTCTTCAGTCAGGGCGTGGCGGAGCTCCTAACAATTGTCTTCGAAGTCTTCACGTCGGGCCCGTTGACGCCGTCGTAACAGGTAAACACGTGCTAACCGCGTGGTCTCAATTTCATTAGACCATGCGGTTTTATAGGTTATGTACACTAATTTTGATATGCTAATAACTTCGTCAGATTTTCGAATATTTTAACGAAATTTTCACCGTTAGATAGATATTAACAGCACCTATCTAGATAACTTTAAGTCAATTAAGCAAACACTGACCTTCGTATTGTTTTTCACCATCAAAGTCTAGGAGTTCCAGTTCTTTAATCCTTCAGGATAAAAGGTTGTCCACATAAATCCAGGTTTATTGAACACCAACTCACATCACCACATCACTTTTTCACAAATATTGTCAATTTTACAGCACTTATTAATTTTTGAAGACGCAGCCGACGTTTACGCTGCCGTTATCTACGCGGTTCGGTGGGTTAGGTTAGGTTAGGTTAGGTTAGGTTAGGTTAGGTTAGGTTAGGTTAGGTTAGGTTAGGTTAGGTTAGGTTGGGATTGGGTTGGGTTAGGTTAGAGTTGGGTTAGGTTAGGTTAGGTTAGGTTAGGTTAGGTTGGGATTAGGTTAGGTTAGGTTAGGTTAGGTTAGGTTAGGTTAGGTTAGGTTGGGTTGGGTTGGGTTAGGTTAGGTTAGGTTAGGTTAGGTTAGGTTAGGTTGGGTTAGGTTAGGTTGGGATTGGGTTGGGTTAGGTTGGAGTTAGGTTGGGTTAGGTTAGGTTAGGTTAGAGTTAGGTTAGGTTAGGTTAGAGTTAGGTTAGGTTAGGTTAGGTTAGGTTAGGTTAGGTTAGGTTGGGTTGGGTTAGGTTGGGTTGGGTTAGGTTAGGTTAGGTTGGGTTAGGTTGGGTTGGGTTAGGTTGGGTTAGGTTAGGTTGGAGTTAGGTTAGGTTAGGTTGGGATTAGGTTAGGTTAGGTTGGGTTAGGTTAGGTTAGGTTGGGTTAGGTTAGGTTGGGTTAGGTTAGGTTAGGTTGGGTTGGGTTGGGTTAGGTTGGGTTGGGTTAGGTTGGGTTAGGTTAGGTTGGGATTGGGTTAGGTTAGGTTGAGTTGGGTTAGGTTAGGTTAGGTTAGGTTAAGGTTAGGTTGGGATTGGGTTGGGTTAGGTTAGGTTAGGTTAGGTTGGGATTGGGTTAGGTTAGGTTGATTGGGTTAGGTTGGATTGGGTTAGGTTAGAGTTAGGTTAGGTTAAGGTTGGGTTGGGTTTTTTTTTTTTTTTAATTCTAGTTCCCTGACATGGGAGATCAGGGACTTTTCCTTCTTTTTCTTTTCATTTTCTTTCTTTTTATTTTGTTGTTTACTTTTTATGGTTTTATTTTATTAATTGGGTTTATGCTTATGCTATTACAATTTTACTCCTAGGGTCTTTTATTATCTAAGTTAATGTTACTTATGTTATTTCAGTGCTTCTTTTCTTTCTTACAATTTTATTTGTCTGTTAACATTATATACTTAGGTGTTTTATATATGTTACTGCTCTATTTTTATTTCTTTTTATTTATTTTAATTGCTACCTTAGATACTATTTCCTTACAGTATTTTAAAAACTTATTTCTACTTTCCTATTACTAATTATCTGACATATATTTTCTGTTTTATTTCTATTCCTATATCTATTTCTAAATCGTACCTATATTTATTATAGATAGGGCATTCTGCAATTACGTGTATTGCCGTTTCTTCTGCTTCTGGGTCACAGGGACACGCTGGGCTCTCCTTACATCTGAACCTGTACAGGTATTGAGAGAACCCACCGTGTCCTGTTATAATCTGGACTAATTTTGGTTCCATTTCCATTTTATAATTGTGGGATATGCTTTTATCGCATCCGGGAAAAATATTTTTGTATTGGAGGCCGTCTCTCCTTCTTTATAGCGCCGGTTCCATTCATCAAGCGACTCCAGTCGTATCTGTCGCTTGATAAATGAAACCGGACACTTCTCATAGTCAGGCTTTCTTTTGATTTTTAGAGCGGCTTCCTTTGCCAGCTGATCCGCTCTCTCATTTCCCTCAATCCTGCGTGAGCTTTGATCCAGAACAGTTTAATAGTATTTCCTTGTTTGCCCAAGATGTTAATGTTTTCCTAATTTCTGCCGCCAGGGGTTGGAGGGGTTTCCTTGTACAATCGTATGGAGAGCGGATCTGGAATCACTAAACAAACAACAGGAGTCTATTTTGTTTGCGAGCACGTATTTTGTGGCCTCCAATATTGCAAGCAACTCCGCCTGGAACACGGTGCAAGAATTTCCCAACTTTAATTTCCGGGTACTTGTCTCCGTCGCATTTCTCCAAATGGATAATGCAGCGCCGACTTTTCCCTCAATTTTACTGCCGTCAGTATAAATGATTAGGCTTGTGTCGGTGTTTTCGTCTATTTGTGCACCGTCCTCCAGGCACATGAATTGCAGTGCTATTTGTTCCGCGGGGTGTGGGTTCTCCAAGTAGCTGACTTTTCCCTCAATCTCCTGATCTCCTATGACTCGCCGAGAGAAGCCTCTCTTTACCTCATAAAGAGAGGCCACTTCCCGGACCCTAAGGTCCAAGGGTAGCAACCCGGCAAGCAATAGGGCCGAGTGGAGGGACACAGTTCTATAAGCTTTTACTATTTTTTGTACAAACCCTCGTTGTACCATGTCCAACCGCTTTTTTACCTGCAGTTTGCCGGTCGCTGGTGCCCACGTACTCGCCGCATATGTGATTACCGGTTCCACTACCGCAGTATAAATGGTCCTGATTATTTCGGGGTTCAGTCCCCAATGTATTTTGGCTGCTTTTGACAATTGACGGTAGAGCATTTGGGCTTTCCGGCACACATTCTCAATATGTGTGTTGAAAGTCAATCTATCGTCAATAGTGAGGCCAAAATTTTATTTCTCTGGACATTTCTATGGGCACCCGCCCATCCTCAGGAGTGGCGAATCATATTTCAGTTTATTTGTTATTAACATGGCTTTCGTTTTTTGCGGCGCAAATTTAAGCTTATTTTTGATTCCCCACTCCTGTACATGGGCAAGCGCCGAATTTGCCCGAGTCTGTACGTCCAATGCAGTATTCCCCGAAAAAATCAGGACCACATCGTCCGCGAAAGCCTGGCAATACTCATTTTCGCTTCCAGCTCCTTCAACAGCGGATCCAGCAAGAGGTTCCAGAAGGTAGGTCCCCAATTGAACCTTGCACACAACCCTTGTTTGTATTCTTGACGCATTCCTCTCCGGCGTATCGAATGCGCACAGTTCTGTCTTTTAAATAACTGTCGACAAGCCTTCTTAGATTTGTGGGGGTCGGTGTTTCAGCAAGACGGCATTTATGGCTGGCCACCATGCATTATCAAATGCTCCTCTATGTCCAATGATATGAGCACAACCAACTTTTACTCTTAACCATATTTCTTATATGTTGCGTCATGTCATAGAGGAGTCTTCGGTGCCGCGTTGCGGCATAAAGCCATATTGTTTCCGACTTATTGTAGGTAATATGTACCACTTTATACGTTGAATGACCATTTTCTCTACAATTTTTCCCAGTACTGGCAGTAGTCCAATTGGCCTGTACGACTTTGGATGGGTATAGTCGTCTTTGCCTTGCTTTCGTAGCACCACCACTGCCGCTTCCTTCCACCTTACCGGAAAGTGTGCTAGACTCAGGCATTTGTTTGCTATCGCCAGGAACAATGTTGGATTCAGGGTTATAGCCTGTCTGCAGATATCTGCTGTAAGACCATCGCTGCCCGGGGCTTTTTTGGGGTTGAAACTAGACGTGGACCACATCAGTTCTTCATTCGTAAAGGGTGGATCACATGCGTCATCATGTGTCCCTTCATTTACCTTTTTTGCTAACTGTCGTATGCGCGTGTGCTCCACGTCGTCATCCCCAATTACGTCGTCCGGGTAGAATGTCTCTGCTAATAATTTTGCAGACTCTCTGCTTCCTAAAACTCTTCCTTCGCGCGTTAGAGGAACGTCTTCCTGTCTTTCAGCAGTGCGTCTTATCACCCTATATATCCCGTCCCACATTGATTCCTGTTCTTGTTTGCTACAGAAGTCTTTCCAGCTTGCAGTCTGGGCCTTCTTAGCTTTCTCTTCATATTCATTCTTTTCCTTTAAATATTGCTGAACTACCCAGTCTCGACGAACTGGAGCTGCGTAGGAAATTCTACGTTTCATCCTAGTGACCCTCTTTTTCAACTGTGTGAGCTCCTCGGTCCACCACGGCAGTCCTGTTCGTTTCTTTGTTTTAATTTTCGGTATTGTTTTTCGCTTGTTTCTATTACTGACTTAGTGTAACTTTCTACAATTTTTCTAATTCTTGGGAAGTTTCTATTTTTCTATTTCTACATAAGTTAATGAGTTTTCGCTCCAAATTTGGGCTAATTTCTCACGAAATTCGCCCCAATTTACTACTTTGTATTGTATTTCCTTGTAGTTCTACTTATTTGTGTATTTGTTGTATTTCCCAGTATTATTTGAAACAAGACCGCCTTGTGGTCTGATCCGGTTATTCCATCAGACAACCTCCAGTTTTCGACTCTTCCGAGTAAGCTGGTGGAGCATGCTGTTATATCCACACAGCTGGAGAATCTCTTCCCACCTCTAATTGTGTCAAAAGTGGGCTCTATCCCTGAATTGAGTATATGAAGCTCCAGTTCGTCAAGTCCGGCAGCCAGATCTATTCCCCTCTTGTTTGTTTCTCGGCTCCCCCACCAGGTGTTCCAGGCATTTACGTCCCCACCGAGGATAATATTGGTGGTTTCTAGGCCTTCCACCGCTGCTGATATCCTATCGAGATATGGCTCAATCGGCCTATCTCCCTCGAGGTAGATGGACACTACTCCAGTCTCCCATGAGCTAGTCTTCAATTTGGCAACCGCTATGTTCTCTGTTGACAAGTTGCAGTACGGAGTGACGTTGATGGTCTCGTCAAATAACACAATTGCGGCCTTTATCACCTTTTCTGTGCTCTGGCCCCTGCCATATTGAACTATCCTTGTTCCTGTGTAGCGTTTCATCTCCCCGATACGGCCTATATAAGGTTCTTGGACCATAGCGAAGGATATTTTCTGTTCACGGCCTCATTTATGAGCTCAGCCGTCGCCAGTTCACTCCTCTGGAGGTTCGCCTGTATCACGCGATATTTGTGGATACTAGGGTTAAGAGTTCCGTCCGCTGTTGTGGCCACCTTAGCAATAAGCCACTGTGGACCTTGCCAGGCCTCCCATTTCTTTCTTACTTGACAATCTGCACTAAACGCGTTGTGGTCCCTTCTTTCTATTTTCGCCTTTACGCAATTTCTGCATGTTGGTATCTCTCCAGCCAACCAGTCAGCACACTCAGATTTTAGATGGGGACCTCCGCAGTGGCTGCACACGTCCGTTGCTCGCTGCATAGTCGTTTAGTGTGCCCGTAACCCAAACACCGCGAACACTGGATGAGCGGGGATTGATCCTCTACTAACTCTTTGGAGATCTACATGGATTACTCCAACTTCTGTGAAGCGATTCCAAAGCTGCGGTGAAACTTTTAGCACTATATGTGCCGTAAGCGCATTTCTGGTCTTTTTCTATATTTAACCTCCATTCTGTCCTCCTCCGCTTCTACGCCATTGAGCAGGTGTTTGTTTTGAGTTCGTATTGCTTTACAACTTCTTCATCCGTGTTATATTGTAATACGTCTTTCAATACTATGAGAGGATCTTTATTTTTGATATCGTCAATGTTTAATTGGTTCCCTGCTGTCTTTATCTTTTCCTTTACTTTGTTTATTTGTTCTTGCGTACAGCATCCCACAATTACTTTCCTGTCCCTAGCTTTCCTGATCTTGTCAATTTTAGTCCTTCTTCTTTGGCGTTTATTACTTTCCGTATCTTATCCATAACCTGATCTCCTGTCTCCTTTTCATCTATTGAAGTGATCGCCACAGAGTGCATGGTAGTGAATTCCGGGGGCGATCTCTTGGAAGACCTGGCTGCTATCCTAGCATAGGTTTCTTTACTTTCATATTTTTCCTGCTTTTTAATTTCCTCTCTTAATTTCTCCATTTCTTTTTTGTTTTCCTCCAACAGCTTTCCGTGTTCCTCTATTTTCTCTATCAGTTTAGTTTCTCTATCATCCCTTCTCTCATATTCTCCCTCTTTCCTTATCACTTGCTCCTTTGATCTTACCTCCTTTCCTTTGTCCACAGACTTGTTTCCCTCCGCTTCTTTAACTAACTGATAGAGTCTCTCTATCGCCTGCGTAACTTCTGTTTTAATTTCAGTTTTGAGATTTCGCGAGTTATTTAGATGTAGTTTTGCTTTTTGGAGACATGCTCTAGCTTCCATTACTCTATCAGGATATTTTGTATGCTCCATTTTTGGCGATGTTTCATTGGCTCCTGCTGGCTCTTTCCGTATCGAGGTCTTTCCATCTTGTGATGTTAAGATCTTCTGCTTTTGGCGGGTCATAGAGTAGCCTTTTGGAGATGTCTCAATAGTTGTTTCCACTCCAGGTTTTCGGTCTCCCACTCTCCAATACTTTTTCTAACATTAGAGGAATGCGTTATTTTGTTATTTTTGGAGAAGGCCCAGCCTTTTCCGTCCCAATTGGTGAGCTCAGAGGGCCCATGTCCAGGTCGCTTTCCTTGGTCTTTTTAACGGGGGTACGGAAACCAAACATGTTTAGGGGAATTAATAATAGTTATGCAATACTATTTGTCCAAATATGAAAGCAACTGTGAGTTGCTTTGTCTAAAATCGTATTTCTTAAATATGTAAGCTTATGTAATTTATAACTAACAGTATAAAAATAAAATAAAACAATTCCGTATTGAAGTCTATTACGAAGTGTGTGTTAATAGCCTAAAAAGTAATTGAAATTGACTTAACTAACTTATTCCTATTATTAGAGACAAAAATTTTAAATATATTATAGTTATAGAACGTGGAAAAGTTAAAAACACAATTTCAGAGGTTCACCATTACACCTCGGTTCGGAAGAAAATCTCGATTTTCACTAATCTTTAATTTTTCTATTGCAGATCGAGCCTGGTAATTAAGTTTTGGTGCAAGACGGACAAGATGAATACAATTTGAAAGAAAACGTGAAAATTGAAAAATTTTAAAATTAATGCTAATTACGTAAGTATGAAATACGAAAAATAATTATTTTAAAATAATAACACTGTTTAATAGCCTAAAAGTAATTGAAATTGACTTAACTAACTTATTCCTATTATTAGAGACAAAATTTTAAATATATTATAGTTATAGAACGTGGAAAAAGTTAAAAACACAATTTCAGAGGTTCACCATTACACCTCGGTTCGGAAGAAAATCTCGATTTTCACTAATCTTTAATTTTTCTATTGCAGATCGAGCCTGGTAATTAAGTTTTGGTGCAAGACGGACAAGATGAATACAATTTGAAAGAAAACGTGAAAATTGAAAAATTTTAAAATTAATGCTAATTACGTAAGTATGAAATACGAAAAATAATTATTTTAAAATAATAACACTGTTTAATAGCCTAAAAGTAATTGAAATTGACTTAACTAACTTATTCCTATTATTAGAGACAAAATTTTAAATATATTATAGTTATAGAACGTGGAAAAAGTTGGTTAGGTTAGGTTAAGGTTGGGTTAGGTTAGGTTAGAGTTGGGTTAGGTTAGAGTTAGGTTAGGTTAGGTTAGGTTAGGTTAGGTTAGGTTAGGTTAGGTTGGAGTTAGGTTAGGTTGAGTTGGGTTGGAGGTTAGGTTAGGTTAGGTTAGGTTGGGATTGGGTTAGGTTGGGTTGGGTTAGGTTAGGTTGGGTTAGGTTAGGTTGGGTTAGGTTAGGTTAGGTTAGGTTGGGATTTAGGTTAGGTTAGGTTAGGTTAGGTTAGGTTAGGTTAGGTTAGGTTGGGTTAGGTTAGGTTGGGTTAGGTTGGGTTGGGATTGGGTTAGGTTAGGTTGGGTTGGGTTAGGTTGGGATTGGGTTAGGTTAGGTTGGGTTGGGTTAGGTTGGGTTGGGTTAGGTTAGGTTGGGTTAGGTTGGGTTAGGTTAGGTTGGGTTAGGTTAGGTTAGGTTAGGTTGGGTTGGGTTAGGATTGGGTTGGGTTAGGTTGGGTTAGGTTAGGTTGGGTTAGGTTGGGTTAGGTTGGGATTAGGTTGGGTTAGGTTGGGTTAGGTTGGGTTAGGTTAGGTTAGGTTAGGTTGGGTTAGGTTGGGTTGGGTTGGGTTAGGTTGGAGTTGGAGTTGGGTTGGGTTGGGTTAGGTTGGGTTGGGTTAGGTTGGGTTAGGTTGGGTTAGGTTAGGTTGGGTTGGGTTGAGTTAGGTTAGGTTAGGTTAGGTTAGGTTAAGTTAGGTTAGGTTAGGTTAGGTTAGGTTGGGTTAGGTTAAGTTAGGTTAGGTTAGAGTTGGGTTAGGTTAGGTTAGGTTAGGTTAGGTTAGGTTAGGTTAGGTTAGGTTAGGTTAGGTTAGGTTGGGTTGGGTTAGGTTAGGTTAGGTTAGGTTGGGTTAGGTTAGGTTGGTTAGGTTGGAGTTGGAGTTGGGTTAGGTTGGTTAGGTTAGGTTGATTTAGGTTAGGTTAGAGTTGGGTTAGGTTAGGATTTAGGTTGGGATTTAGGTTGGGTTAAGGTTGGGTTGGGTTAAGGTTAGGTTAGGTTAGGTTGGGTTAGGTTAGATTTAGGTTAGGTTAGGTTAGGTTAGGATTAGGTTAGGTTAAGTTAGGTTAGGTTAGGTTGAGTTGGGTTAGGTTAGGTTGGGTTAGGTTGGGATTTAGGTTGGGATTTAGGTTAGGTTAGGTTAGGTTGGAGTTAGGTTAGGTTGGGTTAGGTTAGGTTAGGTTAGAGTTAGGTTAGAGTTAGGTTGGGTTAGGTTAGGTTGGTTAGGTTAGGTTAGGTTGGGTTAAGTTGGGTTAGGTTGAGTTAGGTTAGGTTGGGTTGGGTTGGGTTAGGTTAGGTTGGGTTAAGGTTAGGTTAGGTTAGGTTGGGTTGGGTTGGGTTAGGTTGGGTTAGAGTTAGGTTAGGTTGGAGTTGGGTTGGGATTTAGGTTGGGTTGGGTTGGGTTAGGTTGGGTTAGGTTGGAGGTTAGGTTAGAGTTGGAGTTGGGTTAGGTTAGGTTGGATTGGGTTGGGTTGGGATTGGGTTAGGTTAAGGTTGGGTTAGGTTAGGTTAGGTTGGGTTGAGTTAGGTTGAGTTAGGTTAGGTTAGGTTAGGTTGGGTTAGGTTGGGTTGAGTTAGGTTAGGTTAGGTTAGGTTAGGTTAGGTTGAGTTAGGTTAGGTTAGGTTAGGTTAGGTTGGGTTGGGTTGGGTTGGGTTAGGTTGGGTTAGGATTGGGTTAGGTTAGGATTTAGGTTAGGTTGGAGTTAGGTTAGGTTGATTTAGGTTAGGTTAGGTTAGGTTAGGTTGGGTTAGGTTAGGTTAGGTTAAGGTTAGGTTGGGATTGGGATTGGGTTAGGTTAGGTTGGGATTTAGGTTAGGTTAGGTTAGATTTAGGTTAGGTTAGAGTTAGGTTAGGTTGAGTTGGGTTAGGTTAGAGTTAGGTTAGGTTAGGTTAGGTTGGGTTAGGTTGGGTTGGGTTGGAGTTAGGTTGGGATTGGGTTAGGTTAGAGTTAGGTTGGGTTGAGTTAGGTTAGGTTAGAGTTGGGTTAGGTTAGATTTAGGTTAGGTTAGGTTGATTTAGGTTAGGTTAGGATTTAGGTTAGGTTAGGTTAGGATTAGGTTAGGTTAGGATTTAGGTTAGGTTGGTTAGGTTGGGATTGGGTTAGGTTAGATTTAGGTTAGGTTAGGATTTAGGTTAGGTTGGTTAGGTTAGGTTAGGTTAGGTTAGGTTAGGTTAGGTTAGGTTAGGATTTAGGTTGGGTTAAGGTTAGGTTGGGTTAGGTTAGAGTTAGGTTAGGTTAGGTTAGGTTGAGTTAGGTTGGGATTTAGGTTAGGTTGGTTAGGTTAGGTTAGGTTAAGGTTAGGTTAGGTTAGAGTTAGGTTGGGGTTGGTTAGGTTGGAGTTAGGTTAGGTTAGGTTAGGTTAGATTTAGGTTAGGTTAGGATTGGGTTAGGTTAGATTTAGGTTAGGTTAGGTTAAGTTGGGTTAGGTTGAGTTAGGTTAGGATTAGGTTAGGTTAGGATTGGGTTAGGTTAAGTTAGGTTAGGTTAGGTTGAGTTAGGTTAGGTTGGGATTTAGGTTGGGATTTAGGTTGGGATTGGGTTAGGTTGGATTGGGTTAGGTTAGATTTAGGTTAGGTTGATTTAGGTTAGGTTAGATTTAGGTTAGGTTAGGTTAAGTTAGGTTAGGTTAGGTTAGGTTAGGTTAGGTTAGGTTAGGTTAGGTTAGATTTAGGTTAGGTTGGATTGGGTTGGGGTTAGAGTTAGGTTAGGTTAGATTTAGGTTAGGTTGGTTGGGTTAGGTTGGGATTAGGTTAGGTTAGATTTAGGTTAGGTTAGGTTAGGTTAGGTTAGATTTAGGTTAGGTTGGAGGTTAGGTTGGGATTAGGTTGGGTTAGGTTAGGTTAGGTTGGAGGTTAGGTTAGAGTTAGGTTGGGTTAGGTTGAGTTAGGTTGGGATTAGGTTAGGTTAGGTTAGGTTAGGTTAGGTTAGGTTAAGGTTGGGTTAGGTTAGGTTAGGTTAGGTTGGGTTAGGTTAGGTTAGGTTAGGTTGGGTTAGGTTAGGTTAGGTTAGGTTGAGTTAGGTTGGGATTAGGTTAGGTTAGGTTAGGTTAGGTTAGGTTAGGTTAAGGTTGGGTTAGGTTAGGTTAGGTTAGGTTTGGTTAGGTTAGGTTAGGTTAGGTTAGGTTAGGTTAGGTTAGGTTAGGTTGGATTGGGTTAGGTTAGGATTTAGGTTAGGTTAAGGTTAGGTTAGGTTAGGTTAGGTTAGATTTAGGTTAGGTTAGGTTAAGTTAGGTTAGGTTAAGTTAGGTTAGGTTAGGATTTAGGTTAGGTTAGATTTAGGTTAGGTTAGATTTAGGTTAGGTTAAGTTAGGTTAGGTTGATTGGGTTAGGTTGAGTTAGGTTGGGATTGGGTTAGGTTGAGTTAGGTTAGGTTAAGTTAGGTTAGGTTAAGGTTAGGTTGGGTTGAGTTAGGTTAGGATTTAGGTTAGGTTAGATTTAGGTTAGGTTAAGGTTGGGTTGGGTTGGGTTAGGTTAGAGTTGGGTTGGGTTGGGTTAGGTTGGGTTGGGATTGGGTTAGGTTGGGTTGGGATTGGGTTGGGTTAGGTTGGAGTTGGGTTGGGTTGGGATTGGGTTGGGTTAGGTTGGAGTTGGGATTGGGTTGGGTTGGGTTGGGTTAGGTTGGATTGGGTTGGGTTGGGTTAGGTTGGGTTGGGTTAGGTTGGGTTAGGTTGGGTTGGGTTGGGTTGGGTTAGGTTGGGATTGGGTTAGGTTGGGTTGGGTTGGGTTGGGTTGAGTTGGGTTGGAGTTGGAGTTGGGTTAGGTTGGGTTGGGTTGGGATTGGAGGTTGGGTTGGGTTGGGTTGGGTTGGGATTGGAGGTTGGAGTTAGGTTAGGTTGGGTTAGGTTAGGTTGGGTTGGGTTGGGTTGGGTTGGGTTGGGATTTAGGTTGGGTTGGGTTGGGTTAGGTTGGGTTGGGATTGGGTTGGAGTTGGGTTGGGTTGGGTTAGGTTGGGATTGGGTTGGGATTGGGTTAGGTTGGAAGTTGGGTTGGGTTAGGTTAGGTTGGGTTAGGTTAGGTTAGGTTAGGTTGGGTTGAGTTAGGTTGGAGTTGGGATTGGGATTTAGGTTAGGTTAGGTTAGGTTGGGTTAGGTTAGGTTAGAGTTGGGTTGGGATTGGAGTTGGGTTAGGTTGGGTTAGGTTAAGGTTAGGTTAGGTTAAGTTAGGTTAGGTTAGATTTAGGTTAGGTTAGGATTTAGGTTAGGTTGGAAGTTAGGTTAGGTTGGGATTTAGGTTAGGTTAAGTTAGGTTAGGTTAAGGTTAGGTTAGGTTAGGTTAGGTTAAGTTAGGTTAGGTTAGGTTAAGTTAGGTTAGGTTAAGTTAGGTTAGGTTAGGATTTAGGTTAGGTTAGGATTTAGGTTAGGTTGGATTGGGTTAGGTTGGAAGTTAGGTTAGGTTAGAGTTGGGTTGGGTTAGGTTGGAAGTTGGGTTAGGTTGGATTGGGTTAGGTTGAGTTGGGTTAGGTTAGAGTTAGGTTAGAGTTAGGTTGGGTTGGAGTTAGGTTAGGTTAGGTTAGGTTAGGTTAAGGTTGGGTTAGGTTGGGATTAGGTTAGGTTGATTGGGTTAGGTTGGTTAGGTTAGGTTAAGGTTAGGTTAGGATTGGGTTAGGTTAGAGTTAGGTTAGAGTTAGGTTAGGTTGATTGGGTTAGGTTAGGTTAAGTTAGGTTAGGTTAAGTTAGGTTAGGTTAGAGTTAGGTTAGGTTAAGTTAGGTTAGGTTAAGGTTAGGTTAGGATTTAGGTTAGGTTAAGTTAGGTTAGGTTGGGTTAGGTTAGGTTAAGGTTAGGTTAGGATTTAGGTTAGGTTGATTGGGTTAGGTTGGGATTAGGTTAGGTTGAGTTGGGTTAGGTTAGAGTTGGGTTGGGATTTAGGTTAGGTTAAGGTTAGGTTAGGTTAGGTTAAGGTTAGGTTAGGTTAGGTTAAGGTTGGGTTAGGATTGGGTTAGGTTAAGGTTAGGTTAGGTTAGGTTGGTTAGGTTAGGTTAAGGTTAGGTTGGGTTAGGTTAGGTTAGGATTTAGGTTAGGTTAGGATTTAGGTTAGGTTGGGATTTAGGTTGGGATTAGGTTAGGTTAGAGTTAGGTTAGGTTGATTGGGTTAGGTTGAGTTAGGTTGGAGTTGGGTTAGGTTGAGTTGGGTTAGGTTAAGGTTAGGTTAGGTTAAGGTTGGGTTGGGTTGAGTTAGGTTAGGTTAGAGTTAGGTTAGGTTAGGATTGGGTTGGGATTGGGATTGGGTTAGGTTAAGGTTAGGTTGGGATTGGGTTAGGTTAAGGTTAGGTTAGGATTGGGTTAGGTTAGAGTTAGGTTAGGTTGAGTTAGGTTAGGTTGATTGGGTTAGGTTAAGG